>CAWUFW010013570.1:0-468136 GCA_963921515.1 Calotriton arnoldi | reverse complement strand
GCTCTGCAGCGCTGGGATTGGACAGGGAGTCTGTCCCAGGGGCTGCTGGGACCAGGCAGGAAGAGGAGAGGCGGCGCAACGAGACGCAACGCAGGAGGCTGCAGGCGGCACAAGGTAAGTTTTTTTAAATATTGCGTTTCTACCTCCCCCCCGCGCGAAGCCTCCTGCGTGACTCTACCTGCCCTACCACCCTTTGTTTATGGTGGCTAGCGCTGCATGAAAGCACACTGAAAAAATCAAATTTTTAACAAAACTACACAATCATCATAAAAATCTAATAACAGGACTTAAAAATTCAACTATATATATATATATATATATATATATATATATATATATATATATGGCTTCACAGTTCCATCAGTAGTCACAGCAAGCACTCAGGAACGGGTGCCGGTCAATTGTCCGTGGCGATGGTACCTCGGAAATATATGTAGCTCAAAACCCCACTCGTCAAGCAAGTGAAGAGACCGCACTCCGATGAAGGTGAATACACAGTATTTTTTATTTACCGCATAAAAGTAAACAGGACGCGTTTCGGCTTTGCGCCTTTTTCCAACTGCTAACATAGACGTAGGCACCACCATACTTTTACACAATTACGAAGGAAGTACTTCCGGGGTAAATTTCGTAAACAAAATAAAGGATGGACAAACAATACAATTTATGGTGGCCATCTTTGAATGGTGTGGTATCAACTTTCAAGCATGATATGTAATAACATTGTTCATCCCACAATCAATTCATTTAAATGCATGAGATGTAAAACATTTCTATTTTAGCTGTGAATATCTCGCCCTGAATGAGCAAAAGTGTAAAAGTATGGTGGTGCCTACGTCTATGTTAGCAGTTGGAAAAAGGCGTGAAGCCGAAACGCGTCCTGTTTACTTTTATGCGGTAAATAAAAAATACTGTGTATTCACCTTCATCGGAGTGCGGTCTCTTCATTTGCTTGACGAGTGGGGTTTTGAGCTACATATATATATATATATATATATATATATATATATATATATATATATATATATATATATATATATATATATATATTGCTGCTCCAAGAATTTCTTTAATTTGAAGAAATATCAGCACTCGCGGGGTCGGTAATCAATCGATCTTTATTTCACAAACAAACGCGTTTCGGAACCAGTCCTTCGTCAGTATTTACAATTGATGTTATGAAGCGCCATTTTTAAAGTATTTAGTGAAACAAAATCATAGAGACTAAAAGAGGATTATGGTCGCCTCTCTACTAAGCGCCATATTTGAGTGGTGTCTTTTACAGATTCTGGTCTCATACCTATATAACAGTTTACTATTTGAACCAATGTTCATACATACCATTAGATAACATGCGCAGCCAAATTGATGACATATTACCATTTGTTATTCAAATTAAAAAGCGTCATCATTATTTACAACATTTTGCGCTTGTTGCCACTCTTAACAAAAATCTCGCCGTGGATCGGCATGTGGCAATCTCCAAATGGAGATTGCCCCGGTTCCTCTTTTTATTTGCGCCGTAAATCGGCAAGTCACTTTTAATATTAGAACAGCAGATATATTATTTTTAATGATACCTTTTCAATTGTTAGGGACATATTAAATATCTAGATGTACTGCCAATTCTTCCCCGCTGTTAAGCCCATTTGGAGTCCTAGTTTGTAAATCGATTATGTATCGTGACTCCAATCTCCTTAATTTCAGTACCCTGTCTCCCCCTCTGATACTCGTCGGGACATGGTCAAGGCTAAAAAATTGTAATAGATCCCTATTACTTCTGTGTTTAATGGCAAAGTGCCTAGCGACAGGATAATTCAAATCCTTCTTCCCTATGGCACGCATATGCTCTAGTATCCTTATTTTTACACTGTGAATCGTACTGCCTATATACCCGAGGCCAAAAGGGCAACTCAGGCAATAGACACAGTGTGTTGTTTGACAGGTCATGAATTTAGTAATTCTCCTATGGACTTTAGTTCCTGCAACCTCATAGATAAGTACTCTTTTGCTAAAGGCACAGGCCTTGCATTTACCACAAGGATAAAAGCCTCTCATTTCACTCAGTGTACTTTGTTTAGGAGAAATCACATCTAAGTGACTATGAACCAGACTGTCCTTTAAAGAGCGAGCCTTCCTGAACGTGATCATGGGATTTAATGGAATATCCATTCCAATGATCATGTCAGTTTTTAATATGTAAAAATAAAAAATATATGACGCGCGGTTTACGAGTCATGAAAGAGCTGCACAGCCTTTTGCACATTTGTGATCCAAATATTAAAGAGCGAGCCTTCCTGAACGTGATCATGGGATTTAATGGAATATCCATTCCAATGATCATGTCAGTTTTTAATATGTAAAAATAAAAAATATATGACGCGCGGTTTACGAGTCATGAAAGAGCTGCACAGCCTTTTGCACATTTGTGATCCAAATCAATACTGTATTTAAAGTTCATCCAATTTATTCCAATTATTTAGGCAGTCTTTTTCCATCACGTCAAAGGTACAACGTTCCATTATTTCATGCGTTTTTAGTTGCTCAAGAATTGCCCATCCAGGCCTATTCACAGGCATGTATTGAAACTCGATTCCTCCATCACATTTAAAATCACCCAATGCATTTCGGTTTCTCTCAACCTTCATCAGGGGTATCTGTGGTGTTTAAAAATATGCATCAACTACATATCGTTCACATGCAGCAAAAGATTTATGTGACAAACACTTCATTTTCCACTCTAAACCTCCAAAAGAAAAAACGAAGCATGCTCCTGAAACACAACGTACATTTATATTTCCCTTTCTTTATCAGTGCTCCCCTTCAAATCCTCCCCAATCCTCATGTTAGTTATCAATCCATACCCCCTCAATAGAACCTTATTATTTTCGACCTCTGTGACTCCAAAAAAAACTCCAAAAAAACTCATATAAAACTCTCACGTGAACCATTTACAATCCCTCGAACACCAACAAGAATCTACCCATCTTATTATGCCAAATCATGTGCACATTCCCCGATCTGCTAACGACCTTATCTGCTAAACGAAGCATTCAAATCCCGGCTCGTACCTGTGGTTTTCGTGCCGAAGTTCAAACAGCGTAACCGCCTTAGTACTGCTCAAACGTCAATCTGATTTGAATCTCCCAACGTAACTGTTTTAAACCGTGCGTTTCCTCACATGTGGGCCATTGGTGTCACGTGTAAGTTTTCGCCCCACCCTCCAAAATCCTAGTGTCCTCCCAAAACATAACCACCAATCATCTTGAATTACATAATGCGTAAGAATACCCATTGTATCATCCCCGTGTGTGAAACAATAATTCATATTACTTTGTTTAAAAAAACCTTCAATGAAAACCAAGTGCAAATGAATTTCAAACATTTTATCAAGTCGTCTGCTAACATGTAGTTAACCCATGTGCTCCAGTGATAGTTCATGAACCTCCTTTGACGTGAAAATGTAGCTCTCAAAGTTCCATGTATTCTTATTCCATAGGGTGCTGACCAGGGTTGGAACGGCAAGTAATTGTCCATAGTAGTTGACCTGAAGCACACCCTTCATGTATATTCTTTTTAATCCTTTTGTTTGTTTTCTCAAATTTGGTGTGCATTCAATCAAAAAACGCTCCGTCCCGAGTGCGCTTATGAATACATAAAAAATATATGACGCGCGGTTTACGAGTCATGAAAGAGCTGCACAGCCTTTTGCACATTTGTGATCCAAATATTACACATAATCAATACTGTATTTAAAGTTCATCCAATGTATTCCAATTATTTAGGCAGTCTTTTTCCATCACGTCAAAGGTACAACGTTCCATTATTTCATGCGTTTTTAGTTGCTCAAGAATTGCCCATCCAGGCCTATTCACAGGCATGTATTGAAACTCGATTCCTCCATCACATTTAAAATCACCCAATGCATTTCGGTTTCTCTCAACCTTCATCAGGGGTATCTGTGGTGTTTAAAAATATGCATCAACTACATATCGTTCACATGCAGCAAAAGATTATGTAACAAACACTTCATTTTCCACTCTAAACCTCCAAAAGAAAAAACGAAGCATGCTCCTGAAACACAACGTACATTTATATTTCCCTTTCTTTATCAGTGCTCCCCTTCAAATCCTCCCCAATCCTCATGTTAGTTATCAATCCATACCCCCTCAATAGAACCTTATTATTTTCGACCTCTGTGACTCCAAAACAAACTCCCAAAAAACTCATATAAAACTCTCACGTGAACCATTTACAATCCCTCGAACACCAACAAAAATCTACCCATCTTATTATGCCAAATCATGTACACATTCCCCGATCTGCTAACGACCTTATCTGCTAAACGAAGCATTCAAAGCCCAGCTCTTACCTGTGGTTTTCGTGCCGAAGTTCAAACAGCGTAACCGCCTTAGTACTGCTCAAACGTCAATCTGATTTGAATCTCCCAAAGTAACTGTTTTAAACCGTGCGTTTCCTCACCTGTGGGCCATTGGTGTCACGTGTAAGTTTTCGCCCCACCCTCCAAAATCCTAGTGTCCTCCCAAAACATAACCACCAATCATCTTGAATTACATAATGCGTAAGAATACCCATTGTATCATCCCCGTGTGTGAAACAATAATTCATATTACTTTGTTTAAAAAAACCTTCAATGAAAACCAAGTGCAAATGAATTTCAAACATTTTATCAAGTCGTCTGCTAACATGTAGTTAACCCATGTGCTCCAGTGATAGTTCATGAACCTCCTTTGACGTGAAAATGTAGCTCTCAAAGTTCCATGTATTCTTATTCCATAGGGTGCTGACCAGGGTTGGAACGGCAAGTAATTGTCCATAGCAGTTGACCTGAAACACACCCTTCATTTATATTCTTTTTAATGCTTTTGTTTGTTTTCTCAAATTTGGCGTGCATTCAATCAAAAAACGCTCCGTCCCGAGTGCGCTTATGAATACATAAAAAATATATGACGCGCGGTTTACGAGTCATGAAAGAGCTGCACAGCCTTTTGCACATTTGTGATCCAAATATTACACATAATCAATACTGTATTTAAAGTTCATCCAATGTATTCCAATTATTTAGGCAGTCTTTTTCCATCACGTCAAAGGTACAACGTTCCATTATTTCATGCGTTTTTAGTTGCTCAAGAATTGCCCATCCAGGCCTATTCACAGGCATGTATTGAAACTCGATTCCTCCATCACATTTAAAATCACCCAATGCATTTCGGTTTCTCTCAACCTTCATCAGGGGTATCTGTGGTGTTTAAAAATATGCATCAACTACATATCGTTCACATGCAGCAAAAGATTTATGTGACAAACACTTCATTTTCCACTCTAAACCTCCAAAAGAAAAAACGAACCATGCTCCTGAAACACAACATACATTTATATTTCCCTTTCTTTATCAGTGCTCCCCTTCAAATCCTCCCCAATCCTCATGTTAGTTATCAATCCATACCCCCTCAATAGAACCTTATTATTTTCGACCTCTGTGACTCCAAACAAAACTCCAAAAAAACTCATATAAAACTCTCACGTGAACCATTTACAATCCCTCGAACACCAACAAGAATCTACCCATCTTATTATGCCAAATCATGTACACATTCCCCGATCTGCTAACGACCTTATCTGCTAAACGAAGCATTCAAATCCCAGCTCGTACCTGTGGTTTTCGTGCCGAAGTTCAAACAGCGTAACCGCCTTAGTACTGCTCAAACGTCAATCTGATTTGAATCTCCCAACGTAACTGTTTTAAACCGTGCGTTTCCTCACCTGTGGGCCATTGGTGTCACGTGTAAGTTTTCGCCCCACCCTCCAAAATCCTAGTGTCCTCCCAAAACATAACCACCAATCATCTTGAATTACATAATGCGTAAGAATACCCATTGTATCATCCCTGTGTGTGAAACAATAATTCATATTACTTTGTTTAAAAAACCTTCAATGAAAACCAAGTGCAAATGAATTTCAAACATTTTATCAAGTCGTCTGCTAACATGTAGTTAACCCATGTGCTCCAGTGATAGTTCATGAACCTCCTTTGACGTGAAAATGTAGCTCTCAAAGTTCCATGTATTCTTATTCCATACGGTGCTGACCAGGGTTGGAACGGCAAGTAATTGTCCATAGTAGTTGACCTGAAACACACCCTTCATTTATATTCTTTTTAATGCTTTTGTTTGTTTTCTCAAATTTGGTGTGCATTCAATCAAAAAACGCTCCGTCCCGAGTGCGCTTATGAATACATAAAAAATATATGACGCGCGGTTTACGAGTCATGAAAGAGCTGCACAGCCTTTTGCACATTTGTGATCCAAATATTACACATAATCAATACTGTATTTAAAGTTCATCCAATTTATTCCAATTATTTAGGCAGTCTTTTTCCATCACGTCAAAGGTACAACGTTCCATTATTTCATGCGTTTTTAGTTGCTCAAGAATTGCCCATCCAGGCCTATTCACAGGCATGTATTGAAACTCGATTCCTCCATCACATTTAAAATCACCCAATGCATTTCGGTTTCTCTCAACCTTCATCAGGGGTATCTGTGGTGTTTAAAAATATGCATCAACTACATATCGTTCACATGCAGCAAAAGATTTATGTGACAAACACTTCATTTTCCACTCTAAACCTCATAACATCAATTGTAAACACTGACGAAGGACTGGTTCCGAAACGCGTTTGTTTGTGAAATAAAGATTGATTGATTACCGACCCCGCGAGTGCTGATATTTCTTCAAATTAAAGAAATTCTTGGAGCAGCAATTTAGTATCACGAAGCACCGCCGTGTTTAGAGAAGCACCCGCCCTAAGAGTGATCCGCAAGAGGGGTGCACAGGAGCTGGATATATATATCTATCTATATATATATATATATATATATTTATATATATATATATATATATATATATATATATATATTTGATTCTCCGGTTTATTTGGAAGCATGCGTCTTCCAAAATAATAAAGACAATTGGATTAAACAGCACTGGAGTACCGTGGTTTCTTTAAACTTCCCAAAAAACGGAGAATCGAATCATTTTGCAGAGCGCGGCGGAGCGCTGCTACACGAGCACCGCTGGTGATTTGGTAGCTCTGTAGCAGTTCACCGAAACAAGGATTTTACATATATATATATAAAACACCCCAAAAAAAACAAGCTTAAGACACATTAAAATTCATTAAGGAATAAACCTGCACAATCTACAAAAGAGTCTAAACACAGGGTCTAAAATCTTCAATAGCAATATGTATAATACACACAAGAAACTAAGCTCATGATATTTTGCAATTACCCATATCTGTTTCTGATCCTCGGGTCACAATAGACAAACTTTGTCACAGCAACACACAGCTCCATATTGTCCAATTTTTGCAGAAAGACGAAAGCCTCCTTATGATATCTAATGTAAGATGAACATAAAATTGGGGTTGGAAAATGCTTCTTTGCATAAATATAAATGACAAAATAGAATTAAGTTCAATGTGGTTTTTTGGGGAAGAATTGTCACATGAACAACTCGGCACTGATGAGCCCCAAATTGCTTTCCTAGGAAATACCACTAAGAAATGCAGCATATTAAAACGAAATCTTGAAAGATAAAACCTGAAATTCATATTAAAATCCATATGACTCACACAAAACTGGATTTAATATAATTAGTCCAGGGAATTGCTAAGCCGTTATCCAGAGAGAGACAATTCTCCAGCACATCTCTTGATAAGTGTGCTTCCGTATTTCCCCAGATTCTAAGCCAGAGTAATAGGGATTTCACTTTAATCCTATCACCCATAGGAGTCAGTCCAACCTCTGATTGGCATATAAAAGAGGGGGTAGATTGAGGAACTGCTATGAGTCCCCAAACTCCTGCTCCATAAGTGGCAACAGAGATGCATTTACTTTTATAAATAGTAATAATTTCTATAATAGGCTTGTGCCCCAGCTGCCAAGCAAAAGTGTAAAGTAGCCAAACTGCTCTTTGACATTGAATTACTCTGGTGTTATGTAAATTATGCCTGGTTAAATTATGATCCAGGGGAAAACTCAAATATGTAAAAGTCTTAACTCATAAAATGTCAGACCCACCCAGATAAAACGACCTTGTTTTAAAAATTTTGGGGCCAAGACTCATTGCAAATGGTTTAGTTAAATTAGCTTTGAGGTACAAACCCCTGATAAAACTATAAAATGCATCTAAAAGATGTTGCAGCCCAGTTGCGGTCCTCAACGATAAAACTGCGCCATCCGCATATAATAAATCCGGTAGGACATTGGACTTTATTTTAGGCAAATCTTTCCCCACTTTATCCAGGTGATACTCTAGGTTATTAATGTAAATAGGAAGCAAAAGCTGTGCCATCACACACCCTTGTCTGACCCCTAACAGGGAATTAATTTTAGGGTAAGAGTTTGCCATCTTTACCATATCTGTTCCTAACTGTTGTATCCCAATGCATCCTTTATACCAATCCTATTAAAGCCTGATCAATTCCCATCCTATGCATAATGGCCCAGAGCTCCACTCTGTTCACCAAATCGAATGCACAGGAGAGGTCCATGAATGCAAGGTGAATTAAACCTCTCCTCGCCTTAACATATTTACCAATAATCAACTGGAGGTTTAGGCACTGTTCTTCTGTGCCAACCCCTGGTCGGAACCCATACTGGACTCTTGACAGGGCCTGAATTTCCTTCATCCATGCCTCCAGTTTGGCTGCAAGAATCCTTCCCAGTATCTTAAGAGAGCTAACCAAGAGGGATATTGGGCGATAATAGGACAGGGATTTCGTTTCCCTTTTTAAAAATGGGAACAACTATCACTTTTCTCCACGTTGGGATAAGTTCACCCTTTATAGAGGCCTTAAAAACATTGGCTACAATTGGAAGGTCCAGCACCTAGAGCCTTTCCAGCAGGGTTCTGAATAATAGCAGCTATTACAGCCTTAATCTCAATGGTTTCGCTTAGGGCAGAATACAGCTCTGAATTGTACGCTTCTGCTTCTCTGTTATCTATATTACTTGCTTTGTTTCCTGGATTAAAAATGCTGATAGAATGATCTACCCAATATGGAACTGTTATAGCTGTGTTAAGTGTCGGCATCTCATACCCAGTGAAGAAAGCTTCAAAAAAGCTGGGCTATCCCTCAATCTGGCAGTTTTTTCCAACTCCTCCCAAGCAACCTTTCTTAGCTCAACTCTCCTGGCTTCAAATATAGCTTTATAGCTCCTCCTTGCACTCAAAATGTCTTCCCTGGAGTGCAGAGTATTAGAAACTGCCAATTTCAGCTTCTTGTGAGCCACAGTACAGGCATGATTGAAGCAACCTATGGGAGAGGAAATTTTCAATGTTTTATTAAACCTCAATCACTTGTCCACTGAGGCACAAAGGGCACTAAAGGCATTTATTATGGTATTGGGGGAGACTCCGACACAATTTTGTTTCAGACTGACTGATAGTTCTGTAATAGAGCTATTGCTGACTGAGATCTGTACCGTACATATCTGTTTGTGCCATCTGTAAACCAACATTCATTGTTTCCAAGTGACTGATTGCAATCAGTAAGAGTTCATTTCCTCTTCCTGATGGGTGGCTTTGTCATGCAATTGATGGCCTATTGTACCTCAGTTAAATACATAAGGGAGTACCTCGACAAAGAGAAAAGAAAAGAAATCAAGAAGGGCTAACTTCCCAGATGACATTGCCATACTCAAAGCACTCCACTGCACACACTGAGTGAACTCTCATCACCACTACCACTGCCACCTTTCAACAGGCAATGAATAATGAAGCAAGAAACAGAAGTACTCTTTATTGCTGTCAAGCACTGCATCAATCCACTATAAGACCTAATTCCTACAACATTTGATTGTTGCAAAATACAAACATCAAAGCCACCTCTCAGCCCCTAATTCTCTGCCCCAAGTGGACTACCTTCATCCTCTTTCGGCACACTGAACTCATAGATATTGTGGATTCACTCAAGACCATCTCCTACATAGACAACATCCATCATGAAATCTCCTCAAGGAGATGCCCTAACATTCCTCCTCAACATTGTCAGTGCCTCTCTTACTTAAGGCAACTTCCATGTTGAAGAAGCTGACCCTAGACCCAGATCACATCGCTAATGTTTACTATATCACCTATCTATTAGGAAACACGATCAAAACAGGCAGTTCTCACCTAGCTAGAAATAGTAAAGAACTGCCAATCTAGCTTTAAATGAGGATGCAGCTCAGAGACAGCCATTTTTCAAGTAGGTAATGGCCTTCTTATCAACAAATGTAAATATCTCTGTCTCCGGATCCTGTTTGATCTATCTGCATCCACTCTGACACAGTCAATCAACAAGTGTTGATCAACACCCTGGAAACATGCATCAGTTTCCCTAACACTGTCCTGCAATGGTTCATTTCTTATCTAGCCAACTGCCAACAACCACACAAATAGGGACAGCAAGATCTAAGAAACATTTCCATCTCTTGCATAGTACTCCAGTACTCCATCACCTTCCCCACCCTCTTCAAACTCCACAGAGAACCTCTCAGATCTATCCTCGCCGATCATATCAGTACACACATACATGCTAACAATGCTCATCTCTACCCTAAAATCTCCTCCACCAATGACCTTCCATGACTCAAAACATCCAGCAGCAACCAGACTAGTCCTCATTCTCCCACGCAGAGCCCACATCAGACCACACCTTAGGCAACTTCCCTGGCTACCGATACACAAGCATGCACTCTTCATACTTCTCACTTACACCCACAAAGTACTCCACAACACAGGCCGGCCTCCTTGAACAGCCATATTCACTTCCGTCAACCTTCCAGATACCTCTGTTCTGCTGATCTCTCAGTACACACCCCGCGCATACACAAAAGTAGAGTAGCGGGGCGCGCCTTCTCATGCCTGGCTCCTAAAGCCTGGAACGTCCTCCGGCAACACATTAGAGCCTCTTCCTCTCTTCTTGGCTTTCTGCTTGTTCATAAACAATCCACACAACCACAAATTGACACTTGTATCTTCATGAGATTAACCTAGACTGCTTTATCCCCGAGCTTACAAACCATACAAAATCACTTAGACTCACCCTCAAGATTGAGCTGGCATGAAAAGAACGCATAACCTGGAATGCAAAAACAGCATGCTACCATCTTTCCCACCTGAAAAAAGGTGAAACCTTTTTCGCCTGATGTCTACTTCAGACAGCAGTGCAAGCAAAGGTCATCTCCCACCTGGATGGAGGTAAAGCTGTACTCAACAGCATCCCAGATACCCTTCTTGCACCCAGAAAAGGGATCCTACACTCAGCCACAAGTCTCATCAAGGGCTTGAAGAAATTTGACCGCATCACCACAATCCTCTCGTAATTATACTAGTTTCTTTTAAGACGGTTGTCATATTCAAGAACAGCTGTATCACCTACTCAAACCTATGTGGCCAAACCATAACCACCTGAGTTGGTCAACATCATACCATGATCCAGGACATCACCAGACTGGAAACGAAGACGTTCAAGTTGGAAAAACATGAGCCTTCTTCATCTGTTTATCCAGGATTTGAAACAACATCCCTACCTGTATTAGATATGTTCCAACTCTACATTTCTGAAAAAAAGCTACGACATGTCTCTTCCAAAAGCATTACCCCCTACAGAGTAAGTCTCTCATGATGCGTGCCCCACTGTTAATATTCAGAACTGCTTTTCTGGGCAATTGCCATTAGTTCAGTACTCCATTGTTTCCCTACCTGGTTTGTGCCACACAAACAAGTACATTATATACGTGCATACACTGAGGCATCTGTTTTGTTAATGAGCCTCCTTTGAACCCAGTATTGAGCAATCTATGATGTACAGCCAGATCTGAACTTGTGCATGTGCCCCATCAAAATCTTTAATATTTAGTTTTCAGTTTTAGTTTCCCAGCTGTCACATATGACCCCACATATGTGTGTGTAACCAGAATTGATTTTCCGTTTCCAATTCATAAATACTTACACTTTACATGTACCCAGGTGCTACATGTGATAATGATTACACCAGTTCAAATCTAGCAACGAGGTATTCAGAATTTATTGGGTGCAATAATTGTTGCCTATTCCGAGTGTTGCACTAAAAATGGGGACTAGCGTGTAGATTTTGGTGCTTATCATAACAAAATCTGCATGTCTCTGTATTAGCCCCAAAGTAAATGTTAGCACGTTTTGCCTGTTGAAATTTACCTGGCAAAAAAAGTGTAATGGCACAGTGTTTACCACAAAACTCATGGGGCCTCAATTATGAGGTTTTACCGTAGGGCAGTGCAGCAGGCCTTCCTGCTGCGCTGCCCTACGGTAAAAGAAAAGGGCAGGAATGTGACATATCTATCAGAAACAGCGCATTCCTGTCCCTTTTCCCTCCGCCAGCGCACAATGGGCTGCCGTGCGTCAACGTAGGCACCTTTGCACCATGTTGCCAGGGTGCCTGCGTTGCGGGGAGGAATATTTTTGTGCAGGAAGGGGAATCAGAAGAGGCTTTTTTCTCTTTCTATGTGTAGAATGCAGCACACATAGAAAAAGGAAAAACGAGGAGAATTAAAGATATTTATTGGGGAGGTGTAGGTTTTTGGCGCTGCCTCAGATTTATGATTTCTCGTAAATCTGTGGCAGTGTCAAAAAGCCGTGGATGTTGCTAGTTATGCCCCCAGCAACACCCATTGCACGCCCTTAAACGCAGAAAACTGCGCTAAAAGGACCATATTTACGAGGCAGCATTAAGCCAAAAAAAAGGGGCTTAGTGCTGCCTTGTAAATATGGAGCAGGCTCCTGCGCCGCGGAACGTCTCAAAAAGTGACGTTCCGGCGGCGCAAGGGGCCTCATGAATGAGGCCCATAATTCGGATATGTGGAGTAGCAGGAATTAAACTGGGCACTTGTATTCAAGGCCCAACTGCTAAACGAGGAAAGCAGAAGATTTCCGCTGTGAGGCATAAGCATGCGCTCCTTCACATGCCGGTCCAGGAGTAAGGTACTCACTCGGGCAGAGGGAGTGACTCTCTGAGATGCCATTGATTTGAGGAGAGCTTGTGGTGAGAGTAGATAAACGTCTCCTAAAAGCTGCCAGGGGTTTAGTGGCATGACCACCGACATTTAATTTTTCATTCTGAGGACACTAAAACATACCAACACAAGACATGTGTAAATATGTTAAACTGCTTTTTTCCTTAGCTCAAAGCACTTTTGATAGTAATGAGGTTGGATGTCACTGGTGCTACCAGCTATGAGCGCATTCATGTGCACTTAATCAAAAATGTAGATGATATTTTGAAATCATCAGTGCTTTCCAGTTACAACCGTAATTAGTGGTTAGTCCCTCTCAATTACACTGAAATGCGCTTTTCAATGAGTCATAGGATGCCCTCATCAGAGGATTATCACCATAACAGTGTTATACTAATCTGTAAATACAACACTTTTTTTTCAAGCCAGCAGAAAGCCAGTTTAATCGCATCTTCATATGAACAAGCTAACTGGCTCAGCTGCATGCTGTAGACTGCAACAAAAACAAAAGTGAGGGGAAAGAATGCTTGAATTAATCTCAGCCACTTGTAACCACTTGAGCTGCATGCCAGTCCATTATTTTTCACCCAGTATACTATACCATTCTAGGAAGAGAACAGACCAAGCAACCACAGACCCGTTTTGGCCTACTTAGTCCTTGTTAGTGAGGCCTGTTGAAAGGCTGGATCTTGCCACCAGGAGTAAAATGGGCCCAACGTGGAAGGGACTGGCCCAGTGCGGCCCAAGATATGCACCCTTGAAGTTTGCCCATTTAAACATGCCAGCCTCCGAGTGTGGGCTTCGTTGCAACTTTGAATTTCCCCCAGCGGGGCCAAACTTAAGAGGGACAACGCAACACTTTTATTAACTTGCCCAGGGAGGTGGTGTGCAGCTCACTTTCGGCCCTAGGCTCCCATGCAGGCACAAGTATTGTAGTCCCACTCTCCCAGGACGAAGAGGACAATGGTGTCCGAGAGAGGAGTACAATGGCGGCTGACTTGGGAGCAACTTTGAGCTCTCCATTCAGAGCCCTGCCTCTTCCACCCCCGTGCCTGTGTCTGGGGTGCCGAGAGCAGCAGCCACAGCACCCACCGTGCTCCGTGCAGGTAGGAGAGTAAATTGGGTCTTCCCACCAAATGGAGTAAGAGTGCGGCAGGAGATTAGAGGGGAGGTAATCAGTGTGGGAGTGGGCGCCCATGTCGCTGTAAACACAGAAAGCTAAAAAAGAAATACAAACCAGGAAGAAGCATGGCGTAAAGCCCCGTACATGAGCAGCGTGGCTCTCCTAGACACAGCAGAGGAACTGCCACTCAAATATTCACTGGTCCACGGGGAGCACTCCATATTGCCCTGAAAGGCCCTTTATTTACATAAGCTCCTCTTTCTGTGGTGGTCACTGATTTTTGAGAAACATTGCAATGCTCTACTGACAGTAATGTTTCCATTTCAACATAGTTATTGAGTTCAATGACGTGATGGTGTTTTTAAATATGTGGTTATTGTTCTTTTACTGTGGGGACCCCGTGACTAAGCCAATAGGCTTGACTCATATATTGATTTGGTGACCCTGACAAAGCCAGTAGGCTTGCTTATATTGAACTGCATATCTGACACTTTAGAAAATGAAATTTGCAATTGACACTCTGAAATTCTATATCTGGTATCTTTGAGTTTGAATAAGTGGAATTGTGGGCATTTACATTTTTAGACTAGCTCTTGTTTTGATATATTCATAATGCTGGATCTGACCTGGCTGTCATTCTGAAGTATATTAGCACTTTTCCCTGCTTGCACTTTGCACTTGCACTTTATACTCTGAAATTTGTATTGATGATGATAAAGGCTTGCTTATATTATTATTGTGATGACCCCTTGACTAAGCCAATAGGCTTGTGTTATTTATTGATGTGGTGACCTTCGACAAATCCAATAGGCCTGCTTTATTTAATTGATGCCCCCTATATTGTGATGTTTTACTTGGTATGTGGGGGTAATGTGATTCTGGGGGGTAATAATCCATTAGGGGTCAAATGTGATTTTAGAGTGTCACCAAGGGTACTTCCATCTGCCTGATGTATATATTTATAAATGAATGCATAGTGTGTGTGTAATAAATGTACTTTTCTTTTTTCAAAGAAAATGCACTGACTGGACAATCATTAATTGAGTGTTGTTGTTACGTCCAAGCGAATGGTGATTACTAGCCTACACCACCTCTCCAGAGTAGGCCTTGGACTGCTCTGCTTTGCTACCCTGAGAGGGTCAAGTGGTACAATGGGGCGCTTGGTTCCCAGTAAGGAGAAATTGTGGACTTATTACTTGTGCAGGCCTCACATTCTGCACAAATAGTAAACCAATTTCATACATAGCTTATTGCGTTTTCAAAAACATATGTTTCCTGTTTATTTAGCCTTCAAATTGTAGTCATCGTTGCTTTTTTTTTTTTTAAACCATATATTTCCTTTTTACTTAACCTTCCAATTGTAGACACTGTTGTAGGGACCCAAAGACCAGAAGGCTAGTTGAATGACTTTGAGTAACAATAAAATCATAGATATGGCACTGAGCATTCAAGTCACATGGACTCCCTTGAATCATAGTCAACCCAACACTCTCCACACTTCTTTTGTTCCATATGATAATCATGTATTACCTATTACCCTAGCAATGGTCTGCATCCCCTATAGATTCATAAGTATATGGTTAGTAGTGATTTATAATGATTTTTCTTATATCCCCTGTCCTTCTATTCCCCATCACTTTGTCCTTTCTTTTGGTTTTCTCTGTTGGAACTCTTGGTATTATAACATTGATGTGCTCCTCATGGGAAACATTACAGGCTGGAGCTTATTTTTGAGGTGATGCTCATTTTCTTAACATTAAAATTACTTTTTCCTTACCTGAACAGATCGTGCAAAATCATTACAACACTGGGCTACCAAAATCATGACCTCAATATTGCAACAGCCCCCTGTCTTCCTCCCAATATCATATTCCCTTTGATGTTAATCCATGTATTTAAGAACATGTTTCAACTATCCTTGAGCTCTGGGAGTTCTAACCACCCCCCGTGTTATCTGAATTCTGGTAAATGCTATGAAATTGACGAACAATTTAGTGTTACCCACTAAACAAAAACACCTATACACCCCTAAAGAAATACCTTTTTGACGCACATCTACTTCTCAACCCACCAACACCCAGATAATATAACCAATTATGGGTTGTTATTGCCTTAAATGGGGGCAATAGTACATATTTTGCATTAAATCGGGATCCATGGAGTGAAACTTGAGATGCAGTTTGGTTGTGGAGGAAAATGTGCTTAACTTTGTGAGCATCAATAACGCCTATAAATACTATAGGTTTTTACAGTTTATTAGAACATTGGAATGTCGGGAGCTCCACTGAAGACAATGAAGTGCCTCATGGCTAATAATGGTTGGTTTAACCTTTCTGCTTCAACATTACAATGCTTGTCTTTCTGTTTCTCCCTTTTTTTAATTTCGAGCACGCTACCCTAAAAAATGTAGCTTTAGATTCCTAAATAGTGTTACATTCTCCAATCAACATCATGGGGAGGCTCTGGCATTAAGTTAGATAAAATAATCACAAAATATTTTCAACTGGGATACCCATGTATAACAGATAAACTAGAGCACATTCCTTCTGTTTTAAAGTACTTTGTACTTCATCAAGACAAGGGCTCAAAATCATTTGTAATATTAAAATTAAATGTCTTACTTGGTGATGGTTCATTGCTGCAATAATGGATGATAATTACACTACAGAATTTTGAGGATAGGAGTTTGTGGTACACTAATAACATGGAATGAATTTTGAGGGACAAAATATTGAAAGGCTAGTGCATGAAGAGCAAGTATATAGATTAACTATTCTTAACTCCACGTCTATGCATTTTGAAGATATATATATACATGTATATTGATTTTGGTATAGAAAATCTATACTTACTTACCTTTCGATATTGTTTCCACAATTGTTGGTGCTATTGAAATTCCTACCTCAATATTCCTGGGGCACACCATGGATGATGTCTTTGGCATATAGGATAAGGTAAACTGAGCTCTCTCAATAGACATATGGAGAGATAAACTACACAGGAAAGTTCAAATCAGTTTTACTTCGGTCCCCGGTAAGATTTCAACAAGCTGAGCCAAAAGAGTATACCCCTCACTGGCCCTTCTAGTCACTGACACAAAATGGGAAGTATGGCCATTTACCAAAGCTGCAGCAGTGGGATGCAATATAAACCCTGCACAGGCATCACAAATTGCTCTCTAAATTCATGAAAATGCAGTGTCCTTTAAAAAGCACAAACACACTACAGCACACGTTTTTTCATCACCAACCGTGCAAATAACCAACAGGTTATGATTCATTGTGGGAGGAATCATGACCTCTTATCATAGAGTGGGGTGGGGTCAGCTCCTCTCACTCACCCCATCCCACTCTGTGATGAGATAGTGAAGATCCTCCGCTCATTGGCTGACCCATGACAAGGTCAGCCAATGAGAAGAGGAGGCGGGATCTTCCAGCAGTCCCTTCCTTCCCCTAAGTCTCCAGGAACCAGAGGGGCTTCTGCTTCTCCCTCCCATGACCTGACTTCACCTCTGCAGCAGGTAAGTCCTTATTGAATGTTGGATGCATGTGTGTATGTATGAGTGCATGTGTATTTACACATGCTTGCTGTGAATGGGTGTGTGTGTGTAGTTGCTTATGAATGGTAGGTGTGTGCACTTGTGAATGAATGGATGTGAGTGAGTGTCCATATGGATAGGTGTGTGTGTGCTTTAGTTTAAGACAGTGTGTGTGTGTGACTCCCTGCCCCTACTGTACTCCACGGGCCCCCTTTGGACCATGCCCTCCAAAAGACTGGTTCAAATTCCTTGCCCATGGTAAGCAACCGAATTGGCTCAAAAGAAAGGCTTTGCCACAGTTTCGCTCTGGAGCCTGTGTTTATTTCTCTGTTTAAAATACCACAATTTGAAAAGCCGGTTCCCAAAACTAGACCAGTTTTGACCAATTTTCTACATAAGATTGTAGCTGGATAACCAATGCCTACTCTTCAACAAACTTTTTTTCTTCATTTCCAAAGAGGAAGGGGTCACATGGGAACCCCTTGTCTTTTGCAAATGAATTACCACCTCCCTTGAAGTGTTGGTAATTTTTCAATGTTTTGCAGTCATATTTCGGTTTCAAAACATTGATACATAAGATACCAAGGGCCACATGGAAGTAGCTTTTTCTCTCAATAAATGGCACGATTCGTAGAATCGGCCCATTTGTGACTGGTAAAAAGCCTTTTTCTATGTACCAAATTCTATTTTGCGATTGGGTAACCTATTACCGATTCACAAAATGGGTTAGCGATTTGGTATCAGAAAGGGGCGTGTAAGGGGCTCCCTTCCTAATAGCAACTCACAGTGGTATGTATAAAGGTTTTGAGACAGAAATGCTGGCGCAAAACATTTGCTTTTTACCACCAAGTTCAATTTGGTGGTGAACCCATTCGCAAATGGGAAAGGGTCCCCAAGGGACCCCCTGCCCTTTGTGAATGTATGCAAAAACATATTTTAAGTTCAGGCAGTGACATAGTGGTCTGCTGCCCTCAGCAGGCCACCATCCCTGTGTTTTTAGCGATTCCCAATGGGTCGCAAATTGCAACCTACCTCATGAATATTAATGAGGTAGGTCAATTGCGACCCCATTAGGAATTGGTAAATGTGTCAAAGACACATCAGTACATAGGTGTGTGCAATTCCCTAATAGCGAAAAGCAAAAATTGGCCATTAGGAAATCACAATTTGAAACCTGCTTACATGTGGCCCTTACTTGGAATTTGGAAGCAATGCCTACAAGACTCCCCTTCCAGTTACTAAATTGATATCCATTTGAAATCTCATTTTAACAGTCAGAAAACTTTTCTGGCTCCTAAAAGCCGAACTCAGCGCCCTACTGAAGAAACCGTCAGCGGATCCCACCGACCTCAAAAACTACCGCCCCATCTCGCTCCTTCCTTTTCCTGCCAAAGTCATCGAGAAGACCGTCAACAGACAACTGGCCGCCTTCCTCGAGACGAATGGATCCCTCGACCACTCGCAGTCCGGCTTCCGGGCCAACCACAGCACCGAGACCGCCCTCATCGCAGCCACCGACGACATCCGAGCCCTGCTCGACAACGGGGAAACAGCGGCCCTCATCCTCCTGGACCTCTCCGCAGCGTTCGACACAGTCTGCCACCGCACCCTAGTGCAACGCCTGAACAACGTCGGAATCCAAGAGAAGGCACTGGAGTGGATCATCTCCTTCCTCGCCGGAAGAACCCAGAGAGTCCGCCTCCCCCCGTTCAGTTCCGAGGCCACCGAAGTCATCTGCGGCGTACCACAAGGATCATCACTCAGCCCCACCCTCTTCAACGTCTACATGAGCCCCCTCGCAGCCATCGCACGCCAACACAACCTCAACATCAACTCCTACGCCGACGACACCCAGCTGATCCTCTCCCTCACCAACGACCCCACAACCGCCAGAACCAACCTACATGAAGGGATGAAGGACGTAGCCGAGTGGATGAGGAACAGCCGCCTGAAACTGAACTCAGATAAGACGGAAGTCCTCATCCTAGGATCATCACCCTCCGCCTGGGACGAGTCCTGGTGGCCCCCTGCCCTGGGCAACGCACCCAAACCAACGGACCACGCACGCAACCTGGGCTTCATCCTGGACTCCTCCCTCTCAATGACCCGACAAGTCAACGCCGTCTCCTCGTCTTGCTTCAACATCCTACGCATGCTGCGCAAGATCTTCCGGTGGATCCCCACCGAAACCAGGAAGACGGTCACCCAGGCCCTCGTCACCAGCCGACTGGACTACGGCAACTCCCTCTACGCCGGAACCACAGCCAAACTTCAAAAAAGACTCCAACGCATCCAGAACGCCTCAGCTCGACTCATCCTGGACATCCCCCGACACAGCCACATCGCCGGACACCTGAGAGACCTGCACTGGCTCCCCGTCAGCAAGAGAATCACGTTCCGACTCCTCACCCACGCACACAAAGCTCTCCACAACCAAGGCCCCAGATACCTCAACGACCGTCTGACCTTCTACACTCCCACCCGCCAGCTACGATCGACCAACCACGCCCTCGCCGCCGTCCCCTGCATCCGAAGAGCCACAACGGGAGGAAGATCCTTCTCCTACCTGGCTGCCAAGACGTGGAACTCCCTACCCATCCACCTCCGCCTTACCCAAGACCACCTCTCCTTCAGGAAGCAACTCAAGACCTGGCTGTTCGAACAGTAGCGGACCCCCCCCCCTAGCGCCTTGAGACCCTCCGGGTGAGTAGCGCGCTATACAAATGCTTGATTGATTGATTGATTAAAATCGAATTAGAACACAGGGGAATAGCATTTTAACAATCATAATGCCTAACTGGAGCATTTGCCTTCTCTTTGTGTACTGACAATATTCTCAGCATTATATCATCTTTTAAATGTTCTGCAATGTTACCATGTTTTCACATTGTTGTTGTTTTTATGTTTTCTGATTCACTAGACACTAATTGGGCAAAGTGTGCTAAATAAATTTCATCTGAGGTTGACCTGGATAGAAAAGGTCATTCTCTAGAGGAGTTTCCGGGTGGCTCCGCTCCCTGATGTGTGGATCGATGTGCTTCCCCTGAGGTTTGAAAGGTTCGAAATGGAGCAAGCAGACATGGGCAAAAATATTTCTGAATATCGCCACTACAGAATCTATGTCACGTGTGTCATTAAAAAAAGGTCAAAACATCACATTACGTCACATCACATGCATATAAACAGTTGCTGTTCAGTTCTACCCCAGGAGCTGCTCCCTCATTCAGTTAGGCCCATGTGTGTGCAAAGGTGGTACATGTTGCTGCTATTAAGCCACATGTAGTAGGTGATGTTAACATGCAGTGTTGTAGGTGATGGGACCCTGCATCAAGCAGAAATACATTGACCAGCACTATTGTTGCTAGGGGTGAATGGCAATGTAGCTCGCACCATTACCAAGTAAACTTGTGGCAAGGGAGCACAGATGAAGACTTTGGTAGGTGGATGTTGGTAGGGAGGCATAACAAAATGCAAGCACGCATTAATAGTTATCTAAGGTGCAGTGATATATTCAGAAGTCAGAGTACATAGGCAGCAGCTTTAGACTCAGATCGAGCGTCCCCCTTACTGGCTGGCATTCACTCAGTGAAAGAGATGTTATCCCTCTAAAGATAGGTGGCTTGTCCCCCTGTGGGCAGAGGATGGGTTTCAATCTTAGGTTTCCTCTGTACGGACAAGGAAATAAAGAAACATCCATACCGTGTTTTTGTTAACAGCAGAATTTCTATGTCTTAATATGTAGGTAGGTAGGATGTGGACAGTGAAGATAGTTGGTCTCCAAACTCGGTGCTGCAGGAAGTGCAGTGGAGGGCAAGACACAGCAGGCCAGGGACAATGGTCTTGTTTGTGGGAGCTCTACAAACTTCTGGAAGCAGAATGACGTGTTGGCTCCAGGGCTACTGCAGCAGAAGAGCCAAGGGATATGGCTCCTTCTTTTGAAATCCCCTTTGGTAGAGCCTGATCCTCACCAGGAAGCTGGTATCCCATCTTTTTCTAGAATGCCATAATGATTGTGAGAGAGAAGAGCTGATCACTGAGGAGGAGAAACATTCCACAGCAATAAGAACAAATCTCACCTTAAGCAGCTCCCAACACAAGTTGGAGTGACCATCTGATCATCTGGAGGGTCTCCTGGCAAGGGTACTAAGTAGGTCCTAACAGTCTATCCCCTTTCACATTTAATGTGTGAAAATATGAGGCCCACCATGGTCTGGACTGATTCAAACCCAGTTTCTAAACTACAGAAGCAGCCTGCCACGGATACTGCATCGACGGAGTCCCGATGCAGGCCGCAGTAGGTACGGACAGACGGCCAGAGACCTTGATGAATGTATGACTAAAGGTCCGGCCCCCCGACATGATTCATGGGGCTCATTCTGAAAAGTTCAAAGTACTGAGCTATTAGAGGAATACCTCCTCTTCCAGTTACCGCACCTTAGCGCGTGCGACACATTTTGGTCTTAAATACACAATATTTTTTGACCAACACTAGTTTTTCACTCACATAGGTCCTGACGAAAGCCAGCACAATCCCGAGACCTGGCTGAAACATGTAGACCGCACAGGATATTGGAGACATAACTTACCTCCACAAATATCTACCTCTCTGTTTTTAATACTGCCAAACGCCCAGTATTACATTTTTCCAAATCTTGGGACCCTTCGGACAGTTTTTAACCTACACACTTCTCCACTTTCACTGCACACTCACTATACACAACCTGCTCCGCTGTAATCAGGCGTTGAAGCACACCCTAGGTGCATTCGGCGCCTGGGGTGGGACCCGATGATGAAGCATGCCACCAACTAGGTTGGTGGGTGAGGGTCTTCATAAAAAACAAATGTTGTTTTCTCCGCAACATAAACATGGAGCTTCTATCCCATAGCTAGTGCCCATTGATTTTTACTGCCACGGATACTCACCTGTTTCTTTTCCCTCATGGAAGGTATCGCGGGCTCTACCTAGCTTAGATGATCCTCAAGCTAGGGGGAGATGGGTCTATTTGTGCATGGACTGACTTCAACCCCCCCTTAGCTAGCCTAGCTGAGAAGTTGGATGACAAGTCTCTGTTCTCCAATGGGACATGGACTCCATCCCTGTGAATTTTCCAGGGCCAGAGGATGCTGGTTCTTGCATTGGTTGTGGCTAGTGGCCAACAGCCAGGCAATGCCAGGAATGGCAGAAACCAGCTTTCCTGGACCCCCACACTTCACAGTAGTCTTCCGCTCAAATTAGAAGAAAGGGTAGAATTCTCAAGACCAAGTGATACTGGCTCTCTATCCTATACATACATGACCGGCCCAGGAAAACCTCAAATGTCACAACTCCTCTTGTTTCCCTTAGGCCTTTTTAACATTGCAAGGAACTTCCACTAGGCTAGAGGGATGAAAATATCCAGTGCTTCCCATTGCCAAAGTCCAACAACATTTGAGATTGTTTGACGATGGCGTAGGAGATGATGAAACTATGAGGCTAACGTTCGGCTCATCCATGGTGTTGGGAAGTCCCCCAAAGGGTTTGTTCAGTTGTCTCATAAAGGCTCTAATTACAACAGAAAATGAACATAATAAATGAACTGGTTGGAGAAGAGAAAGAGATAAAAAAAATATGAGTGCCTCAATCATTTGCAGGTTTTCTGGATATTTCAAAGTGAACCATGAAGACTGCTGAGAACTTTGCCCGATTTAATGAATGCAGTACACTGTTCAGACCGAGACAACAAATTATTATTTTGGAAAGAAATCTAAATGCAGTTAGAGATCCAGAATGTGCAGCCCCATTTAAAGCATCCTTGCATATCCCAAGATACTTTTAGAGGAAACACTTAATATCAATATAACCCTCTAATCACTTTAATGATTCTCTGCCCGCCAAAATCATCAAAAAGTGTAGATCTTCCATTCTCCTGCTTTTGACTAAGATTGCCAGTGCATTGCTGATAAGGGCCACATCAAACTCAGCTCATCACAGGATCCAGAAGATCCGACCACATTACACCAGACCTAAAACATCTAATTGACTTCCAATTGAAGCAATGATCCAGCTGAAGATAGTGTGCATGACACACAAGGCTCTTCACCATAACACTCCCATCTACTTGGCCAAAAAACTGCAATTGTCTGGTGGTAGTCGTTCTTTAGGAAGCGTTAATGCCCTACTGTTGAAACCACAGAAGTTCAACAAAAAGAAAACTTACAACTGCTCCTTCACTGGTCTAGCCCCTAAATATGGAACGTAGTGCCTCCTGAAACCAGGTCAAACCCCTCGACTACCTCCTTCAAAAAAGAAGTAAAAATGCTTCTGTTGAATAAATTCATTCAATAGTAGCCATGAAGTAACTCAGTCTGACTATTTTCCTGTGGTCACCCCTGGAGCTTGAATCTGCCAGGCTGATTGTTATATTGTATTCTGTATTGCTAATTACTTATTTCAGCTTGCATTTTCCCCTTTTTATGTTTGACTTTCATGCTTTATGTACAGCTTGCATTTTTCCCTTTTATGTATGACTTGCCTGCTTTATGTACATCGCTCTGATACCCTTACAGGTCATGTTCACTCTATATAAAACTCCTCCAATAAAAAGGCTGCTTTAGTGCAAGTGTGATAGCCACATTGCACAAAACATTTAGGCCCTTATTGCAAGTTAGTCGTAACATGATAGGGTATGATGGGGTATTTGCCACACATGGTAAATACCATTAACACACGTGTGGTAAATACCTCCAATTTGAGGTTTTCAACTTTACAAATTAGGCATAACATGCAGAATTGACATTTAACACCACATTTTTCATGTTTTGCATTATTAAAGTTAAAGGCCTTTTCTTCTGATAAATTTCAACAGGTTTTACCTGCCACAATTTCTCTGGGGAAAACTGCGAGGATGTCATAATTATGTCACAGCTTGCAATTCCGATCCCTGTGCCAACTCTTGTTTATGCAGGGATCAAAATGAAGCCCTTGTAATGAGGGCCATAGTGATGATTTCCTCATTGAGGCCATGATTCTGAGTTTGTTAAAATCCATGTGTTTTTTATCACATCAGCTAAATATGATAACCTGGGATTCTGGGGAATAACATGCAGATTTTGGTGCTTACTGCACCAAAACCCATGTTATGATAAATACTGTACACTTTTCCAGTTAAATTCCAGCAGGTTTGACCTGCCCAAACTTACCGAATGGTGAGACATTTCAGGCACCTGGTAATTACCGGATGTGGTTAATACCACCCAACTCGTAATCCAGACCCCTGCGCAAAGAGTGCTTTATGCAGGGGTTGAACAACACCAACCCACTCCTAATCAAAGCTTGCATCTGCTCTCCATATTTAGGTTTTGCCTGCTTGAGCATGCGCTAGCACATGTGATCTTGCTTGCAAGACGCTTGTGTTCTATAATGGGCTTGGAACTGGTGGAGCGGGGATCTCAGTTAAATATATCGGTTTAGTAGGAGAAGAATTTTTACCACTTTCATCAAGGAGAAATCTCAGATGATTACTCAACAGGCCAATGGATCTCTGACATTAGCTGAGATTAACCAGAAGCTGCACACCACATAAAGTATAACACAATTTTCTAATCTATATTTTAATCAATAATGAGAGCTTGGTATGAGTTAAAGGGTTTTATAATTTACTCTTTAGTAAATCATCTATATTAAGGTGACAAGTTAATTAATAAATCTCAGTTGTTACAATCTCATTAGAATTTTAATAATCAATAAGTAATCAATAAATCGCATTAAAAATGCATTCAGCATGTTCCATTAAGGAAAGAACCCCTACTCTAGAAATGGGAAGAAAAGGTATCGTTCAGAACCCATAAAGAGTTCTAGTTCGAGAGTGTGAGAAATCATAAAGCATAAAGCTTCAGCATTAAATCAGTTCAATAGTTCGGTAATTGGTCAAAGCAGAACTTCCCATAGAGAGAGGTTCAAGAAACTCAGTAGAGTTTCAGAGTAGCGTAGACAAGTTTTGACAATGGGAAAGCAGTTAGGATGGCTACTCTAGGAACACACACTATTATAAACTAACAAAATATTGTGGCAATCTTCATGTTGCTTCTTCTCTCCTCGGTCGACCAGTCAACTTCTGATACACTCATGGGAACAGTATCACTCCTCGTCTTCTCACTAGAACAATAGTCCACAGACAGCAATGTTGAGTGAAACATTTCTTATCAAATACAATGTTAACTCTCTTAGACTTTCACATCATTCATTCCCTTTAGAAATGGTGCATTTTCATATGTGAATTTCATTACCTCACTAAATAACAAAACTCCATTCATTATTTAACAGTGATCTTTGTGTAAGTAGAAGCAAAGTTATATGAAAACATTATCATTATGAAAAATATGTCCATAGGGAGGTCAGATAAAAAAACATTTTGTGTTATGTCAGCATTCTCCAGTCATGTCAACTTTTGTCAGACAACGTATTTCAGCTATTGAAGCCTAGAGAGTAAATATGGTTGCCTAATACAATTTTTGCATTTAAACACATCTATTTTCATTAAAGCCTACATATTAATTCTGCACATTATTGCATTATTTTCTCAACATTATAAAATGCGTCATCAGAACCAGCCTATTACTTACCATTTATTTGCAGGGTTATCACTCTTCTTTGCTTCCTTCTAATTTGGCAGCTCTTGCCATGCTACACTCCCTTTTCCTTCAGCACAGATTTAATACGTTTAGTGTCCTCACCCACCTTCCCATCACTGTTTCTTTTCCCCAGAACAGCCTCCTTCCCATCGATGTTTCTTTTCCCTCTCCCAGAAGTAAAAATAAACCCACTATGAAGTGGCTAGCCCTGGCTGCTTCATATCTCTTTTTTTTTTAATTGTCCTGTTACCCATCCTCACCTGATTGCCAAAGCCAATAGCTTCCCCATAGGTGATACCTATTTGCTTTGCCAGTGTTTGTTGAATGATTTCACTTATACAGCATGCTTGTTGGACATTAATTATGGCTGTGGTTGTAGGTCTGTCGCAGCCTGATAAGGGCCAGAAAATTTACCTTGAGGCTAATTTAGTTAATGCATCATTATTGCCCAATCTATCTTAGTATTGTATCTAATATTGGTCATACATTCATTAAAATAACGAGTTAAGCTGGCTTCATGAAGGGATAACTGGCTGGCACAAATATTAGATTTATCTGCGATCTAATCAGAAAACCAGGTGGCTTGTGTGAGGCTACCCCAAGCAGTTACCTAAAATGAAATGCTCAATAAGTGTTTTTTAAAGTCTTATGGCATGTATCTGGCATGTATCTTTTGTGGAAATTACTCAGTGGCTTGGTAAGTGTATTGTTGAAATGGCTATGCCCCTTTGTCAACTGTATAAGCTCAGCTTTGTTTAGTTCATGGCCAGGCGCTTTCCTTTGTGTTGACATTGAAATTAGTCACCACTGGAGTCTGATAACGTGGATCAATTAGATAGAGTATCAAGATAAACCCACAAAAAGATAGGACCTGTTGTTATTCTAAATGCTTTAGTTGTGCATTAGGGGAAGGGTACAGCAGTATGGTTTATAATGGTGGTAAAAACTAGTACTTTCCTTGGGATTGTATTACGTTTGAAGATTTTAAGGAATTCAGTTCTGTAAATGTGTAAAAGAGTTAGAGAGTTAAAGCCAAAATTGTCCTTTAAGAAAGGAAACCTTAAAACTAGGTTAGCCACAATTTTGAACTATGCACAAAAGATGCTTCCTCACCTCTTCCTAATCTCTTTCTTTACAGTCACGTTAATTGTTTCTTTAGTGGAACTATAAAATGGCAGGTATGAATATGACAAAATGAGGGACCTGTACAAAACAGAGTAATATTAAATCTTTTGAACTTAATGTTCTTTGGTGCAAACTTAGATTATTGTTTGAGAACTGAAGGCCTTATTAAGAGTTTCGCAGACAGGATACACCATCACAAATATGGTGGGTGTCCACCTATGCCAAGTTTAATCTAGTTTATGGGACTTGGAATACAGCGGATGAGATATCTGTCATGTTTTGGCAGAAGTATCCCATTTGCCAAACTCTAAATAAGGCCATGAGTGCATGAATAGAAGCTGTCAAGTATTCACGTGGCAGAGGCCATTTTGACCACCATGGCCTAAAAAGCTGTATGTTGGGTTGAGTTACACAACTTTGCTAAAGGGAACGTGGCATGACTGGATGCACTACAAATTCCTAAACATCATTGGAGACAGATGGATTATCCTCCATCTGGAGATATTCTGCTTAAAATCAAAAAGACTGATAAATTATTTCTTATACTGGCAGAGAGCTTAGATAGATTTGTTCTATCTCAAACATGTATGTCATCTCCGGAGTATGGCTTTCACAGAAAGTCGATAAATGGCATGTTAGACACTTTTTAAAATATTGGCAAATATGTATGATAATATTTTGACAACTTGTATACTCCCATATCATATATTCTACAGTAGTTATAGGAAGAACCCATGCTTAACCATTGCTCCATGCATGTTGAAGTGTATCTTCTTGAATAGCATTGCTAGACCTGCATCATATCCGACCCAACCTAATGCAAGATCCCTTCCTGATAAGTCACCCCTCTGTTTCCCTCAATTCTTCTTTACTTTTTGGTCCCTCATGCCCACATTCCTAGTAACACTCTTGCTCTGAATGGGAAAATTGTATTGCAATTATAATTGTAATTGTAAATGCATTTACATAGTGCATACTGTCCCTGACGAGGAGTTCAGCCGATTTACGCAGGCAACTTGCTTCTCCAGAACCCAAGGTCACCGGTTAATTTGGTGGTGATTGGTTATTGTGATTAATATTGTGCTTCAAGGGAAACCTTTCATGTATTTACTCCAGTTTCTTGCAGTGGATTAAATTAGTAGGAGTTAGGTGTGATCATTAGTGGCAGGGGGTATGAGTACATGCAGATGCTTGGTGTAATTAGTAGAATATATTAGGTACTGTAGGTTTGACTTTCAAAGTAGGAGAGGTTGTGATATTTTTGAAACTTTGGAACAAAATGAGTGCAATTCACAGAATAATAAAGAGGAAGTCAAAGATGCATGTGACTTCATTATCATTACCATCATCATCATATTCATCATCATATATTCTTGATTCAGTTAAAATTTTAACCATAAAAGAAACAGAATATTAAACAATATACAGAACATCTTATAAAACCAGAATATATAAAACAATGCATCATTAAAAAGACAAGTGTTAGTAGACCATTACTCATGATAAGACTTATTACAAACACTGGAACTTCTCGAAGTACAGTATAATGACTCCTCTGCAGGGACATGTGCAAACCCCTCAGTTATAAAGTGGAAAGGTAATTGGCAAAACAATGCAGTTGCTGGTGGTACATAGCATATACCTTTAGATCCAATCTTACATTTTCTCTTAATTTACTTGATTGCTGAATGTATTTAACCACAGCCAAACACACTGGGATGGAAGAGAATGATTGAATAAAAATCATTGCGGGTCTACATTGCCTTAATCCAACAAGTTTTGAAATGAGAAGCAAAAAACGCTTCCTTAGAGAAATGTAAAATCTGCAAAATAACATCAAATGCTTTGTTGTCTTGGATGAATAAAAATCACACTGCAATACTGGAAGCTTGGAATACAAAATGTCCTGGTACGGGATACCCAACCAGGTAGCGTATGGACTGTAGTCTAAATCGTATAACTATCTGTTCCATGTTTTTAACCCAAATAAGATAAGGTTCATTTCTAGAGTAGTCTAGATTAGCAGATAGTCTTTCGTTGTTTGTTTCTGGAATTCACAACATTCTCTAACATTAATACTATAATCTTAAAAATGGGCCTTAACACCATCCTACAAGGCAAAGACAATTCATTTGGGCTGCTAAACAAATCAATGCATGTGACTTAAAGTAGGTTGTGCTCACAGAAAGGGGACATGCAGAGGATGCAAAGTAAAAGGAGGTTCATTTGAAAGGAGGCGGGCGTTCATGAAGGGTTTTGGGATTTAGCGGAGGTTTTTTGAGATAACATGCAATCTGAGGATGCAAACCCGTAGAAAGAAACAACATTATTTGCATGTGAGATAGTGCTACATTAAGTACATTGAAAGGCACTAGAACAGGCAAACAGTCTATCCGCCGCTGTGCCACCACTTCAGCATCAACAGCTAATTAGCTCAGAGGTATAAGGTAGTGGCTGGAAGCATAAAAAGGAAATATTAAAAGCTTAACGCTGTGTTCGACGAAAGTAGTAACTTCAAGATCATAGCATTATGAACCTATGCATGGTAAATAATGCAGGCATGAAAGGAGATTCTGTAAATGCTGGAACAAACATCTTCTTATGTTCACATTTAAAGTTTGATTTGCAGACCAAGACCAAATTGGCTACCCTTGTTGAAGTACCTGGTTGAGCATGGCACAAAAATGGGGTGAGGACAGTTTCCTAGATAGTGGAAGTTTACTGCCTGCATTCCTGTGTCTGCAGGATGGAGACCCAGACACTGAAGTGAGGAGCTTGGAGGAAGGCTTTCCTTTAGATACTCCATATAGACTTTATTATCAAGGGGCAGCTGATTGATTTTCCTGTGGCATTACCATTTGATGGATGGGAGAGGTGTTGGGTGGAACCAGAGTTTCTGTTGTTAAAGGCAAGAAGGATTTTTGGCCCTTTGTCTGTTCCTAATTGCAGCTTCAGGAAGGTTGATGACAACCAGGTGCAAAGATCTTTCACCTCATTGTGCTTGTGTTTTGAGTGCTCCTGCGTGGAGACAGCCTCAACGTTCCCTGCTGTGAGAGGCATCACTTTACACAAAGGTTGAGTCTGAAGTCCAGCATGAGGAGGACACTTGAAAGAGAACCAAACTGGTTCAGTTGTATGGGAGAGGGGGGTTGCACTATAAACAACAAATATGAGGAGTTTCTACACACTGTGCAGTTTCTGCAGCTTTACACACGTCCCAAACACTCACAAGCATGTTTGCCATGATGAAAATGTGAGGTTTAAGGCAATGTGGACAGGTAATCTTCGGTCCAAAGAACTCAAGTACACTATAGTGTTATATGGTCTATTTTATTTGAATGGCTTATCGAGCAGACCTGGACTTTATTTTGCTGAGAGTGACAGACATGGTGTAGCATTTCCTGGTGACACTGTGTGATGTGATAAGGTCCCACTAGGAATATTGCAACATCCCTAAGCAGAGAGACTGACAATGCAGGAGCCAAAGTGCAATTTGATGCTGGACTCCAGAATATCTAACTGGAAAAGACACGCAGACTTAATTCTTGCGCATGCACCAAAAATCCAAAGTCAAGAGAATCTTGTTCATTCTTTGCCCGTTCACTCTCTGTTACTTTTATTTTCTTTATTATTTTAATGACGCAGAGGTTTTTTTTATTTTAAGTACATTATTTGTGTACATGCGTGGTGTAGGTTTATAGGTTATTGTTCGATAAACTTTACGTTTGCTCTGTGAAGTTCACCTTCCTGTGCTGAAATAATAATCAATAAAAAGAGACATTGATGCAAAAAATTCAAAAAATTAATATGCAGCTTTAAACCCTACAAAGTAAATTGTATCAGCCTGCATTATCTTCTATGGCCCGAGCCTATATAGGTTGATGACACAAAAGGTGTTTCACAGATGTCGAAATGAACATAGGGGCTCATTACGATGGAGGAGAGACCGCCACCTCCGGTGGTCCCTCCACTATCTGGCTCCCATTTCCCCCCTCCACATTAGGATGGTGGGGGGAATCGTGCCACAAGCGTGGCGGGTGCAAAGAGCGCCCGCCACGCTTCCACCACAGGCAATCGTTGCGATTGCCTGGCGGAGCGGATCTGACCAGGGATATGGTGGTGGTGCCTAGCAGGCACCGCCCGCCCGATCACAATGCTGGCGTCAGCCAGCCTTTCCATGGAGGTTGAACCGCCATGAAAAGGCTGGCGGAGGCTGGCTTCGAGGGGCCCGTTACGGGCCCCCTCAGGGTGGCAGTTGTGCACTGGGGGGGTACCCACATTTCCATGCACAAGGTGGCAGGCACCGCACGGTGCCTGCCATGTTGTGCAGGGAAATGCACAACATGGCCATTCAACATTGCGGCGGGTGCTGCAGCCAGCAGCACCCGCCGCAATGTTAAATTGCCAGATGAGACCGCCGCGGTGGTGGTCGCATCATAATTAGGGGTGCGGGACCGCCGCATGACAGGCGGGCGGTCCCGATCCCGCTACGATGGCGGGCATGAGTCCGCCCGCCATCGTAATCGGTCCCATAGTTCGCAGTAAACCCAAGAAGAGGTGGGTGGCGCCGTTCCAGTCTGGTCACACTGGGGCTCAGGAGTAGAAATAAGGTCAGGGGTTGGCAGCCTCTACTCTGGCCTGGCAATTGCCTAAAATCTGCTAGGCCACATTTCAGGGAGGATGAAAAAATTTAAGATAGAAACAGTTCTGGTCAAATACATATTTAAGACAATTTGGAAGACATGGATTAAATTACAAGTCTTATGAATATATTTACAGGTAATAATTTAGGAATACAATTATTCACATTCTTAAAAAGCGTAAACACATTTTTAAGTGAAAAATGACCCATATTCTTTAACGAAGAAAAGACCTAAAGTAATATCAGAGTAACAATCCATAACGTGTTTTGAGTGCTTAATTTGAGCTTGTGGTTACAGGTGAGGCCCACCGCTACTATTTTTTAGGTACGCGTCAATCACTTTACCTCATCAGACTTTGACCCAGAGCAGAGACAAAAAAATACAAAAGGAGGAGGGAAGGAGGAAGTGAAAGATGAAAAAACCGTGACATCCGTCTGTCTGTCTACAGACTTTGAGAAAAGCCTGGGCACCAACACTTATTATTTTACAACTTAAGCGTTGCATGCTTTCATAAAGATGGCAAATTCTTAAAAGTAGTAATTTTTAAGCGAAAGATTACGTCTAGCAGTATATGACCGTTAAGGATGGAGGGGGCTCTAGATTCAGATTAGTGTAATACTGATTACATGTTTACATGAAAAAGGCAGTTGATTGATTCATGGAATAACATTCCAAAAGAGGAATTTGGAAATATTTATTCAGAAAGACTTGGGGTCAAAATTGGGGGACAATAACACCGAAGAACAGAAAATAAAGGTCAAAGGGCTGTACACTTTGCACTAGTGTAAATATAGAGCAAGTGCTCTATTGTGCCATTTGTTTTATTCCTATATGACAGGGAATGTGGCAAAAAGATTTGTCTCCATTCCACATTATGGAAACATTTCTACATGAGGGGAAAATGGATAAAACAGGTTGTGAACCAATTGTAAAATATACATGAAATACATTTTGTTCGTAAAAAATTGTTTATTTGACTAGGTTTTAACAAAGAAAGAACTCAATCATTTTCAACTTTTGCAAGAAAGTGAAATTAACTGATTTTGCTCTATTTATGCTGCATTCGAAGGAAGCAAACTAATATTCATACTTGACATTTTAAAAGTGGATGGAAAACAACATATCTGTTACATTCCAAACTATGTAAATGCAGTAAAGAAGACCTGGTTCAGCTTGGTCAATGTAAGAAACTGAATTATTAATTGGGGTGGATGGAAGTCCACTACGAGCACTAAAGTCACTAACCTGTTAGGTCCAGTCAATGTTTTCATTAAGTTGTACACCTAGCTATGCTAGCTATGGCACAGAGCAGATAGGCATAACTTAAAGAAAATGTGTAAATCATTTAAAAGTAGCAAAACAGTTAAAACGTCAGCAATATAACAAAATAAAAACCCCACTCCAATTCATAAAAAGAGAGCAAAATTTAATATGCAAAATGACATTAAAACGACAAAAAGTCAATAAGGGAAACCAGAGACATTAATTTTAAAGGTTTAAGTGGAAAAAGCGCCAAGAAAAATAAAGCGACCAATATAAATCAATGGTCGTGGTAAACTGGGACCAAGGTGCAAATTCAGAACGACCACGACGGAGTCGGAGTCGGATATATCAGATTAGTCCTGGTGTAAGGTCTTAAAGTCAAAAAGTTTCGAAGTTCCTCTTCAAAAAGGGAGTTTAGTCCTGAGTTATGTTTTGACGGCCAGTCTGCCATTCCTGTATGGAGACTGAGTAGATTACTCCATCACCATGATAGAGGGACTGCCTGTAAATTTACAATAACTGTCAAGCAGGTGGTCATTTATAAAGCATTGGCAGGAACCGTTATCACAGCGGTTCCTGTCAGTGCATCTCACTGTTTGGTGCAGGGCTGCATCAGCATGATGCAACCCTGCACCAAACAATTATTTTTTTATTTTTTTCATAAGAAAATCCAGCAACAGGATTTTCTTTTTGAAAATAAAAAAAATGTAATGTTCCTCTCATGATTGGAGCCATCTGCCATTGCGGGGGTGGGAGCATTATTTGGTTTTTACTGTCCCTCACCGCTATCGTTTGGTTGGTCGGTGATGGACATTAACAAAATAGCTATGTGACCCCCCATCCTGGTTGGGTGGGCAAACAGGTAGCTATTCCTCTGATGGCCCTTACTCCGTCGGGCTATTGGAGAGGTTTGGCTATGCTGGTGACAGAGTAGTCACCGCTATAGCCAAACTGAAGGTCTGCCGGCATTTTTATCGACCGGGTGGACCTTCATGTTGGCAATATGTATACTCTGTCGCCATTGCGAATAGAGTATACATACAGCCAAGTATTTAAATCTGGCCCCTTGTCACTTTTGAAGAAAAGCAATGGCATTTCTTCAAAATTCCAATGCAGAAAGGCACTTTGTCACTGTCTGAGAAGAAGAATCCCCCCATTTGAACCACCTCTAAAATTTTAGCTGCTGTGGTGGAACCGAAGGCCGGATACCTGAATTACGTTGGTCCCAATGGGGTTCTGAAGCTTTGGAGATTTCTTGCTGAAATTTTTGGAAGTCCCAGTGCAGAATGGGACTTAGACATTTTTCCTGAGGTGCAAAGATCTTTGAGTGGGAGAAAGCTAAAATCCAGTCCAACTCTGTGGAACTGTTAGTCTGAAACTTTTTCTATCAGACCTGCTCAAGCTCTGGAGGAAAGGTATGCAAAAGTTTCCAGACGTTCTTCTGGTGCCCAAACAAGGGGAGAGGAGTTGGCCTAACGGCTAGGGCGGTCGACCTCGAATCTGGGGAACTGGGTTCGAGTCTCGGCAATGACGCTGAACATCCTGTGATTCTGGGCAAATTTCTTCATCTCCCCGTGCCTAACAAAAAATGAATGTGTCCTCATGTAATGCAACTGGTGCTATGTAAAGCGCTCTGATACCCGATTCGGGTCAAGTTTGCGCTATATAAAACTATGTAAAAAAGAAAAGAAAAAAAAGGCCCTCAGGACTTCATTGGAGGCATTAGGAGAATCCAACAGCAGGATCCAATACATGTCTAGTTGCCACTGGTCATCTGGGCACCTTGAGAAAAAGGCCTCTTGCAGATTGTCATGTCCCTGTAGCTACACAGGCGGTCAGCCAACTGGCCCTTGGTGTCCACTTCTATGTCCTGGGTACAAGGGGAAGCAGGTCCAGCCCTTCAGGTCCCTCTCAGGTCTCAAACAGCAGGTATATTCCTTATTCTGTTCGTTCACATGTCCAGAGAGTACTCTAAAGAGAGTGCCTCTGGGTGCCAGATTAATGGTTGGCACAAGCTAGTGCATGGAGTTGACTCCTGGCCACTCTCTAAACAATTAGGTAAAAGTTCCTGGGGCAACCCTATCCAGTTTTTAAATAGTTAATGCTTGCCTTACTACAGCTAGGCCAAACATGTCATGTGCCAAGGCAATGCTAAGATTGCCGAAGTCTTCATCCACACTAAACTTGGGTTCTGAGAGCTAGGGGTGTGTATGGGAGGGTACTATGGAAATCACTAGTGTTCTCCCACATCTATCACTAGAATCCAATTTTAGCAGGCCTTAGGCCCAAAACAAAACAGGAGATATATATCTGCTAGAACAAAAACAGGATCCATGAGGAACCAGACAAGGGATACATAGAAATTGTTATGTTGTCCTGTTAAATTCCTTTTAACAAAAGTTTTAAATGTGCTTAAGACACAGCTGTCAGGCAGGATTTGACAACAGGAGGGGTAGTAGCCCCAACCGCCAATGTCCAACTGAGCTCAAAGGAGTCATTACTGCCACTTCAGGTCAACCCGTCAATCAAAGTGGTCTATTGTGTAGCTCCTGGGAGGAATTTACAACTCAGGGTAAAGCACTTCATTGACTGCTGCTGGAGAGTTAATGTAGGTTAGCCTCCAGGATCTTCTTACAGTGAAAAGGTAACTTTCTAAAATGTATTGTTCCTAAATATTTGTGGAACACCCAACTTTACTATTAAAGTGGGCTTCTAATAAATATTAAAGAGTGGTTGAATTTTTTTTTTAGCTGGTCCAACACATGACATAGCAGAATTAATATTTTAATCTGTCCTCTAGTTTTGTCACGTTTAAACATAGGCATGATACGGTAAGTACACTGTTGATAACACGAAGGAATGAATGAGGAGTGTATGGGTGGAACTACATCTCCCAGAATGCCAAGGGAGTGCGTCTTGTCCTACCTCTTCTTCTTCTTTCTGTACTTAAACTCCTCCCACACATTCACCGGTGCTTGTCACCTGAAGTCTGCTCCCGGTTGTCGTGTTTGCTGACTTACAATCAGCACATTCCTGATTCCCGCATAACGCCGTGTCTGACGGCGAAAGAAGCTGCTACAAGCAGGGTTCTGTTCGCATTTCGCGCTGGGGCGCGATCACGCTTTCGCCACATCTTGGTTCCAGCAGTAGGAGTTTCCTGGAAGCGCACGGAAGCACTTCACTTTCCGCTCGCATTCGTGCTGGGGTGTAATCACAGTCCCTAGAAGCGCACGGAGGTGCTTCACTTTGGGTTTTTTTTTCCCCTGAAAAGCCAAATTTAGGCTGCTTACAGACGCTGGAGGGTATTTACGAGTCAAGATTGACTCCCACGTTTTCCAAGAGCCGTTGAGAGGCTCGGAGTTCTTGTTTGTGTTTCATTCCCTTTTTTGGTAGCTCGCCCACACACGCTGGAATAGTGTGTATAAGAAGAGGCTTCCCTTGGAACCTTGAAGAAACAATCACCGTTACCAGAGGATTATCTGGTCACACATAAGTACATTGCTTTGGCTGCTTGCTGACTATCTAAAAACAGTATCTGTGCTACAGTGTGTACTTTACCTCTGTGGAAACGTGGTGAAGATATATCTTGCTTTCTTTTCTTTATTTTTACCTTTTGTGCCTTTTTATATTGGAATGAGTGCAGCAGCATTAACTGTAAGTGCAGTACATCACATATTGAACATTGATATAGATTGAAGGATTAGTGTGGAAACTCATGTGTGTTGTGTTGTGTCTCATATACAGGGAACACGGGGCTACCATAGGAGTGAAGTCTGCAACTCCAAATCAGCGCTCCATTGAGTGTTTTCGCTGCTGCAACTTTATTGTTTCGTTTGTCCCTTTTTTCCCTTTCCCCTACTGTGGTGTGATCTGCCGAGTGTGTTTATACATACTCGCAGGTGGTTCCATATAGGGGGAAAGGGTAACTTGGCATCTTCCATCGCTCCCGATGTATCCGGCTTGCCAGGTTAGTGTTAACCAATCTCCGCATTGTGACAGAGTGACAAGCCCACGGTTACCTACAGCCTGAGCGATGGATACCAACACTGTTCTTCAGTGCTGGAAACATTGACCGCTTTGCGGATGGAAGTAGATGCCTTTCGGGGGGGAAAACCTGGAACTGAGAAAGGAGATGGGCACCATGAGACGAGAGGTAGCAGGCCTGTCCCGCACCAGTCCTACAGGTTCAAGGGGGGCCTCATATATTAGGCACTGGACCCTACCACCACGCACATCCCCTGACACGGCGCAGGGTCAGGGAGGGGGAGCAGGACCATCCACGATCCAAGTGATACAGCCCCTATTGTTGCCCCTAGCCCCACCCGAGAGATTCTTTGGGGATCCAAAAAAGTTTGGTATTTTTCTGGGACAGTGTAAGCTACACTTTATGTGCAAGCCTGCTGTGTTTCCTGACGATCAGTCAAAAACGGCTTTCGTTATGTCCTATCTGGGAGGGAACGCAGCTAGTTGGTCCTTCCCCTTAATAGAGAGAAATAATCCCATGTTGCTTGACTTCCCTACTTTTTGTGAAGAGATGCGCAAATTATTCGATAGAAAGGCGCATCAGCTCTCCCTAGATAGAGAACTCATTACACTTAAGCAGGGCACACAAGACCTATTAACGTACATAACCACGTTCAACAGACTTGTCATAGAAACTGAGTGGCCTGTGGAAAAAAGAACTTCCTTATATTACCAGGGGCTGCGAGGCGAACTAAAGGACGTATTGGCCCAAGTGATGCATATGCCAGCTACCTGCGACAAACTTATCGACCTAATGGTACAACTAGATCATCGACTCCAGGAAAGAAAGGGTGATAAACAGCGTACCGACTCAAGGTTTCTGCTTCCCCGACCGAAGCCACTGACGGAAGAGCATCCACAAACTACCGATGGGACGGAACCAATGCAGATAAGTGGCATACGTGGTCCACTGAGCCAAGAAGAGAGGAACCGAAGACGCAGTCAAAGATTGTGTATGTACTGTGGAAAGCCTGGACATTACATCAAGGATTGCAAGACAAAGACCAAGGCGACGTACAAAGACAGCAAAGGAACCAGAAACGTGCCTGTGGTGGAATACCTGCTGGAGAATCCGGGAAACTAATATGCTCAAACAAGCTAGAGACCCCTTGTTTGAGGCCAGAAGCTGAAGAGGTCTTTCCTGCTGTGGCCAATACGGTACAAACTTCAGTGGCCCATATGAATGTATGTGTTACATTGGAGCTGCCTGGAGAGGAGCCCATAGTTGTACATGCACTATTAGATTCTGGGGCCACAGGCAATTTTATCGACCAGCAATATGCGCAAGAACTAGGAGTACCCTGTATAAGAAAAAAGACTCCGGAACCTGTGAAGGCAGTGGATGGAACCGTATTAACGTCAGGTATGGTGCGTTTCCACACCCATCGGATTCTAATGCAGGTCGGCATGACCCATTACGAGACCATACAATTCAATCTCATTGACGCCCCGCATTTCAAACTCATTCTGGGGATGCCTTGGCTTACACAACATGATCCTCTGGTTCAATGGGCAGCCCGCACAGTCACCATGAACTCCTCGTTCTGTTCGGAACATTTTACCCGAGAGAGAGTCCAAATGCCATACCAAACAGAGAATCCAGCTGAACTACTTGCTAGTGGTTGCAGTACGCAGAGTGTGTGCCTTATATCCACGCTACCGGAAGAATATAAGCAGTACAAGGAACTGTTCAGCGAACAAGAAGCAAGCAAATTGCCTCCACACAGGGATTATGATTGTGCGATAGACCTGGAGCCCGGTGCCTGCATACCCTGCAGCCGTATATACGCCCTCACTGAGGCTGAAACCGCCTATCTGCAACAATACCTGGATAAATTGCTGTCCTCTGGTTTCATCCGACCTTCGTCCTCCCCTGCTTCCTCGCAGCTGTTCTTTATTCCGAAACGCGAAGGGGGCTTAAGGGCTTGTATCGATTATAGGGCGATCAACAGAGTGACCAAGAAGAATAGATATCCTCTGCCCTTGATACCTGTTCTGCTGGATCAGCTGAAGGGAGCCAAAGTATTCACCAAACTGGACCTCCGGGGAGCCTACCATCTGGTGCGGGTGCGGCGAGGGGACGAATGGAAAACGGCCTTTCGTACCAAATTTGGGCTGTATGAATATCGGGTAATGCCCTTTGGCCTATGTAACGCCCCCGCCGCATTCCAGTATTTCATAACGAAGTGTTAACTTAAGGGGCTTATTGAATGTCTCATGCATCGTGTATATCGATGACATCCTGATTTACTCGGCGTCCCTGGAGGAACATGTACATCACATGTCAGCGGTTCTAGAGTGCCTTCAGCGGTACGGTCTTTACGCCAAGCTAGAAAAATGCCTTTTTCACACCTCAGAAGTAGAATTTCTGGGGTATGTCATCGGACCCAATGGTCTCTGTATGGACCAAAAGAAAATACATGCCATCATCCAATGGGAATCACCCTCTAGTGTGAAGTCCCTGCAAAGCTTCCTTGGTTTTGCAATTTTCTATAGGAGGTTCGTTAAGGAGTTTTCCAGAATCATTCAAACCTTAACACACCTTCTACAGAAAGGAGCCGCTTTTTTAAGGACTGATGCTGCGGAGCAGGCTTTCCAAACGCTCAAGACATGCTTCACAAGTGCCCCGGTTTTACGGCATCCTGATCCCAGTCAGCCATTTGTGGTAGAAACAGATGCCTCATACTACGCCATTGGAGGTATCCTTTCCCAAAGGCATCCCGAGACAGGCCAGCTTCATCCCGTTGCCTTCTTCTCCAAGAAATTGTCCACATGCAAGGTGAATTACAGCATCACCGACAAAGAGCTGTTGGCAATAAAGAGAGCGTGTGAGGAATGGAGACACCACTTAATGGGGGCCAGACACACGGTGGAAATATGCACTGACCATCGAAATCTGCTCTTTTTAAAGAGTGCTAGAGCCTTGACCCCTCGACAGCTGCGCTGGTCACTGTTTTTCTCGGACTTTGACTTTGTGATCAAATACCGACCAGGACCACAAAATGGTAAGGCTGATGCACTTTCAAGACCCATGCCAGTTCCTGAAACCGGCCTAGCCCCAGCAGAAGAACCCCCGATTATACTTCAGAAGGCTTCCTTTCCGACGGAAATAACGGCGTTGACGACGTCTTCTGGATTCCTAGAAGACGTTAAGAAACAAGTCGAGGGCTTGGATGAACATGAGTGGGTTACCAAAGAACCGCAACACAGATCCGCTGTGAATAACTTGCTGTTTTATGACAAACGGCTATACATACCTGAAGGGCCACTGCAACGGCAAGTCTTGCAATGGACTCACGATTCTACCTTGGGTGGTCATCTGGGAACACAAAAGACCTTGCAAAACATGAATAGATACTTCTGGTGGAAAACGCTGCGGAAAGACACTGAAAAATATGTCTCGGAATGTTCAATTTGTACGCATGCCAAGGCTCAGCACCAGCGGCCCAGCGGATTACTCAGACCCACACCCTTACCTCCAGCCCCGTGGCACACTGTGTCTATGGACTTTATCGTGGAAATGCCTCCTAGTTTCGGTCATAACACCATTCTTGTAGTCATAGATCACTTAACCAAGATGGGTCATTTCGTAGCTTTAACCAAACTACCCACATCAGGGGAACTGGCTACTACATTCCTACAAGACATAGTACGCTTACATGGAATTCCCTCAATCATCATTACCGATAGAGGGACCCAATTCACGTCCAGGTTTTGGAAAGCACTATGTGATGTCATGAAAATCGATGCCCGACTATCTACGAGTTATCATCCTCAGACTGACGGCAAAACTGAGAGGCTGAACCAGACCCTAGAGCAGTACCTAAGATGTTTTACTTTACAACACGGAGAAGAATGGAGAACACTTTTATGGACTGCGGAGTTCGCATATAACAATGCAGACCATTCCTCTTTGGGATGTTCTCCCTTCTTTTGCCTCAACGGATACCATCCTAACATGCTACCATTTGAACAGCCAGTTGCCTCCACACATCCCACAATACAAGAACACCATGCTCATCTCAAATTGGTGTTACAGAATGCCAAAACACACCTGGAAGTAGCCAGAGCCCGAGATAAGCAAAACGCAGATAAAAAAAAGGACAGCAGAGCCGTCCTATAAGGTAGGGGATAAGGTGTGGCTTAACACGAAACATTTGAAATTTAAGGGTAACACCTGGCTGCAACCGAAATTCGTGGGCCCCTATCCAATCCACAGTATAATCAACCCCGTAGCCATGAAGCTAACTCTCCCTTCCACTTGGCACATCCACCCAGTGTTTCATGTTTCCCCCTTACGGCCCTGTCTCCCTGGTACCAGATTGCCCAAGAAACCAAGGCCTGTGGAGATAGAAGGGGAGGAGGAGTACGAAGTACAAAACATACTTGACTCCAAACACATCAGGGGACGGGTGCACTATCTCATTGAGTGGAAAGGGTATGGTCCTGAGGATCGCTCTTGGGAACCGAGTGCCAACCTTCATTGCCCTGGCCTCCTACGGCGTTTTCACTCCCGGTTTCCCACTAAGCCTGGTGGACTGCCGAGACGTCGGTCGTTGAAAGGGGGTTCTGTCACGTTTAAACATAGGCATGATACGGGAAGTACACTGTTGATAACACGAAGGAATGAATGAGGAGTGTATGGGTGGAACTACATCTCCCAGAATGCCAAGGGAGTGCGTCTTGTCCTACCTCTTCTTCTTTCTGTACTTAAACTCCTCCCGCACATTCACCGGTGCTTGTCACCTGAAGTCTGCTCCCGGTTGTCGTGCTTGCTGACTTACAATCAGCACATTCCTGATTCCCGCAGAACGCCGTGTCTGATGGCGAAAGAAGCTGCTACAAGCAGGGTTCTGCTTGCATTTTGCGCTGGGGCGCGATCACGCTTTCGCCACGTCTTGGTTCCAGCTGTAGGAGTTTCCTGGAAGCGCACGGAAGCGCTTCACTTTCCGCTCGCATTCGTGCTGGGGTGTAATCACAGTCCCTGGAAGCGCACGGAGGCGGTTCACTTTGGTTTTTTTTCCCCCTGAAAAGCCAAATGTAGGCTGCTTACAGACGCTGGAGGGTATTTACGAGTCAAGATTGACTCCCACGTTTTCCAAGAGCCGTTGAGAGGCTCGGAGTTCTTGTTTGTGTTTCATTCCCTTTTTTGGTAGCTCGCCCGCACACGCTGGAATAGTGTGTATAAGAAGAGGCTTCCCTTGGAACCTTGAAGAAACAATCACCGTTACCAGAGGATTATCTGGTCACAGATAAGTACATTGCTTTGGCTGCTTGCTGACTATCTAAAAACAGTATCTGTGCTACAGTGTGTACTTTACCTCTGTGGAAACGTGGTGAAGATATATCTTGCTTTCTTTTCTTTATTTTTACCTTTTGTGCCTTTTTATATTGGAATGAGTGCAGCAGCATTAACTGTAAGTGCAGTACATCACATATTGAACATTGATATAGATTGAAGGATTAGTGTGGAAACTCATGTGTGTTGTGTTGTGTCTCATATACAGGGAACACGGGGCTACCATAGGAGTGAAGTCTACAACTCCAAATCAGCGCTCCATTGAGTGTTTTCACTGCTGCAACTTTATTGTTTCGTTTGTCCCTTTTTTCCCCTTCCCCTACTGTGGTGTGATCTGCGGAGTGGGTTTATACATACTCGCAGGTGGTTCCATATAGGGGGAAAGGGTAACTTGGCATCTTCCATTGCTCCCGCTGTATCCGGCTTGCCAGGTTAGTGTTAACCAATCCCCGCATTGTGACAAGTTTTCTCATTGGACAGCCAATGCCTTCCACAGTAACATTAGCTTTTTAGGGGCTGGTCACTGAGGAGACATGGTAAAATTAAATTTCTATATGTCCCGTTTTTAAATACCATGCACTCTCCCTTGTAGACTGCAAGACCTACACAGAGGTTACTTGTTAATAATTAAAAGGAAGGTTTTTCCTATGTCAAAAGGGTTATTTTCACAGGCTGGGCTGAAGGTTTAAACTACAGTAGTAAGGCTACACTGGTAGGCCTGAAGCCATGTTTTCTTTGTTACACTAGTGGATGATAGAATAAGTACTGCAGTCTGGAGGTGACATTTATCTTTCCATGCCATGGGTGCAGTTTCTACACTATATACTATGACTGCATAAGAAAACTAAATAATCCAATCAGCAATTAGTCAATTTCTACATGTTTTATGGATCAGAGCACATACATTGGACACTGGGCAGCAAAGCCCCAGTGTGCAGAGTCTGAAAGTCACTAATAAAATTCAGCAAAATTGGAGGTGACCACGCAAAAAGGGTAATTTTCTAACTCACTCTTTCTTGCTTCAGATATCTTCAGGTAACCTGAACTGGTGCCAATATTCCTTGTTACATTCATGTAATGCCATCCTTGCCAGTTATTGGTTCAATTACCAGTGAATGGCAGTATGCACCCTATATTACCCATTTCCATCCACCGGATAGTTTTCACCCTTCTTGAGACTGTTGTGTCATCATGCATCAAGCTACAATTGGGCACACAGCACTGGAGGTTCACTTTTCAGCCATAGTTTCATGTACTGAGAATACCAGCAGGCTCTATTTTTGCCTCATGATTGACCCATAAATATTGAAGGAACACCTGTGTACATCTAAAGAAGCGATAACGACCAAACAATTATATGTATCTGTACAATCTTGTGTTTTATTACGTTTCTGTTTTATTTTCATTTTTTGGGTCACAGTATTGCAACAATTGTTTATTTTGCGCCCAGTTTTCTGTAATGAAACTTCTGTTATGAGGTTTACATTTAGCATGGTTGACACTTATTTTATTTACATTGTGCATGGCACGATCACAGTATTTCGTTCACTTTCATTGCACCGGGACAGTTTGGTGTCACATGATATGGATCCATCACATGGTACAATTCAAAAGCACTTGTTATACTTGCGTCTGTTCAGCAGAGCATTCACCAATCGATTGAATACGTTTTGGCTTGCTATACCGCTGAAGGAAAATTGAGTTTTGTGCTTCTGGCACATTTAGGATACTTGTTTAAAACGTTCCGTTTTATGCTAATGGTTTCTGTTGGACACAGTGGTGTTTACACACTTGTTTTTGTGCATGATATTATTGTGGGGTTTTCGGTTTACAGTTTAGAGTGAATGTTTGGTCAGTTTGAAGTATTTTTGTTTTATATACGCATGTGTCTGATTAGCAGTCACTTTGTTCACTGGATGTGTTTGGTGGAGTGTTGTTTTCACAATTTTGTATAGATTTATGCCACGTATGTGGCCATATAATTGGTACAGCAATATGTTTGATTATGTGTTAGTTACTGTTGGTTCTCATGTAAACTTTTTTTATCACAATTACCCCTGAGGAAGGGCAGTTTGCCAGAAATGCATTGGGTTTATATCACCTACATTGAGTTATGAGGAACGGTGAACCACCATGTGTTTCAGAGAAAAGTCTAGAAAGACATCTCCTTGAACTTGTTTGTTGAAACACTGAAGTATGAAAACGCATGGATTAAAAATGGATTAAAAAAGAATTACTAATGGATTAAAAGAGATGCTGCGTGAACTTATTGATTGCATTAATTCTCACTTGTGGGGTGTGCACCTTGGGAGACCTGATGAGGCTCCAGCTTCAAACAAAGTATGCACCCTGTGCAATGTCACAGATTAGTATGTGCATTAGGAGGGTGAGAGGGCCTTGGATGCATCTGCCATGTTGGCACAGCCTCACTCTGAATGCTGTGCAAATTTTAGTGCGGAAACACCACACCCATGGTTTCCGATACCACGGGGTGTAGTTCTTAGTTGAAGTAGCATACCCAGTTGTGTGGGATAAAAATCTAATTTGCCCCCTGCAAAGTAAACAATATTAGATTTCATGTAGATTTGTATGCAAAATTTTCCTCATTATTTACCTTATGAAAAACGTGGACATAAACACATAGGGGCAGAATAATTAGTGCCTAAGTTGGAAACTAAATTTGTGTGTAAACTTCTGCTTGTACCCAAATTGGTATTTCCCCCTGATGGCACAGGGATTTTTGTATCTCATTCGTCGTCGAGTATAATCATCAAATATCCCCCACCATTGGTCGTATGGACCTTTGTTCGTCAACAAGGAGAATTGAAAAGGAACAATAATTTACATCAAACAGCATGAACAGTGAAGCCCATTTGAGACCTCACAAGAATTTTTAAAGAGAGTTGGTGTGAGTTAAATGGGACCTCACAAGACTTTTTAGAGAGAGATGGTATGAGTTAAATGGTATTATTACCAATTTTAATAAGCTTAAGTTGTTTTACTTGTAAATATTAATATTTTAGTCATCATTATCACAAATTCAAATAATACATTAGTCAGTATTTCAAAACATGGTAAAATACCAAGTTAGTGAGAATCACAAATAAAATAGAGATAATACAGCAATCATGTTCCATAATGTATTTCCCTAATCTATAATAAGCATAAGAATGGCAATTTCTTCAATAAGCGAGAAAAAGTGTCAGTTCAGAAACCCACATGATGAGTTCTGATGAGAAAATGGGAATATTGCAGCATTAAGCTTTAGCATTTGAGTAGTTAAGAATCATGCAGGCTGGAAAGTATTCTCAGCAATAAATCAAGAGGACAGACAGGAGATCTCTCCTGAAGAGAGGTACTCCATAGAGTCCCAGAAAGAGAGTCCCAACCTACACTAGGATCACACGCTGATATAAATTTACTAAATATGATTTGTAACAATTGCTACATTCCCTCTACTCTGCATCCAATTGGATTACAGCAAACACTGGGAGCAGGTGGACTCCCTAGTTTCTGACATCTTCACAATAAGCCACATATTCACATCCTTGTAAAGATACTTCTTCCACATCTTGGGGTTCAGACAGTTCTTTCCATGAGTCATATTTTCTGCCACCTCTGCTCCTGCCGATGAGAACCTCACTATCAGTTGTATAATGCATAACAAATGTCTGTACACTAGCTAACAGAAAGCTTCGGGAAGTTACAGAATCTGCAGTGGAAGATAAAACATATCTTGTGCAAAACAACAGTTAAATGCGAAAACAGGCCTTTCAATCCTAATGTATGAATCAGTATTAGTATGGCATCAGTAGTTAGGCTAACGTAAATCAGCACGTTATAATTTCTTTTGTATGCTTACAATGGCTAAGTATGGTTACCTACTACAAAAATTGCATTTATTATATGTATGTAGTTAAATGAGTTTTGTTTGTAAAATGAAGGAAATTCACTCCATCTCCCCCTACAGAGAATACAGCCGTTGGATGGCACGGCAGTGTACATGGTGTAGACCCACACAAGAACTACAGGGTTATTTCCAAGCAAAAGTAAAGTGACTGTCTGGGCGGGCACATTTGCCAGCATGTGCAATGCATGCATGCCTGGCTTTGTGAGTGGATGTGAGTGACTGAATGTGCTTGCCTGGTGAGAGAACAGAATGTTGTAGCTGGATGAGAAATTCTGATTAGAGAGGGTGCAGCAGAATGCTGAAGGGAGCAGGAGGTTCTGCAGCATACCCCCAAGGTGTGCTCCCATGGGAGAACCTCCAGGACTGGGGCACAGTACATGCAACGAAGAGTAGAACAGAGTGCTCTAGGTTTCTTTTAGCCATTGGCAGATATGCCCTCAGGAGGCCTAGGGCCCACTTCTCTTAGACTAGAGAGGTCCTGTATAACGATTTTTTCATCTAGCGATGGATTTAGGAAGAGGTCAGAGAGGAACAGCTTGTCTGGGTTACCACATATGGCCTCTAATCTTATGTTTTAGTTAAGGCACTCATAACTACCATCTGCCTCAATAATGAGTTGGTTCTGGCTGTATAGGGACTGCTAACATGTTAGCCTATGCACCAAGGCATTTCAGCCGAATGTTCTCCCAGGCTCTGTTACTCATGCCACCTCATTAAGGGCGGGTGAAACAGATTCCTCCATGGTAATCCACTGGCCCATTACTTTATTCTTTATGAGCTTCTACTAAGGGCGGGTGAAACAGATTCCTCCATGGTAATCCACTGGCCCATTACTTTATTCTTTATGAGCTTCTGCTAAGGGCGGGTGAAACAGATTCCTCCATGGTAATCCACTGGCCCATTGCTTTATTCTTTATGAGCGTTTGCTAAGGCCCTATTAGATAATCTCTTCCCTGTAGCTAGGAAGGGGCCTCTCAGAGAATATGGGATCGAGTACCCACTGTGTTTGCACTACGATTCCCACAAATAAACAGAGAGATTTGGTAGGTCAAATGCACTGCACAAGTGGGCTAGCTGGGTTACTATTTCTCTAGGGTGAGTGACCACTAACGTCTGTCCGGGTGAGATGTGACCATGATCCTCTTGAATATATATTTTGTAAAGTGACTTGGATCATGTTTGTTTGGGAGCATATGTGGGTCAGGCCTCCCCGAAATTCTTTCGTTGCATGATATGGAGGCTCGCCATGTTGACTGTGTATTTCAAAGCAATTAATGTAATGGTACTCGATGGAGGCACGATTGTGGCCATTGCCTTCTTTCTCCTTAAAAAAAAAGGGTGGGAGCGTGTATAGAATGCATGGTGTCCCCAACAGGAGAAGAGTGTACACACACACACACACACACACACCCCTACACACACACACACACACCCACATGCGCGCACACACACACACACACACACACACACACCCCTACACACACTCGTTCTCAAAAGGACACTGTAAAATACACATCACCGTGAGGATTCTACACCTCGGGCAGTTAAAGAGGGGCCTGGGTTTCCCATAAATAATGAATAAACGATTTGTGCAATACAATATCTGTTTCACTTTTGCACCAGTGCAGCGCTTATACAAACTGGCCCCAAGTAAACAAGTTTGACAGGGCCTGACACTTAAATTATAATTCTGTAGGTATCTGGACATCATGACAGTAAATTAGTTGTACTGAAATAACATTTTATGTAATTATCTGGACCTTAAAACGACTGCATCTATACTAGTCGGTGGCAGTGCACCTCAATAAATAGGTCTAACCATTTTGGAGTCCAATCAGTTCCATAATGCTTACCAATCATTAAGTATAAGCCACAACTCTTATCATGTTCTGCTATCATTCCATTTGCAATAAATACGGTAACTTCACCATGATTTATGCATTGTTCTGCAATCAGAGGCATTAAAATAGCCATCTCCTTTACAGACTTGACAACAATGAGTCAATCTTTAATCATCTGCAGAGTAGCTTATTTGGCTGCACTATGTCTGCATCTGCCATCTGGCAGGTTGCATCCTGTATAAATGGAGGCTCTTTACTTAATTGCAGTCCTTAACGAGTATGCAGTGCACCTTCTTTAGAGGATTTACATGACTGTTAATCAAACAAGAAACAAGGTGACCTTTAAAATCTTCATCTTCGCGTGCAGAGGCGCATGCTAAAGGAGCGGTGGCGCTCATACAGCCCGCATTCTGTTAAAGAGAGGATGTGCCGGGATCTGGACCCCTGGCCTCCAAGTGTCGAAGTTCAGTATCCTAGGAGCAAAAGCAAGATGGCAGCTTACTACGAATCTATGTTAAAGGATTTCTGATGGCATACTGGGTGAGAGCTACCTTGACGTTCTGAAAAAAGTTTCTATCGTTAATATCCTACACCGTTTACACAATTAGCTAATTATACAAGATGCAAATCCTATCTTTGCAAGATCAGTGAGCTGAAAAAGGGAATTTGTAACACTAAAATAGCAGTTATGCAAATCAAGCATGAAATCGTTATGGCATGGTTTTGTTTCGTTTGTATGAGTAGAATGCTCATGCATGAACAAAGCCTTGCTCCTCCGAAGAGCTTTCTTCACAGTGAAACACGTGTGACTGGCTGTTTTTACTTTATTCCAAGTGTACACAGGTGGCCATTTACTAATCAAAATGTTGTCATATTCGAAGAAGAATGGTAAATGCTTTTGCCAATTTTATGGCATAGTTTGAATGATATTTCACTAATCCAATACTTATCGACTTTTCTTGAACTGAATTGAGATATTGAACTGGATAAAATAGTGTCTCCAGAGTATTGATGCCGTTCAATATAAATTGTCTGTATTAAAATGTTTTTTTCTTCATTTAGGCGTTACTTTAAGCTGCCTGGTTGCTGGCTCTTATTTGTGCTGCATACTCTGCTTTTTTCTCGTTTACACTTTGCACAATTGATGCGCTCTAGTGAGAAAAACTTGTATAAGCAGCTGCTTTTACCCTATTCCCATTGGTTGTAAAAGACATTTTATCAATCGAAGTGCTGCAAACCTTACCACAAATCGTAAATGCTTTTGTCATTGTCTGCCTTAGGATGGGTGGCTTGTCACCAAACTGATGCTAAAATATTTCAAAGATTTAAGTTAACCTAATAGTGTGGTGTTGTGGAATGCTTGCAACCTAAAGTGGTAGCCCACACACAGTTTACCTTTCCATGTTGCCCACTTTCTTACCTCCTTTACAAGTATATTACAGTGATGCGCTCAGCTAAAATTCGAAAAACTCAAGATATCCCCCGCATACTTCTGCTTCCTCCTCCCTGTTGTTCATTTTACCCATCTGTCCCTTCTCCAATGTCCCAATCCCTATACCAACCACTCTTTATAAATCCCTTTGCCTATTCATTCCCACTTCTCCTGTGAGTTATCTTGCTCCTCTTGCTATCCTCGCCTTTGCTTGAAAATTATGTTGCCGTTCACATACTCAGAAAGAGCCTACTGGTGATACCACCCTGACCAACCGCATCCCCAAAGTCCCTCTATTCTAGTTCTCAAAATCTTCAAAAGAATTTTTTTCAGTAGTCCAACCTAGTGTCTCAGCACTTATGACCAATAGAACCACCTACCAAATAGCTTCAGAAACATCTCTCTCCTAGGTTGCAAATGTCATCACTTTTACTGCAACGCACTCTCTTCATCCTATTTCTCCTATTTCTTCTGCATCTCTACACCACCTTCCATGGTGTGGATCATGGCATACTGCTAAAAGCGTTGCTATCCATGGGCATTAGTTGAACATCATTTACATGGCCTTTGCCATACCTTAATGACCAAACGCATTCTGTATTCTAGTGCACCATCAGCACTGTGTTCACCACATTACCTGAGGGTACCACAAAACGATGTGTTCTCTGTCCCTTCCTTTTCTATTTTCTTCAAAATTTATCGCCCCTGATCACTTGAATTCCCCAATCAATGATGACCAACAAGTCCCTGTCTTCTTCCGCTCCTTTAGCAAATTACTCCAACTTTGTATAGTGGATATTCTTACCTCATCCTGGTATCATCACTGACAATTCACTTTATAAAGAATGATCTCCTAAACATTCCTTCCTCTTTCATAGCCAAAAGCATTTCCTCTGCCATCTTTTTTCATTGGTGCCATCATTCCTTCCCTCTACATTGGTAAACTTGGGGTAAATTTCCAATGTGAAAAATGACTGCATTTATCACTTTGACCAACGTATCTACATACTAATGCCTATGTCCTCATCTAACACTAAACAAGACCAAGACTGTCATTAAAGTCAAAATTCACTGCCACCTCTTATACAGACACCAATCCACCTATCTCCCATAATCTCCTTTGTTAAGCCTGTTTATGCGTCTTAACCCATATTCTGTGGCCACTTGGTATTCTGCTCAATCCACACTCTCAGAGTGACCCCTGTTTGTGACACCAGTGCCATATCCCGGGCTAGATCTTCCAGAATACTTTCCACTCCTGTACAACGTCCGAGCAGAAATTAGCATAAACGTGTCCCGTTACTAATCTTACTGTGAAAGGTTTGAACTCGGCTTAATTGTTGTCTTCAACTTCAAAGTGCATAAATTAAGGAGGTGTGTGTCCGCCTCAATTAGGACTTGTTGCGATTTGTATACTTATGTCCGTCCACGGACACCGTATGTTTCGCGTTCCATGTGACCAGCGGTCAGTTCTGGAATGTTGACAGCTGGTGACTGACGGAGCGGCTGTACCTCTGTTGCTCCACGCCTCTGTGGAGTCTGTGTTGGCATTGCTGAATAAAGAAGTTAACTACCCAACTTTGTACGAGCATTCTTCCGTACAATTTTGGCGACGATTACCAACACAGGAACGCACGTCAGACCCTGCAGCGCTACTACATCTAGTGACAATCACGCGGATGCACCCTGAGATCTATATCTCATGCTCTTGAACTGCAAACCACGCATCCCCTTACGGACGCAGAGCTCTTCACCTCAAAGCTCCAAGTGCGTCTAGATCTTCTTCGACTACAGGTCAGTCACCACGCTCTCAATCTTCCACACGTGTCCTTGTGGAAACTACCATTATGTCTCCTCAGCCTACTTCGCAGTATATTCTGTCACTTCATATTGGGAGTCTACAGCGTGGCTACGATCCTTTCCGTGACACTGAGACACCTCTTTGTCAACCCACAGGATAGCCGAACTTTTCTTGTCTTCGATTGCTGTGTGTGGGGATGTGTCTACATTGAAGCGGAGTCTGCGCAAATAATCCCTGTCAGCACGTCTATGACTATTCAACTTCCGTTTTCTATTGCTGTGTGTGGGGATGTTCTGACACTGAGGTGGCGTTTGAGCAACTAATTTCTGCCTGCATTGCTGTGTGTGGGGATATTCTGACACTGAGGCGGCGTATGCGCAACTGATTTCTGCAAGCACTCCTGTTACGGTTCAACCGCCGTCCAGTGACAGTTCAACCGCAGCCAACTACGCTCACCAACTGACAGCTGCTCACACTCCTCCACTACGTCATAGCCCAGCTGAGGTGATTGTCTTCACGTTTCCAGGGAACGACGTACGCTCCTGCATGTCGTACGCCGCCATCTTTAGTATTACAAAGTTGGAGGTCTAGTTGTTTCCTGCCTATGCGCTACGCAGCCTACGTGACGCCAATTTTTTTTTTTGTCTACACGGCTCCTCTTTCATCAGACAGTCTTCACACGTTTTGGCTCTTCCCATTATAAATTCTTCGGAAGAAGGAAAGCCCTCCACACAACGCGACTATGAGCGGTATTTTACATCGTGCTCTCTCACGTTGATGAACACAATGTTACTGCTTCCCCAGTACTTCTGTTGCCCTGCGAGTAAGTCTACACGCCACCACCATCATTTTCACCAGTTCTCTTTCTTTCGGGCCCGATCGCGCTGATGGGCTCAGCATAACTTACATCAGCGTGTCACCCCAATTCTGCACAACAAGTACTACTACTGCTCACCTGTTTGTATTTATTATCTATTCCTATGCCCAGCGCAAGTTCATGCTAGGTGTCAAATTCTCACCCTCTTCTCTCTCACTCAACTCTTCATCGCTTCTCAGTCCTCCTATTCGTTTGGCTCATCCCTTCCTCCACTAACATGTCGTCTGGGTATTTGTGGAACTTGTCTCCTCCCCAGACATTCCTAGCAGCAGGGGGCGAGCCTGTACTCAAATGGGAGGAGAGGAGAGAGTACTTTAAGAACTATATCTCCACATTTGATGACGATGAAGACTTTACTGCAGAAAAAAATACAAAATGCTGTTACATTGTTTGGGTGCTGGAGGTATCAAAGTATACTATAGTATAAATAAGAAAGTTAGAGGTGAGGGTGAAGGTGGCATTTTTGCTAATGCTATAGATGACCTTAATGCTCACTATAAACCCACTGTCTGTGTCGGTGTGGATTGGTACAAGTTTTTCCACAGGAAACAGGGCAAGGAGGAGTCAATTGATGATTATGTCTCTGCGTTGAAAAATTTAGCCATTAATTGTCGCTTTGGAAATTTACACGACAAATTCATCAGGAACCAGAAAATCCTTTTCCAAAAAGAGCAGGAAAAACAGCGGATCAAAACCCACTACCAGTAGAATGCAAAGCAGCAATAAGTGGCGTTGCTACAGATGCGGTAGCTCCACCCATTTAGCAAATGATAAGAAGTGCCCAGCCAGAAATGTTAAATGCTCCTTTTGCGGTACAATAGGGCACTTTCAAAAAGTATGCCAGAGAAAATCGTCAGGCTCAGTTAAGCAGGTTGATGTGGATGAGGAAACAAACGTTAACACGTCCGAGGATGACAAAGTGAATATGTATGTCCTCAACATTGAAGACAAGTGTGCTTTGCAAGTTAATGATGCACACACCACCAAAACCAAGAAACCAGTGTGCGACATGTCCATTGGGGGAGTGGACATAAGCATAGTTGAAGACTCAGGATCCCCCTACACCATAGTCAACCGTAAAGTTTGGGAGGAAACATTTGTGCCACACCTACGTAAACAGTTAGAAAGAGCTGACATCATCATCAAAACATTCACAGGGGATCCCATTGAGGTGTGTGGTTTTAGAAAACTAAGTTTTTCCTTCAAGGGAAGGGAGTCCTTAGGTAAACTATACGTATCGTCTGTGGGCCCCTCCATTTTGGGATGGATGGACCAGGGGAGCCTGGGAATTATACTTGATCCCAGTAGATCCGATCCAGTCCTGGTTATCCAAAATGATGAGGAATACAGCAAGGGATTACTAAACAGGTTCCCCAATGTCTTCTCTGGTAGGATCGGTGCCTTGAACGGGTATATGCAAAAAATACGGGTTAAGTCTAATGCCATCCCTGTTGTGCACAAAGTTCGAAATTTACCCTTTGCAGTAAAAGAAGAGGTCAGAATCCAACTGGATAAACTACTTCAGGATGGTATCATTGAGGAAGTAGAAGCCTCAGAGTGGGTGGCTCCGTTGGTCGTGGCCAGGCGGCCCAACGGAAACCTGAGACTCTGGGGCCGATTCCGATCTTGGCCGGTAGTGCTCCAAATCGGATTCGGATTCACCGGATCCGATTCGGAGCCCTGTTTCCCGACCGAATCGTACGCGGGTCCGGCCGAGCGAGTACGATGCAAGCACCCGCGAAATCGCCGACCGACTCGAACGCGGCTTCAACACGCTCCGACCGACTCGCATGGACACGACTCGCACCGCGCTATGGAGACGTGTCCCGGCCGGGTAAGTACGATGCGCGCCGCGAGCAGTCCGACCGACTCGCGCCGTCCGGCTCGAAAAAGCTGTCGGAGCCGGACTTTGGGGGTCCGCGTCGGACCCCCCTGTACGCGTAGGCGCGCGAGTCACACACAGGGGGGACCCATGGGTCCCCCCTACCTGTGCATGTACGCCGCGATGCGCATGGACGCGTACCCGCTCTAGGGGGCGCCCTTGTTCGCCTCGCACCCATTGAGTCAATGGGAGCCCGCGTACGCGTTGTACGACCGGCTCCCATTGACTTCAATGGGAGTCCGACCGACTCGAGTCCGATAGCATGCGAATGCATCGTACTCGTCCGGTCGGACTGCTAGGGTCCGATTCGGTCGGAATTCTCTCCGGGTCCGGCTCGGTCGGAGAGATTTCCGGCCGGAATCGGCCCCTCTGTGTAGACCTACGCGACCTCAATGATAACATTGTGATTGAGCAATTCCCCCTTCCAAGAATAAAGGAACTGTTGGCACGTACCAAAGGGATAAAATGGTTTTCCACTATAGACCTTAAATCCGCGTACCACCAGGTTCCCCTGCACCATGATAGCAAGAACCTCACCACATTCATAACCCCTTTTCGATGCTATCATTTCACTAGAGTACCTTTAGGATTGGCCTCTGCGGCCGCTATGTTTCAAAGGCTGATGCACCACATTTTCACGGGGTCACAGACATTTTAATGTTCCAGGATGACATTCTTGTGATGGGAAGAACAAGGGTGAAGCATGACATGAAAGTGGACCAGGTCCTCGGTATCCTTGATGCAAAAGGTTTAACGGCTGAGCATAACAAATGTAAATTTGCATGTATAAAAGTAAACTACCTTGGACACAAGATTACAGGTGACGGCATCAGGCCCAAGAAAGAACTGCTAGATGCCATTCTAGAAGCACCTGTACTGTGTAACAAGGAAGAGGTACGTTCTTTTCTAGGCCTTGTCGAATTTTATGCGAAATTTATTAAGAATTTCTCGTGTAAAACTTACGAACTAAGACAATTGCTCAAGCTAAAGAATAAGTTTGTGTGGACTGATACATGTCAAGACGCATTTTGTACCTTAAAGAAAGAAATGTGTTCCGCATTACCATTGCATGGCTTCGACCCCATGTTAGAAAACATCATCACGACTGATGCCAGCTGCAGGGGTCTGGGTGCTGTTCTTACCCAAAAGGACACCAAAGGGGCAGAGCGTACCATTGCTTTTGCTTCCCGCTCTTTGACCCCTACGGAAGAAAAATACTCCGTCATAGAGCGGGAGGCACTTGCATGCGTTTGGGGGCTTGAACATTTCCGGCACTTTGTCTGGGGAAATAAGGTTACCTTACACAGCGACCACAAACCGCTGACAAAAGTGTTCACTACGAGAGGCTTGTATGCAGCTTCTCCCAGACTTGCACGTCTTTCTGTTCGCCTATTTGATTTCAGTTATGTGGTCCAGTATGTACCTGGTGTCAAAAATGTAGTTGCTGACTTCCTGAGTCGCATGCGTGTTCGCAATTCGGATCCCAGCAAACATGATGATATTGAAGAGTTATGCATTGCCAATATACATGAAGAGTTACACAGGGTTTCAATGAATGAATGGATGCTTGAGCAAGCCAAAGACTCTGTTGTATGCGAGGTGTTGGATATGTTGTCCAAGGGTTGGACCAGTAAAAGTAAAATGCCAGATTCTATATGCCCCTTTTGGGAAGTCAAACATGAATTGTCTGAAGAAAATGGATTGCTGTTAAGAGGTGGTAGGGTTGTCCCTCCCTCCAACATTAGAAAAAAAATACTAGAAATTTGCCACGAAGGGCATTTGGGCATTGGAAAGACCAAGAGCAGAGTTAAAAACTGGTATTGGTGGCCGGGTATTAGCAGAGCCATTGAAAGAGTAGTCAGAGACTGCGCTTTATGTCTCAATTCCGACAAAACCCAAGTCACTTTCAGACCTCCCCTACATCCCATCACATGTCCCACCATGCCCTGGGAAAGAATTGGGGTAGACATTATGGGACCCATTCTTGAACAGGGTGAGCAAGTGTACACCATTGTCCTCATTGACCATTTCTCCAAGTGGCCAGAGATAAAGTTCGTCACCAAGCCCGACGCCCACAGTGTCGTCAGTTTCCTTGATGACGTTTTCACCCGTGAAGGCGTACCCAAGTACATAATTAGCGATAATGGACCCCAGTTTACCTCAGGCGTGTTCAAGACCTATCTTGACAGAAACAAGATAAGCCATAAAGCCACCTCAGTCTACCATCCCGAGGGCAATGGTGCCATTGAACGCTTCAACAGGGTCATCAAGGGAATCATCCAATTAGCCAACAATAACAGGCGGGTGTGGAGACAGGAAATCCTTAAAACAGTCTGGGCCTATCGCATTACTCCATGCAGCAGCACTGGCCACAGCCCCTTCGAGCTCATGAGAGGTAGAACACCCTGGTCAAAGGACAATGTAGGGTGGTTGATGGCTGCAAAACTAGTTCATTAGTCTGCCGACCAAGTTAAGAGTAAGTTGGTAGAGGCACAATCCAGTTGCAAGGACCGTTATGACAGGAAACATGGTTGCAGACCAGTCAAATTAAACACTGGGGACATGGTCAGAGTAAAGAGGAGCGGACACACGACCAAAGATTTGGACAAGTTCTCGCAACCCTTATCTGTGCGCAAAGAATTTTGAAATTCAGCATTCCTTAGTGATGGTAAGGTGTGGCATTTCTCTGCGCTCTCTTTATGCAAACAAACCCCAGAAGCTAATGCTAGCTCTGATCTAGGCAGTCCCTCCCAGGAGAACCTCTCCAACACTGATTCGCGAACCCCTACACGGGGTAGAGCACTTAGTGATGTGTCAGATGAGGAAGTTGACTACGATTGTTCTCCTACCAATATAGGGGTACAAGCCTCATCCTCTGAGTCCAGCGCTACTCCCATGCAAGAAACGCCCTGTCCCAGAAGCACAAGTAGAGTAGGGAGAAAGTTAGTGCCACCATCGAAACCTTCGGATTATGTTTGCAAATAGTACTTACATGCTACTCCTTACAGTTCTCTGTTCATGCCATGTATTATATGTTACCTGTATAATCTCTCTCTCTCCCTCTCTATCTCTCTCTCTCTCTCCATCTCTTCTCTCCTCTTTCCCAAGGGGGAAGATGTGTTGCGATTTGTATACTTATGTCCGTCCTCGGACACCGTAAGTTTTGCGTTCCATGTCACCAGCGGTCAGTTGTGGAATGTTGACAGTTGACAGCTGGTGACTGATGGAGCGGCTGTACCTCCGTTGCTCCGCGCCTCTGCGGAGTCTGTGTTGGTATTGCTGAATAAAGAAGTTAACTACCCACTTTGTACGAGCATTCTTCCGAACAGGACTTTGTGGAATCCTGAGTCCAGAGTATTTTTCCTTCCTATCTTTCCAGTTTCGTGGCCTCTATGGAATATGAGAATATTCTATTTGTTAATCGTATTTGACCCTCTCTTCCTCACGTACTGCTTCCACGGTTTGCACTGGAGTTTTTGTTGTTGTTTGCCCTTAATTTTATGTCTGGCATAAAACAGTTATTGGTGTTGATTTGTCTCTTAGTGGCCATACCTGAGGTAAATCCCACGCATCACGGCCTCCAGCTGGGATTCACTTTAGATTTTGTGAGTTTGTGACTGCGTTTGGTAACAACATGAAACAAATGATCTCGTCTGACTTTTTTCCTATGCCTGTTGTGGCATAACTCTATAAAACTCTTCTTTTTACTTGCCTGGTCTTTTCTAAATTAAAAAATATGAGAGCATGATGATCATACCATAGAAAAGGCCAGAATTCGAAGTTAATCGTTGTGGTATGTTTTTAAGCATCAGATCTAGTTTATGGCAATCTGTGTGTGAGGGACCGTGTATTATAATTAATGTTATGCTTAGAATTCAGGAGTGGCAAGGTGGTGCAAAGCCACTGTTTTGTTTTCTAGCTGAGAGATAGATTAATTTCAAGTACCATTTAAAAACACTTTATGAACTAAGGAATTAGAAACAAAGGGATCAGGTTAGAATTTGGCAATAATGGAAATTCTTGAGATAACTGAAGGGCATGAATGTAAGTGAAGTATTTAAATGGCATGATAAATTAACCTAACAATATAAATGCAACCTTTTTGGAAGCAAGTTGGGTAACCTGAATGTGATCAGAATCAAACTAGGCAAGAACAGAAAAGAAACTGAATATCGACAAAGTGAATATGAATCCATTAACAAAGTACATGGAGTAAACATTTATCTGTGTTGCTCTCCACAGTACAAAGTTCAACTTAAGAGCAATGACCTCTGTTTCAACATCTCTGATCTCCCTGGCTTAACAAACATAACAATTGCACATGAATGCAATCATAGAAAGTTATAGTTAAACATTATAAAGTCACATGTGTGTATATATATAAATAAATATATATATATATATATATATATATATATATATATATATATCACAAAGGTTGCCCTAATGGAAGAGCTTCAACAGGTAGATAATTTACCACATTTATTCACGAAGGCTGCAGTCAAGTATGGCAGAGACAGGCATCAGTCATCTCTGCTGCCAGACGCGTTTCGATTTGTCTTCACTCTTAATCATTGGCAATTATCCGTAACAAGAGATAGGAATGTGCAACTTAGTTTATATACCGCCCCAGTTTGCGTGGTCACTCGCATGGCCTTGTGGTATTTGTAGTTGCACACTTGTAATACTCCAGTGAGTCCATCTTCAAGATATGGTAATCAGAGTTCAAATAAAACCACAGTGGGGTGATGTACCGTCTCGCTTCATACATGCTGCACTCTTCTGCCTCCACGACAGGACTACCCACCGTAACACTGGTGACACCGGGTGGCGTTTTCACGGGAACGCTGCACTAACGGCGGGGCTCTTTCCGCGGCTGGGCCAGCCGCTAAAATCCACACCACTAAGGTTGCCCCAATGGAAGAGCCTCAACAGGTAGATAATTTTCCACATTTATTCACGAAGGCTGCTGTCAAGTATGGCAGAGACAATCAATCAATCAGGGAATTGTAAGCGAGCTACTCACACGTGAGGGTCTCAAGGCGCTGAGGGGGGGGTCCGCCGATCGGTTTAGCCAAAGAGCCAGGTCTTGAGTGTCTTCCTGAAGGTGTTCAGGGAGGGGGCGCGTCTGATGTCTGCCAGTAACTCGTTCCAGGTTTTGGCTGCAATGTGAGAGAAGGATCTTCCGCCTGCTCTGTGGATGCGTGGGGTTTTGGCCAGTGCGAGGTTGGAAGATCGGAGGTTTCTTTTGGGTACGTGGAAGTTGATTCTGTCGTTGAGGTATTTGGGTCCGTTGTTGTGTAGGCATTTGTAGGCGTGAGTGAGGATTTTGAAAGTGACTCTTTTCTCCACGGGGAGCCAGTGGAGACTTCGTAGGTGTTGGCTGATGTGTTCGTGTCAGGGGATGCCAAGGACGAGTCTGGCGGTGGTGTTCTGTATTGTCTGGAGTTTGCGGAGTAGGGGCTTGTTGATGCCGGCGTAGAGTGCGTTTCCATAGTCCAGTCTGCTGGTGATGAGTGCGTGGGTGACTGTCTTCCTTGACTCAGGGGGGATCCACTTGAAGGTCTTGCGGAGGATGCGGAGGGTGTTAAAGCTGCTGGAGGTGACGGCTTTGACCTGTCGGTTCATGGTGAGTGATGAGTCGAGTACGATGCCGAGGTTCTTGGCGTGGTCTGAGGGGGTAGGTGGGCTTCCAGGGGCGGTCGGCCACCAGGTGCTGTCCCATGCAGAAGGGGTGGTACAGAGGACGAGGACTTCTGACTTCTCGGCGTTGAGCTTCAGGCAGCTGTTGGTCATCCAGACTGCGAAGTCTTGCATTCCTTTCTGGAAGTTGAGTTTGGCAGTGGTGGGGTCTTTGGTGAGGGAGAGGATGAGCTGGGTGTCGTCGGCGTAGGATACGATGTTGAGGCCGTGTTGTCGGACGATGGCTGCGCGGGGGGCCATGTAGATATTGAAGAGGGTGGGGCACAGTGATGAACCCTGTGGGACTCCGCAGGTGATTTTCATGGGGTCGGAGAGGAAAGGTGGGAGTCTGATCCTTTGGCTTCTTCCGGTGAGGAATGATCGGATCCAGTCCAGGGCTGTTCCTTGTATGCCTGCGTCATGTAGTCTGGCGACTAGTGTGCGGTGGGAGACAGTGTCGAAGGCCGCTGATAGGTCGAGTAGGATGAGGGCTACAGAGTGGCCTTGGTCCAGGAGGGTGCGGATGTCGTCTGTGGCGGCAAGTAGGGTGGTCTCTGTGCTGTGGTTGCTTCGGAATCCAGATTGGGACGGGTCGAGGACGGCGTTCTCTTCAATGAATCGTGTCAGTTTCCTGTTGACTGTTTTCTCTGCAACTTTGGCTGCGAAGGGGAGGAGCGAGATGGACCGATAGTTCTTGAGGTCGGTGGGGTCAGCTGTGGGTTTCTTGAGCAGGGGTCTGACTTCTGCGTGCTTCCAGTCGTCTGGGAAGGTGCCTGTTTTGAAGGTGGTGTTGATGGTGCGTTGTAGTTCGGGTGCGATGGCGGCCGCGGCTCTGTGGTAGATGTGAGGGGGGCAGGGGTCGGTGGGGGCCCCGAGTGGATGCTTTTCATGGTTGAGGCAGTGTCTTTGGCCGTGATCGGTGTCCAGTTGGAGATGGTGGGCTGGCTGGTGTTTCTGGGGGGCGGGGGGCCGTCTGTGGTGCCTGGCGGATGGTCAATGAAGTTGTCGTAGAGGTTTTTGATCTTGAGGTGGAAATAGGTTCTAAGCTTGTCGAAGAGGTCTTGGGATGGGGTGATGTCTGTGGCTTCGCTGCGTGGGTTGGTGAATTCTTAAATGACACTGAAAAGTTCCTTGGAGTTGGTGGAGTTGGCCAGGATTTTGTTGTGGATGAAGTTCCTCTTGGTGGCTCTGATCTGGTTGTGGTAGTCCGTCATGGCGTCCTTGTAGGTGGTGTGGTTTTCGGTTGTCTTGGTGTTTCTCCAGTTCTTCTCCAGGCGTCTGCAGGTGCGTCTGGCTTCTTGGAGAGCGGTGGTGAACCAGGCGGATTTCCTGGGGCGTTGTCTGTCGGGGTTGTGTAGCGGGGCGAGCTCGTCTGCGCAGTTGGAGATCCAGGTGTGGAGTTCTCTGGCTGCGTCGTTTGCGTCGGGTGCCCAGGTGTGGTTGTCTCGGGTGAGGGTGGAGTTAAGTTGCTCGTCGGTAACCTTGCTCCAGTTCCTTCGAGGTGGGCGTGGGGCTGGTTTGGGTGCCTTGGGTTTGTTGATGGCGAAGTGTACGCAGTGGTAGTCGGTCCATGGCGGCTGCGTTGTGTGGCTGAATTGGACGCTGTTTCCTGCTGCGAAGATGGGGTCGAGGGTATGTCCTGCTCTGTGGGTCGGTGTGTTGACGAGTTGTTTAAGTCCGATGCTGGCAAGGTTGTCACGAAGGATAGTGGAGTTGGGGTCGCTGGGGTTGTCGAGGTGAAAGACAGGCATCAGTCATCTCTACTGCCAGACGCGTTACGAGTTGTCTTCACTCTTAATCATTGGCAATTATCCGTAACAAGAGACAGGAATGTGCAACCTAGTTTATATACTGCCCCAGTGGGCATGGTCACTCGCAGGGCCTTGTGATATTTGTAGTTGCACACTTGTAATACTCCAGTGAGTCCGTCTTCAAGATACGGTAATCAGAGTTCAAATAAAACCACAGTGGGGTGATGTACCATCTCGCTTCATACAGGCTGCACTCTTCTGCCTCCACGACAGGACTACCTCCCGTAACACTGGTGACACCGGGTGGCTTCTCCACGGGAAAGCTGCACTAGCGGCGGGGCTCTTTCCGCGGCTGGGCCAGCCGCTAAAATCCACATCACAAAGGTTGCCCCAATGGAAGAGCCTCAACAGGTAGATATTTTAACACATTTATTCACGAAGGGTGCAGTCAAGTATGGCAGAGACAGGCATCAGTCATCTCTACTGCCAGACGCGTTTGGAGTTGTCTTCACTCTTAATCATTGGCAATTATCGAACAAGAGAAAGGAATGTGCAACTTAGTTTATATACCGCCCTAGTGGGCGTGGTCACTCGCATGGCCTTGTGGTATTTGTAGTTGCACACTTGTAATACTCCAGTGAGTCCGTCTTCAAGATACGGTAATCAGAGTTCAAAGAAAACCACAGTGGGGTGATGTACCGTCTCGCTTTATACAGGCTGCACTCTTCTGTCTCCACGACAGGACTACCTCCCGTAACACTGGTGACACCGGGTGGCATCTCCACGGGAACGCTGCACTAGCGGCAGGTCTCTTTCCGTGGCTGGGCCAGCCGCTAAAATCCACATCACAAAGGTTGCCCCAATGGAAGAGCCTCAACAGGTAGATAATTTTCCACATTTATTCACGAAGGCTGCAGTCAAGTATGGCAGAGACAGGCATCAGTCATCTCTACTGCCAGACGCGTTTGGAGTTGTCTTCACTCTTAATCATGGGCAATTATCCGTAACAAGAGACAGGAATGTGCAACTTAGTTTATATACCGCCCCAGTGGGCGTGGTCACTCGCATGGCCTTGTGGTATTTGTAGTTGCACACTTGTAATACTCCAGTGAGTCGTCCAAAGGAACGGATACGGACCACGGTATGTGCTAAACAATTTATTTGTGCAAAGTCTCAATTACGCGTTTCAGCTTGCTCGAAGCCTTGATCACATGACATAGAATCGCGTTGTTTCGGTACTTTTAAAGTGACAGGTGCTGAGTGGTGTTTACCATGTGAACACGGTTATCTATAGACATAAAGAAAAGTTTTCAATACAGATATTGTAATGTGGAAACAATCGTTTTGGACATTAATATATTATGCATTTTTCAGGTTAAATCCATAAATGTATCATACATATATCTTTGATGAATATCCCTTTTAAAGCTTGCATAGCAATACGTAATATATGCATAAATGCTGACATTATTGCGTTCGCTAAATCTACTCATTATATTGCCATACATTACCGAATAATAGTGAAATACAATTGTTTGTCACTTATGAAATTTTGGGTTAAATCCCTCCATCCAGATAACATTGGCTGCTACTGATGTCCACACATCCGTATAGTCAGATAGTAAAGTGCTCTAGTGCAAATAAATAATAATATGTGATTCGTGATAAAAATGTGAATAAAAGCGGCGATAAAAATGTGGATTTTAGCGGCTGGCCCAGCCGCGGAAAGAGCCCCGCCGCTAGTGCAGCGTTCCCGTGGAGACGCCACCCGGTGTCAACAGTGTTACGGGAGGTAGTCCTGTCATGGAGTCAGAAGAGTGCAGTCTGTATGAAGCGAGACGGTACATCACCCCACTGTGGTTTTATTTGAACTCTGATTACCGTATCTGGAAGACGGCTGGTGACGACTGGCAACGAGACGGAGTTCAGTGGATATATATATTACCTACTCGCCAGTAGGTAGTTGTAGTTAGGACCTTGTTTCTATTCAAAAAGCGTTTTTCCTTTTGCCAATATCTTTGGCGCCGTTTGACTAATCTTCACAAAATTTTCAAAACTAATGGATCACTCAGGTCAGCTCCTGTCCTGAAAGTTTAGGGATGATTCATCAAGTGGGGGCCGAGAAAAAAGGGGGATCCCAAAACTCGTTTTCCCCATGTTAATTTCCATTGGAATTTTGGAACAGGCTACAGCCCGAACTGCTGAACGGAATTACACCACATTTGGCAAAAAGGTAGCTCTTGGTTCAGAAAGTGACTTTTTTTTTAAATGGTGTAAATCCGTTTAGTAGTTCCTGAGAAAATAAAAAAATAAAAATATCGATATCTGAGCACAGAGGAGGGTTCGCGAACCCTTCCGAGCACGAGTTTCATTCTTATTGGCTGCCAACACTCTAAACCAGAGTGTGTTGGCAGCCATCTTGTGACTCGGTAGAACCAAGTCACATGTAAAAAGGTTGAAAAATGTTGTAAATGTAGGAAAGGGGTCAGGGTAAAAATACCCTGATCCCCTAGGGCTGGTCAGGGGGTCCCACAGGGACCCCCAGGGCCAAAAAAGCATTTATTTGTTTGTTTTTTCGGCAGAAGTCGTGCTGGGTGTGCGAATGCTGCTGAGAAAACAAAAAAAACAAAGCACGGTCTCCCGCACTTTGTTTTTCTTAAGCCCCCGGGTGGGCCAGGTCCCGGGGGCAATGTGTTACTATATAGTGGGGGCCCACGGGGGCCCCCGCAGCCCGGGGACCGCCACCTCCCTGGGGCTTTATCAAAAATGTGCGGGGGCACACAGCCCCCCCGCAGCCCCGGGGACCGCCACCTCCCCGGGGCTTTATTTTTGTAAGAGCAGGGGCCTCGCGGGACCCTAAGCCCTGGGGACCGCCACCTCCCCGGGGCTTTATTAAAATAGGGTGGGGGGGCCTCGTGGGCCCCCCAAGTCCCAGGGACTGGCTTAAATTACTTAATTTAAGTGTGGGGGGTCCTGCCCCTCCCCACACTGCCCCGGGGACCACCACCTCCCTGGGGCAATTTTAAATAAAGGGCGGGGGTCCATTGCGGACCCCTGGCTCCGGGGACCACCACCTCCCCGGGGCTTTAAAAATGCTGGGAGGGGGGCTGCGGGGCCTGTCTCCTGGAGCCCTCGATGGCCCTGGGGACCGCCACCCCCCAGGGCTGGCTCCTGCAATGTCCCAGGGTGCCCACCCCCCGGACATTGCCGTTTGCTAGGGCAGGGTGGGAGCATGGCTCCCGCCCTGTCATAGCAAACACTGCTTTGCTTTGTTGAAGCGAGAGCAGGAAACCTGCTCTCGCGACAACTAAGCAAAACAGAATTGCTGTTGGGCAAGGGGAGCTGCATGTTAGCAGCTCCCCTTGCCCAAAAGCAATGCCGGCTTCCACAGGAGGCGGGGAGCCGGCATGGACCGTGGGGGCATTGGGGCTCCACCCACAATACCCAATGCTGAGGCCAGGCCCCGGGGGATGGGGTACCCGGGGCCTTTATTGGCCTGAGGAGGGGGGCACGTAGTCCCCCTCTTTTTAAAAAAAAAGAAAAAATAATGACAGGCCCCGGGGGATGGGGCCCCCGGGGCCATTATTGTCCCAGGAGGGGGGCCGCACGGTCCCCCTCCTTATTTATTAAAAGAAATAAATGCTGGCAGGCCCCGGGGGATGGGGTCCCCGGGGCGAATACCAAATTATGGAAGTGGGGCGTTTTTTTTTTTTCGAGTTTGGATTTGCGACTCTAACGCGGCTCTCAGCGCGGCCCCCGTGTAATCGCGATGGATTCGCGACTCCAGGCAAAATTAAAAAAAGAGTATATATGTTTTTGAAAAAGTAAGATTATATGTTGGGTAATAGGGTGGCTCTAAAAGGAGCCCTTGTTTTTATTTTGACTTTGTTGTAGCTACATGTAAGTGCGGATGCACAGCTTAAGGTTGTTGAGGAAGACTCTGTTCCCTTGATCTCTGAAGTGCACTCCATCACTTCTGTAGATGTCGTCCTATCAAAACGTAGATTGTTGTTGTAGATGGACCCCATGCTATGATCTCTGAGGTATGCAGAAACAGCTTTATTGACATTATTTCTAGCTTTCTCGATCTGTGGACAGAATTGATTTGACCACTTCCATTTCTGTCTTTGGCATATATTAGAAAATACAAAGACAGTTTGAGGTAAAATCAACATCAATTGTGCAAAGGTGTCCTTCATTAGCATTTCCAGACCTACCCCAGTCAATGTGCCAAGGTCATTGCCACCACAGTGCACAATCATGAGGTCAGGGGGTTGGAGATGCAAAAAGGTTTTAATCAAAGGCATCAATTGGTGCCACTTTAATCCTCTCTGTGCAATCCATTTAATATCCACATTTTGCAAAGCTAGGTCTTTGTCAATACCTCTGCATTCAGCATACCTTTTGCACCAGAAACCATAGCTGTGCCCAACAATCCATACTGTAAGCATCTTGAAGGGATGTCTGGAAGTAATGAAAAGATGTCTGTAGCTGCGGTAGTCAGTTGGTAGAATGAGAGGTAACTAAAATGGTGGACAAGATGCTGTTTTTTAAAAAGTAGAGAATTGATTGGCTGCTTAAGAACATTGTACATTCAAAAATAGGGTGCATGTTAATTTCTTTAAAAAGCATGTTTCTTATTGGTTAGTAAAAAATGTTTGAAAGGTACAGTAGATAGGATAAGCTAATATTTTGCAAAGGTCAACCACTCCTGCTGTTTGCATTTGTAAGCTTGTGTGCTGAACTTGAAAACATGGTGAACTTGTGACCTGTCAGTTTAGTTGAATGTTCCAAGAACTGTTACTATGGGAACTGGCATTAAGCAGAATGGGGGAAGGGTTGAAACTTAACTGTGGACTTAAAATGTGAAATTGTAATTTATATATAAGTGATATCTTATTAAAGTAAGATTTTCCAAGTCAGTACTATCTTTAGAAGTGGTGTGTTCTTAAAAAATAGTAGTATTTTTATTTGTAATATATTTTTGAACTCCCGTATAGATTCGCAGCTCCATCGCGTTGGTGCACAGTGGAATCGAGACTCCAAAACAATTCCTGAACCAGTTTGGGTACTTTTAGAAGTCAGTTGGTAAGGGTTAATATGTCTAACCAATAGAAATGTGTTTTATAATTTGAAATAATGTGGGAAGCAATGTGATTTGTTACTTACATGTATTTGTGTAGAGAAAGAAGGGGAAAAGTTTGCCATTACTGGTTTTACCTTGCTGAGATTGGTGCATTACATTGATTGTGTGCATAAGAAAATCTTTTATGAGTTTGTGATATTTTAAATTCTACAAATCAATTTGGAAGGTGAGTTATAAATTTCTGAGGTGTATTATGTATTAGGTTTATTTTTAATCTTTAAAAGTTATTGATGAACTGTGATGTTTGAAATATATAATTAAATGTAGAGATGTGTATTGTAGTTTGTTTTATTGTAGTTAAAGGTTGTTTGAAATAGAGTCTTTATACTAATATGTGTATATTGGAAGATGGATTAGTGATTATGGTAGTTTGTTTTAGTGTGTGGATATGTACATTTGTAGTATACCGCATAATTTTAGCTGTTGCTTTAAAATTGGAGGTGGAGTCTGTCAAGTTTTAAGGTGTGCATGGACTTCTCTCTCAAGTATGTTTCTATTTGTATTTGTATTTTCATATGTCTTATACATTTAAAGGTGCATGATGTATAACAAAGAGGTGTTGTTGCTTTTTATGTGGTAGTCTCAAGACTGTGAGTGGTAGTGGAATGGTGAAGATGCAGCATAATAGTGTGGTTTGAAAGATGTTGACATAAGGTATTATTGATTAGGGTTCTTTTTTAAGTTTCTTGAGAGGTACAGTTGAAGTATGCCACATAATTTTTGGTGTTTCCTTAAAATTGGAAGTTTGTTCTGTGAATTTTTAAGGTTTGGATAGTGTTATGGTACAGACATATTCATGTATGCTTTTACGAATATGGTGAGACTTTTAGTAAAGACATGTGAAGGGTTCCTGCTTTGTATTTGGGTAGGTGTAACATTATAAGTAGTTGTGGAATGGTAAAGCAGCAGTTTGAAAGTGAGGTTTGAGATGTTTGCAGAGATGTTATTTATTAGAGTAATTTGTATGATGTGAGGAAAGTTATATTTCATATATACCGCATAATTTTCAGTGTCTGTTTGAAAATTGAAGTGAAGTCTGTGAAGTTTTGAGCTGTGGATGGTGTTGTGACTGAGATACATGTCTACTTGCATATGTATTATGGTACGTGTTATGTGTGCGAAGATGATAGAATAAGAAAACATAGTTATACATTTATCTGTATATTACTTTTATATATGATGCTGCTAGCATATGCTGCTATGTACTCCTGTAATCTCCCAAATATTACCCCTGTAATAATGGAATCACCAGCCATTACCTATGTACTCCTCTAATCCCCCAGGCATAAATCCTGCAATCATGCAATCATCTATGCGTTAGCTATACACTGGTTTAATCATGCAGGCACTACCATTGCACTCCTCCAATCACCCTGTCAGGATCTATGCACTCCTCCAATCACTTAGCCAGTGCCTATGCACTTATAAATTCAACCAGGCACTAACTTTACACTTTTGCAATCACTGAGGCACTATCACAGTATTACTCTAATCACCCAGGCAGTACTGATTCGCTTATAAAATCACCCGGGCACTTTCTATGTACTCCTGTAGTCCCCCAGATATTACCTCTGAAGTCATGCAATCACCAATGCATTAGCTATACACTGGTTCAATCACCCAGGCAATACCCTTGCACTCCTCCAATTTCCTTTTCAGGATCTATGCACTCTTCCAATCACTTAGTCAGTACGCATGCACTTATAAAATCACCCACTCACTTGCTATGTACTCCAGTAATCCCCCAGATATTACCCCTGCAGTCATGCAATCACCAGACACTAGTTATGTAATACTCCTGCAGTCATGCAATCATGCAGGCTGTACCTATGCACTCATGTAATAACCCAGTCACTACCCGTACACTCATGCAATCACCCAGGTTCTACTCATGCAGTCCTCCAATCACCCAAGAACTACCTATGCACTACTCCAGCCACTACCCATGCACTCTTCCATGCACCCAGGCATTATCCATGCACTCCTCCAATCACCCAGATATTATCCCTGCAATCATACAATCACCCTGTATGATATGTAGAATCATCTAGGTCCTACTGTTGCACTCATCTATTCACCTAGGCACTTCTTAGTGAGTTATCTATGCCTTCCGGTGCTATTTATACACTTACCCATGCACTGAACTTTTATGTGTGCACTCATGTAATTAGCCAGTCACTATCCATCTTCTCCTGCAATTACCCAGCAACTACCTTTGGAGTCATACAATCACCCAAGTACTATCCATGGTGTTTTGGAATCACTCAGGCAGATCTATTACATGTCTCAGTTTCTAGGTTTCACTATATTTCAGAAATATTGTATATATATTTCTTTTAGATATGATGATGATTTCAAAAGGTAGACACATATGTATGCATGCTTTTAACGACATGGAGAGACTTATGGTTGAGTCATATAATAGTCTGCTGTTTTATATTTGGCTAGGCCCAACACTCATGCAATTATAAAGCACCCTAGTACTACCCACGCAGTCTTCCAATGATCCAGGCAGTACATATGCACTGATGCAATCCCCCAGGCATTACCCCTGCACTCATGCAATCACCCAGGCAGTAGCTATGCACTCATGCAATCACAAAGGTATTACCCATGCACTCTTTGAATCATGTAGCCACTACTCATGCACTTATATAATCACTCAGGCACTAACGCTGTACTCTTTCAATTATAGAGGCACTAGCCTTGTACTTATGTAATCATTCATACAGTAGTCATGGTATTATGAAATTATGCAGGCACTACCTTTGCACTTATTTATTCACTCAGGCGTTATCTCAGTAGTTCTGAAATCACCCAAGAAGTATCCATGCTCTTATAAAATCACCCAGTCACTTTCTATGTAGTCATGTAAATCACCAGATATTACTTCTGTAGTCATGCAGTCACCCAGGCGTTAGGTATGTACTCCTTTAATCCCCCAGACGTTACCTCTGTACTCATGCAATCACCAATGCATTAGCTGTACAGTGCTTCAATCACCCAGGCACTATCCTTGCACTCTTTTAATCACGGAGGCACTATTCTTGTACTTATGTAATCACTCAGGCAATACTCATGCACTTATAAAATCACCCAGGTGCTACCTTTGCACTCCTGTAATCACTCAGGCAGTACCTTAGTACTTCTGTAATCACCCAGGCAGTACTCATGGACTTATAAAATCACCCACTCACTTCCTATGTACTGCAGTAATTCCCCAGATTTGACACCTGTAATCATGCAATCACACAGGCATTAGTTATGTACTACCCCTACAGTTATAGATTCATGCAGTCTCTACCTATGCACTCATGTAATAACCCAGGCACTACCCTTGCAGTCATAGAATCATCCAGGCCCTACTGTTGCACTCATCTATTCACCTAGGCACTTCTTAGTGAGTGATCTATGCCTTCAGGTGCTATTTATACACTTATCCATGCACTGAACTTTTATGTGTGCACTCATATAATTAGCCAGTCACTATCCATCTTCTCCTGCAATTACCCAGTGACTACCTTTGGAGTCATACAATCACCCAAGTACTATTCATGGTGTTTTGGAATCACTCAGGCAGATCTGTTACATGCCTCAGTTTCTAGGTTTCACTATATTTCAGAAATATTGTATGTATATTTCTTTTAGATATGATGATGATTTGAAAAGGTAGAGACATATCTATGCATGCTTTTAACGATATGGAGAGACTTATGGTTGAGTCATGTAATAGTCTGCTGTTTTATATTTGGCTAGACCCAACAGTCATGCACTTATAAAACACCCTAGTACTACCCATGCAGTCTTCCAATGATCCAGGCTGTTCATATGCACTGATGCAATCACCCAGGCATTACCCCTGCACTCATGCAATCACCCAGGCAGTAGCTGTGCACTCATGCAATCACCAAGGTATTACCCATGCACTCTTTGAATCATGTAGCCACTACTCATGCACTTATATAATCACTCAGGCACTAATGTTGTACTCTTTCAATCACAGAGGCACTATCCTTGTACTTATGTAATCACTCATACAGTAGTCATGGTGTTATCAGATCACCCAGGCACTACTTTTGCACTCATTTATTCACTCAGGTGTTACCTCAGTAGTCCTGAAATCACCCAAGAAATGCCCATGCACTTATAGAATCACTCAGTCACTTTATATGTAGTCATGTAAATCACCAGATATTACTCCTGTAGTCATGCAGTCACCCTGGTGTTACCTATGTATTCCTTTAATTCCCCAGAGGTTACTTCTGTATTCATGCAATCACCAATGCATTAGCTGTACAGTGCTTCAATTACCGAGGCACTATCCTTGCACTCTTTTAATCAGGGAGGCACTATTCTTGTACTTATGTAATCACTCAGGCACTACTCATGCACTTATAAAATCAACTAGGCACTACCTTTGCACTCCTGTATTCACTCAGGCAGTACCTAAGTACTTCTGTAATCACCCAGGCAGTACTCATGGACTTATAAAATCACCCACTCACTTCCTATGTACTGCAGTAATCCCCCAGATATTACCCCTGCAATCATGCAATCACACAGGCATTAGTTATGTACTACCCTTACAGTTATAGATTCATGCAGTCTCTACCTATGCACTCATGTAATAACCCAGGCACTACCCTTGCAGTCATAGAATCATCCAGACCCTACTGTTGCACTCATCTATTCACGTAGGCGCATCTTAGTGAGTGATCTATGCCTTCAGGTGCTATTTATACACTTAACCATGCACTGAATCTTTATGTGTGCACTCATGTAATTAGCCAGTCACTCTCCATCTTCTCCTGCAATTACCCAGCGACTACCTTTTGAGTCATACAATCACCCAAGTACTATCCATGGTGTTTTGCAATCACTCAGGCAGATCTATTACATGTCTCAGTTTCTAGGTTTCACTATATTTTAGAAATATTGTATATATATTTCTTTTAGATATGATGATAATTTGAAAAGGTAGAGACATATGTATGCATGCTTTTAACGATATGGAGCGACTTATGGTTGAGTCATATAATAGTCTGCTGTTTTATATTTGGCTAGGCCCAACACTCATGCACTTATAAAACACCCTAGTACTACCCATGCAGTCTTCCAATGATCCAGGCAGTACATATGCACTGATGCAATCACCCAGACATTACCCCTGCACTCATGCAATCACCCAGGCAGTAGCTATGCACTCATGCAATTACCAAGGTATTACCCATGCACTCTTTGAATCATGTAGCCACTACGCATGCACTTATATAATCACTCAGGCACTAACGTTGTTCTCTTTGAATCACAGAGGCACTTGCCTTGTACTTATGTAATCACTCATACAGTTGTCATGGTGTTATGAGAACACCCAGGCACTACTTTTGCACTCATTTATTCAGTCAGGCGTTAGCTCAGTAGTTCTGAAATCACCCAAGAAGTAATCATGCTCTTATAAAATCACGCAGTTACTTTGTATGTAGTCATGTAAATCACCAGATATTACCCCTGTAGTCATGGAATCACCCAGGCTCTACTTATGTAATACCTTTGCAGTCATAGATTCATGCAGTGTCTACCTATGCAGTCATATAATAACCTACACACTACCCTTGCAGTCATAGAATCATCCAGGTGCTACTGTTGCAGTTATCTATTTACCTAGGCACTACTCCATGACTTATCTATGCCTTCAGGTGCTATTAATACACTTATCCATGCACTCAACCTGTATGTATGCACTTATGAATTAGCCAGTCACTATCCATCTTCTCCTGCAATTACTTAGCGACTACCTTTGGAGTCATACAATCATCGAATCACTATGCATGGAGTTATGCAATAACTCAGGCAGATCTATTACATGTCTCATTTTCTAGGTTTCACTATATTTCAGAAATATTGTACACATATTTCTTTTAGATATGATGATGATTTGAAAAGGTAGAGACGTATGTATGCATGGTTTTAACAATATGGAGAGACTTATAGTTGAGTCATGTAATAGTGTGCTGCTTTGTATTTGACTAGGCCCAACACTCATGTAGTTATAAAAACACCCACGTACTACTTATGCAGTCTTCAAATGATCCAGGCACTACATATGCACTGTTGCAATTATCCAGGTTATTACCCCTGCACTCATGAAACCACCCAGGCACTACCTATGCAGTCATGCATTCACCCAGGTATTACCTATGCACTCTTTCAATCACCCAGACACTATCAATCAACTTATATAATCTTTCAGGTACTACCCTTGCACTCCTTCAATCATGCAGATATTACCCTTGTACTTATGTAATCACTCAGCCAGTAATCATGCACTTATAAAATCAGGGGCCGATTCACAGAACTAATCTGAGATAAAATCCTAAACTTACTACTTTTGGTATTCACAGAAGGCATTTAGTAGTAGTAAAGTTAGGATTCCTAACTTTACTACTACTAAATGCCTTTTGTGAATACCGAAAGTCGTAAAGTTAGGATTTTGTCTCAGTTTAGTAATAGTAAAGTTAGGAGTCCTAACTTTACTACTACTAAATGCCTTCTGTGAATACCAAAAGTAGTATGTTTAGGATTTTATCTCAGATTAGTTCTGTGAATCGGCCCCATTGGCACTCCCTTTGCACTCGTACAATCACTCAGACATTCCCTTAGTACTCCTGCAATCACCCAAGCAGTACTCATGCAGTTATAAAATCACCCACTGATTTGCTATGTATTGCAGTAATCCTCCAGGTATTACCCCTTTAGTTATGCAATCACCCAGGCACTCATTACGTATCACCCTTGCAGTTGTAGAATCATCCAAGTCCTACTGTTGCACTTATCTCTTCACCTAGGCATTACTCAATGTATTTATTTATTTATAGATGACAATATTTGTATATCATTATTTTAATAATATTAAATATTTTTTAGAAAGAATAAACTTTTTTTTTAGAAATTCTTCATAATTGTTAAGAAATATTCAGTATGACAAGAAAAGTTCAAAAGAAAAGAGAACAAAGGAAACAGAACTGTTTAAAGGATAGAGAAAAGCAGAAAGTAGATGAAGTACAACATGTGACGTTGGAGAAAAAGTCTTCTGGTAAGAGAACAAAAGAATTTGTTAAAAGTGTTTTAAAAAAAGTAATCGATTTTGAAAATGGGAAAAAGAGAAAGAAAAGTACTACAAGCAATCAGAAGGAAAAGAAAAACTGAGAAATTAATGGAAAATCAGGTTATAGGAAAACAATCCAAGTTGAAAAAAGGATGAAACAATATAAAGACATTAGAAAGAGAATGTATAAAAGTAGAGTACTACAAAATATATTGAAAGATTGCAAAAAATATAAAAGAAAATCAGCATTTTACAAGAAGAAACAACAGATTGAAAGTGCAGTTGAAAAGGCTTTTGAATTGAAAAGAAAATTGTTTATATTAGTATTGAAGAGAATGAAAACATTGAATAAAATAATGCACTTTATGAAGGAGAAAAGTAAAAGAAAAAGACTGGTTAATAGAACTGACTTTTGCAAAATCTTTTTGTGGTAAATGGAAGCATACTTCTAGTACGGAACCTTGTTTTAATGAAGAAAGTTATTTTCGACAAAATACATTAGTTCATGCAGTTGATACCAGTTGTCGTTGCTATGAGGTTAAAAACGGTTGTCCAATTGAAAAAGAAAAGATGGTACCTAGAAATGTGGAAGAAGCAATAGCTGAAGAAGTTCAAGGGAGACGTACAGAAGCTCCAGTGTATAAGTGGGATTGTAGTAGTATTTGTAGTATACGATAGGAATCTATTGATATATTACGAAATTTCTTACGAGATTATGGTAAAAAAAGTGTTAAACAGAAAATTAAGATGTTGCAAGGACTAGAGCCTTGTAAAGTAAGAAAATATACTAACTTGCAGGGTCATTCTCTGGCTTGTCTTTCTAGAAAAGTGTGTCGAAGTACTTTTCATCATTTAAGAATGTTAGCAGTACATCACTCTGAAATGCGGAAGTTAGTAAGAAGATTGTACTATGTGAAAAATCCTGCATTATCTTTAAGTGAAATAAACTCAGCTCTTTTGCTTGGTTCAGTGTTGGATGTAAAAAAAGTTTCTGATGATATAGAGTTTCGTTTCTTTAGTCCTCAAGAGGAGTGTAGAGAAAGTGAGAGTTTAATAAGTGTAGGTATTGAAGAAGAGATGGAAGATACTACTACTGTGAAGTTTGCAGAAAAAATTACAAAGTTTAAGGTAGTTTCTTGTGAAAATCCAAACTATGGGCCCCATTACGATGGCGGGCGGACTTTGTCCGCCCGCCACCGTACTGGTAAACGGGACCGACCGCCAGAGGTGCGGCAGTCCCGCTATGGCAATTAGGATGCGACCGCCACCCTGGCAGTCGCATCCTGCACCTCTACATTGCAGCGGGCGATGCTGTGAGCAGCACCCGACACAATGTAGAATATGCATGTTGTGCATTGGCATGCACAACGTGACAGGCACCGCGCGGTGCCTGCCACCTTGTGCATGCCAATGAAGGGGGTACCATGGGTACCCCCAAGTGCAACCATCCACCCCCTGGGGGCCCACAACGGGCCCCCAAAGCCATTACCGTATGCCTTTCCATGGCGGAGTCTCCACCATGGAAAGGCATACACACCGCAGGCATGCTAATATGGATGGCTGTGCCTGCAAGGCACCGCCACCATATTGTCTGCCTTTTCCGCACGGCCGACAATCCGACCGGCAAAAAAGCGGCGGACGGACTTTCCGTTCGCCGCGGTACCCCTCGCCATACTAATATGGCGGGGTGAAACAGGACATTTGGCGGGCGGATCGCCACCGCCGGGCCGGTGGTGGCCTCCGCCGGGCCGGCGGTGGTGATCCGCCCGATATCCTAATAGGCCCCTATGTTTGTATTTGTTGTCGACGTACTCACTATAGAAGTCAAACTAGGACTGTTGATGTGTATTTAAAAAGTGAAAAGGAAAATAATGATAAGTGGGAGCAATTTGGTGCTTATATGTTGGTGGAAGGTTGTTTTGAGTTGGGTAGTGATCAACGTATTTGTAAATATTGTTACAACAAATTAGAAGAGAACAAAATGCCAGCTAGAGCTGTACATAACCTAGAGTTGGTAGCTATTCCTCAGGAACTGGTAGATTTAAATACATATGAGTCCATTCTTATTCAATCTGTGCACCCGTTTCAGGCTATAGTTCATATGGAGCCTAAAACAGGTAAGCTGCCTCCAACAGATTTACAAAGAGGTTTAAAAGGAAGAGTTGTGTATTTACCTTTAGATTTTAAGAAAAATATTGAAACTTTTGGTGTAGACAGAGAGGAAAGTGAACCTGTAGTTATTCTAGTTAATGGTGTACCAACAATGAGTCGGAAAATATGGCAAGAGTTAGTAGATGTCACCAAACTTCAAAAAGCTACATTATATCTTGTGCAAAACAATATTTATTATAAAAATGTGTATGTGGAAGAACAAGAAATATCTTTAGAAGATGAAAGACAAATTTCAACTGGACAAATAGAAAAAGTGGATAACCCAAGGAGTGAAGAAATTTATGAACATTATAGTATACATCCTCTACATTCAAAAGAAGTGATAGGAAATACTATTGAATTATTCCAAATGAAGAAAGCGAAGAGAACTCCCATGAGTGTTTGGGAAAAAAGTTTGGAAGCTCGTTGTTTTCCACAGCTCTTCCCCACTGGAAAAGGTGGACGATATGATGAACGACCAGTGCAGATTCCATCTTCAGAATATCGTACAACAAGATTGTACTCAGAAGATCCAAGATTTTGACACTGTATTCCATATTTACTTCATCTTCTGTTTGAAAGTGACTTGTCTGGACTTTCATATGCAGTGAACCACATATTAAAAACAGGAGTTCATCTTACACATCTTTCTGCAAAGGAATTTTTGGACAAAGTTCAACAAAGAGACGATCTTTTAGAATCTCAGTTAATTAATTTGATGGCGTGTCAACGTGGTACTGATGAGTATTGGTATCATCGCCACGGAGAACTTAAATGTATCTTAAGGAACTTAGGAACCCCTACATGGTTTGATGCGCTTAGCTGTGCTGAATACGCATGGGACGACTTACTTGAATTTCTACAACAAGGAAATTCAAATGTAAAAAACATTGAATTGAAGACAGCTGGAGAACTGTGTTCCTTGGATCCTGTAAATGTGTGCAGATATTTAAATCATAGGTTTCAAGCTATGATGTCTTTTATATGCAATAAAAATAATCCACCTCTTGGAGAAGTTATTGATTTCTTTTGGAGAAAGGAGTACCAAGCCAGAGGTGCTCCTCATATACACATGTTATTATGGATCAAGGATGCACCAAAATTTGGAACTGATACTGATGAAAGTGTTTTGTCTTTCATTGAAAAATATGTTACCTGTGCCATTCCAAAAGAAGGAGGAGAAAACAACTTGAGGCAGCAAGTTTTACGGTTTCAAAGTCACCGATGTGGGAAATACTGTCGACGGAAATACAAGTCAAAGGGAAGATTTTATACAAAATGTCGTTTTGGATTCCCACGTCCAGTAATTTCAAAAGGAAGAGTCAACAGTTTCATGTCAGCAGTAAGGCATAATAGAACTCAAAAATCTCCTAAGAATACTTACAACATAAAAAGAACTGAAGATTCAAAGTATATTAATGACTACAATCCAGTGATTTTGACAATGTCGAATGGAAATATGGATATCCAGTATGTTGCAGATAATTCAATTGCTGTTGCTTGCTATGTTACCTCATATATAACCAAATCTGAAAAGACAGAGTTGAAAGAAATGTGGGAAGAAATTTCACAAGAGAAGACTCTTAGTAACAAATTGTACAGCTTTAGTTTGAAGATGCTATCCCATCAAGAGATTGGATCCTATGAATGTTCGGATCGGTTGACCTCTGCAAGTTTATATTCAAAGTCAAGAGGAATCATTTGGGTAAGTCTAGGTCTAGCTGCAACACGAAATCGAGTATTGAAATCTGTACAAGAAATTGAATACTTAGCATTGAATGAACCAGAAAGTACAGATATTGTTAAAACGAATATGTTGGATACGTACTATCCTAAAAGAAGTCCACATCTGGAAAACATTTGTCTCTATGAAGTACTGCAACATTACAGCTTTAAGAGAAACGTTACAGAAAATATAAATGAAGAAAAATATGCAGTAATTGGATGTGAAGGATGTTTGGTAAAACATGCCAAAGGAAATCTTATTAACCACAGGAAACTCAGTTGTGAAACTCCAGATAAAAGGGAATTTTTCTAATTGGCACTTCTGCAACTTTTCAAACCTTGGCGTAGTGAAATGGAATTACTTGGAGATTGTGATTGCTATGAAGATTCTTTTAATGCATGTAAAGATAGCATTCAATGGACAATTTTTCCAAATTATCTACAAATGTTAAATGAAGAGATTGAACAAGAAACTACTATTACAGCTGAAATAGCTAGAGACAGTTCTCAAGATAGTCAAAGTTCTGTTCCTCTAGGTCAAGATCCATTTGGACAACCAATTCTTGAAAATGAAGCAGCAATGGCCATGAATGAAGTAGAAACGGCTATGCAACAAGCACAACAGGATATTATTGAGTTAGGAAACGTGGAAGAACAACTAAATATTGAACAAAAAGAAATATATCAGCAAGTGACAGAACAGATACAGCATGGTTTATTGCAAGAAAAAAAGAATGCCAATGCACATCATTTAAACCTATTCGAATGTACATCAGTGGTCAAGCTGGAACAGGAAAACGTTTCTTAATTAAAGTTTTGACCAGTTATCTACAGAAAACCACTGAATCACATTTATCTTGTGTTGTAACCGCTCCAACTGGGTTAGCAGCACACAACATTAAAGGGATTACATTACATCGTTTACTCATGCTACCAGTTGAACATAAAAATAAGTTGGAATATCACAAGCTATCAGGAGAAGCTTGTTATGAAGTTTCAAGAGTACTCAAGAAAATGAAACTTCTGATCATTGATGAGGTGAGCATGGTCTCAAACTTAATGCTTGCCTTCGTACATTTAAGAATGCAACAGATTTTAAAAACAGATTATGATGTTCTGTTTGGAGGAAAACATGTAATTGTATTCGGCGATCTACTACAACTTACTCCTGTGAAAGGACAACCAGTTTTTAAAACACTTGTCCATGAAGACACTAGGAAATCTTTGGGAAGTATTGGAAATGTGAACATTTGGTCTCATTTTGAATACAAAGAACTTATTAAGAATATGCGACAAGCAAGTGATGCACATTATGGAAACATTCTTCAAGATATAAGAATTGGTGTTTTGACAAAACATGGTAAAGAAGCTTTACAAATTCGGCTACTAACGAACTTGTTCCCAAATGAAAACATTGCACCTGAAATAATGTACAAAAAAATTGGAGAAAAGAACTCTATAGTTTGCCTAATGCCAACACGGCAAGAGTGTTCTATATTCAATCAAGAACTTTTACTATTCTTCTCTCAGAAAAATTACAGTCAAAATTGGATTCTTTGGAAAAGTCGGTGTCTAAGGCTGCAGGTTTAAAAAAGACTTTATATGTATGTGAAAACTGTCGGGTAATTTTACGGCGTAATTTGGATGTAGAAAAAGATTTAGTAAATGGAGCAATGGGAAAAGTTGTTGATTTTGTTAATTATCAGAACAGAGATGGAATTGAATTTTTGAAGATTAAATTTGAGCAGATTGACGAAGTAAAACAGATTGGAGGCTGTGCTGTTCGTTTTCTGCTTGTAAAAGACTTGTATGTTCGTAGAAAACAGTTTCCTCTTTCCTTACCATATGCAGTGACCATTCATAAATCTCAAGGTTTAAGTGTAGACAATGCTTTGGTAAATATTGGAAGTACAGTGTTCAAAGAGGGCATGGCATACGTTGCATTTTCCCGAGTAAGGACATTATCTGGTTTGTATTTGATTGATTTTGATGAGAAAAAGATTAGTGCTGATGCAAATTGTTTAAGAGAGTATAATCGGTTAAGAAGACTTTATGCTCCTAACTTAGGTGAATATCCCATATATGAGAAACGTGTAGTATGTCCAAAATGGAAACATGAAAAACATTCTACTGAAATAAAAAATAAAAAACAATTGAAGAGAATAATGAAGCTGCAAAGAAAATGAACATGGACACTGTTGATGATATTGTAGGATACCAGTTAGAAAATAGTTCAGGTATCAACTGCTATGCTAATGTAATTGTGAATGTTGTCTTTTATCTAGAAGATCTTCATAATGAAATTATGGAAAATCAAGAAAAAAAGATTCTGTTCTTTATTACATTATATTTTTCAAAAGTTGGTAACTGAGAGAACTAAAATCCATACTGCTTCTGGCATTCGGCATCTTTTGGATATATGTACTGGTTCTTTGCAATTTACCCTCAATATACAACAAGATGCACTAGAATTTCTTATGTTTATGCTTGCAGTATTGGAAGATGAAGGAATAGAAATTGAAAATTTGTTTGGACTAAGTTACAGATGGGATCATAAATGTGAAGAGTGTTCATTTTCTTCTACCACTGAAATAGACACTGAACGATTCATATATTTGACAATACCAGATTGCAAATCAGTGTCTTTTAATAAATTAGTAAAATCAGCTAATCAAGATATGAAATGCTCTCATTGTTAATCAGAAATGTTGTCAACGTTATATTTAGAAAGATTTGGAAACAATGTCATTTTAATGCTACAACGTTGTAGAGAAAATGGAAGAAGATTGGAAACCAAAATATTTTTTTTTGTGGCAAGTCAACTATCAATTTCAGGAAGAACTTTTAAAGCTGTGGCTATTATTTTCCATGATGGACCTACTACAACATCTGGACACTATACCGTGTATTTAAAGTGCAATAAAGGATGGACACATTGCAATGATGCACATTTGGAATTCAAATGTAGGTTGCCTTACTGAATTATCAGATTCATATCTGATTTTTTTGATGCCAAAGTTTTGAAAACATCATTCGGCCTATTGGGAAGATGTAAACACAAATTAAGGAGTTTATTTTGGATATTTTCAATGCAAATTGATTTAGAAACATTATTTGGCCTATTGGAAAGATGTGAAGAATTACTTTTTGGATTATTGTTTGTTCTAATTGTTATTGCATGTGCAAAATTTTATTTGAAAGAAATAGTTTATATATTCGATCTTTATATTATACGCGATGTAAATGAGAATGTATATTTCAGAAATGTACTTCAGAGAAATAAATGATTTATTGTAGTTGAAGAATGCAATTTAGAAACTGTAGATAGGTAAACAGATAGTTGAACTTGTTTTAAATATTTTCAACGCAGATTTGTTTTTTTTTTACAATCTCATTGATTGTATTTTTTTCCCCGCTGTTATATGATGATCTACATTGAAATCACTGTGTATGGTAAAATTCAGTAGAATCTGAGAACAGCAAAAATGGGAAACTGAATATGTTATATGAATGCAAAATTATGTTGTGTTTTTAAAACTATAATATTAAATGCAATAACTATTTTTCTTCTTTTTATAGAATGCAATACTAAAGCTTGAAAAGATTTTCAATTCAGTTTACAACAAAACTACTGTAAAGTAGTTTCACTGAGTTTTGTATCTTGTTTAATAAAGAAGGTAAGATGAAATAATGTAATAAGCATAACAATATGAAGTAATGTTTGCAATCACTTTTATTGCACTCATCTATTTTATCAAACACTACCCATGCACTGATCTATACAGTTTGGCACTATTCCCCACTCCTGCCATTACCCATGCACTATCAATGCATTTCTCAAATCACCTAGCCTGCATCCACACAGTTATAATATCACCCAGACACTACCTATGTACTCTTCCAATCGCCCTGGCACTATCTGTAAACTCATGCAATCAGCTACACATTACCTGTACACTCTTCCAATGTCCCAGGTTATACTTATACACTTCTGCAATCCCCTAAACATTATCCCTGCACTCATGCAATCACCAAGACACTACCTTTGCACTCTTTCAATCATCCAGGCGGTATCTATACAATGGTGTTTTCATTCAGGCAGTACACATACACTTATAAAATCAACCAAGCTCTATTTATACAGTCCTCCAGTCACCCAGGTACTACTCCTGTACTTCTCAATTCACTCAGCCACAACCCTTTAAGTTTTAAAATCACTCAGGCACTACCTATGCACTCCTACAATCACCCAGGCCGTACCCCTACACTCTTGCAATCAGCAAGACATTACCCCTACACTCATGCAATTCCTCAGGTATTAACTATGCATTCCTCTAATCTTCCAGACATTACTCCTGCACTCATGCAATCACTTAGGTATTAGCTGTGCACTCCTGTAATGCCACAGACTTTACCCCTGAACTCATGCAATCACTTTGGCATTACACATGCACTCCTCCAATGACCCTGACATTGCCCCCGCACTCATACAATCACCCATGTATTACTCATGCACTCCTTCAATCACTCAGGCAGTATTTGTGCATTTATAAAATCATCCAGTCACTACCTATGCAGTCATGCAATCACACAGGCACTACTAATGCACTTCTCCATGCACTCAGGCACTACTCATACACTCTTCCATGCACCCAGGCATTACTCATGCACTCCTCCAATTATGCCACCAGTACCCATGCAGTTATAAAATAACCCATGCACTACTTATACAGCACTCCTCCAATCATGCAAACAGTACCCATGCAGTTATAAAATAACCCAGGCACTACCTATGCATTCATGCAATCACCCAGGAACTACCTATACACTCATGCAATAATTCAAGCACTACCCATACACTCCTCTAATCACCCAGGAACTACCGGTGTACTACTCCATGCACCAAGGCACTACCCATGCACTCTCCCATGCACCCAAGCATTATCCATACACTCCTTCAATCGCCCAAACATTACCTCTGCACTCAGGCAAACATCCAAGCACTACCCATGCAGTCTTTCAATCATTCAGGCACTACTCCTGCACTCATGCAATCATCCGTGTACTACTCATGCAGTCCTCTAATCACCCAGGAACTACCCATGCAGTCCTACATGCGCTCAGGCACTACTCATACACTCTTCCTTGCACCCAGGCACTACGCTTGCACTCAAGCAATCACTCAGACACTACCCATACACTCATACATGCACTTAGGCACTTCTGTGGCACTCATGCAATCACCCAAGCACTACCCATGCAGTCTTTCAATCATTCAGGCACTACTCCTGCACTCATGCAATCACCCATGTGCTACTCATGTACTCTTCCAATCACCCAGGAACTACCCATGCAGTCCTACATGCGTTCAGGCACTACTCATACAGTCTTCCATGCACCCAGGCATTACTCATGCACTCCTCCAATCATGCAACCAGTACTCATGCAGTTATAAAATAACCCAGGCACTACCTATGCACTCATGCAATCACCCAGGAACTACCTATACACTCATGCAATAATTCAAGCACTACCCATACACTCCTCTAATCACCCAGGCACTACACATGCACTCATGCAATCACACAGGTAGTAGTCATGCACTGCTGCAATCACTGAGGAACTACCGATGTACTACTCCATGCACCAAGGCACTACCCATGCACTCTCCCATGCACCCAAGCATTATCCATACACTCCTTCAATCACCCAAACATTACCTCTGCACTCATGCAATCATCCAAGCACTACCCATGCAGTCTTTCAATCATTCAGGCACTACTCCTGCACTCATGCAATCATCCATGTACTACTCATGCAGTCCTCTAATCACCCAGGAACTACCCATGCAGTCCTACATGTGCTCAGGCACTACTCATACACTCTTCCATGCACCCAGGCTCTACCCTTGCACTCAAGCAATCACTCAGACACTACCCATGCACTCATACATGAACTCAGGCACTTCTTTGGCACTCATGCAATCACCCAAGCACTTCCCATGCAGTCTTTCAATCATTCAAGCACTACTCCTGCACTCATGCAATCACCCATGTACTACTCATGCACTCCTTCAATCACTCAGGAACTAGCAATGCAGTCCTACTTGTGCTCAGGCACTACCTATGCACTCTTCCATGCACCCTGTCAAGGTTTAACCATGCTTCTTTTATGGAATTTATGGCATTAGTTTCACAAATGAAAAAGAAGCCCAAGTTTGCAACCAGCACTGAATCTTGCAGTACAGCTGCCATGCTTTATGTCTGACTCTCTAGGTGGCTACGAGAACACCTCTCTGGGTGATCATGAGTGCAGAGATGCTAGAGAGACAGGTGGTAAGGTCAGCCAGCAAATCCCTGAACTCACCCTTCAACAAAAAGCTGTCAGGAAGTGTGGGGAGTGATCCTTCCATCTATAAGTGCATGTAGTCTCTGGTAAGCTCTAAGTACTGCTCTCAGCAATGCTCTCTGCACAGGTGTAACAGCTTGACGCAAACTCCATTTATTAAAAAAGCAGTCTTCTGGGGATGGTCATTTGTGACAAGAATGTTGCATATTGGTTGTGCTGCATTTTGTTGTAAGAGTGTTTTTGTGCTACTGTGCTTCTTGTGCAGTATTAGTGCAATGTGATGTAGATATATTGGAATGCCGCTATTGTTTTGTGTTCACATTATGGCTGTATTGCTGTGTTGTGCCAAATTATGTTTTAATTGTATTGTGCTATTGTTTTATGTATGTTGTTATTCTGATGTCAACAAGCATCCCAGGTATACACTTCAGTCTTTGACGGTGTGAGACGGGGCAATGGAGACAGTTCATTTTATTTCTACTCAGACATAATGTTTATCAGCGCACCACTGTCAATAATAAAAGGTATGGAGCAACTGATTACTTTGAGTGTCATTTTTTGGACAATGGTTGAATGACTTTTGTGGTTTTACCTGTCAACTTTCCTTTGACTCAAATTTTTGTTTGCATGTGGCCAGTCGGACATGCACATGTTTTTCTGAGGTAAACATCAACATCGCACATCCGTCTTCCTCACTGCCACTTGACAAGGGAACTGAAGAACTCTTGGACGACGATTTAGATGATGATCAACTTCGTTTGATGTTGATTTGCCTCAGCTGGTGTTGCCGCCTGGCCTGTGGGCGTGCATAGAACGTGGCTTCTGGAACGTTCGAGCATCAATATTGTTTTATCTTCATGGTGCACTTAGCTTTTCCTTCGCCTTACAAACCATTACAAAATGGTTCTCCTTCCCAGAGTCCTTGCATACTTGCCCAATGGCAGGACATTTACCTTTGTGTGGAAGTGAAAATCCACATCTAAAGCGCAGTTTGTTTTTCTTTTAAGACATCACTTTGTGTCCTTCAGCTTTGAATTTCTGCTTACTTTTCACATTCATGGCTGTCTCATTCTGGGCACCTCTGGTCCCCATGCCAGTAGATTGTCGATCAGCACATTCCTCAACTCTGGCAGCCATGAGAAGTTGCTCCAGACTAAGGGGTTCTCTCAGCATTCTTCATCTGCATGAGTCTGACGGACATCGGTTGATAACTCGGAGACGTATAGCTTCTTCATCATTGAATTAATTGAACTTACAGTGTTTGATGAGCATGTCAAGTCTCTCAACAAATTTGTTGATTGTTTCACCAACTTTCTGTCATTCCTGAATGAAAATATATTTTTCATAATCGACATTCGGCATTGGATTAAACTTGAGATTTAACGCTACTTTGATTTGACGATATGTGACTTAGTCAGTTCAGGCCCATAGCCAGAAGTATATTTGTAGGGGGGCATGGCCCTCAGGTATGACCAAACATTAAAGCTATGCTATATAGGTGCATTCTTTCCCGAATACTGTTTGCACCACTAAAAATCGACCCCCAGAATATCATGGTATAAGAATATCAAGGACAGAATACTGAAAGGTAAGTTTATATAGGGAAGTATAGATTTACTATTCCTAACTCCACATCTACATACCTTGAAGATATATGTTTCACGTAGGTACATGTATATGGAGTAAGGTAGAGAAAAATATATACTTACCTGTCAGCATTTTAGATTTGTTGTTCTGTCCTTGATATTCTATGCCTTCGAATTCAGGTGCACACCATGTGATTCTGTGTTGAAGGATATGTGGCATTTTGTAAGGTACATATTAACACACACTCAATCAACTTTTCACAATCCAAATTTAAATGTTATCAATTAGATGGGATCTAAAGTAGAAGGGTGTAAAGTTGTAAAGTAGGCTGACTCGCAACTTTGTGTACTTTCTAAACTGTTCAAGCTTTGTGCAATCCAAAGCTTATCAAGTTCTTTTTTTTCAAATAAGCTGACCTCAGCTCAGAGCCCTCCCTCCCACACCTTTTTTGGTAGATGTTCAGTCTCCACACTCAAAATTGTTTTGCTGGAGGATGCCCTCCCAGGGATATTCTACATCAGTAAATTATCACACCTGGAAGGCCCAAAAGAATAAACCTTACCTCACGTAAATCTAGGTTTTTCATCTGATTCATAAAGTGTGGAATATCCTAATTCCAACCAAATTCTGAGATGAAGTTTAAATTTAACTTGCCACTAATTTAAACTAACTTTACTGAGAGCTTGGAGCATATTCATCAAGAACATTTTGGGAAATCAGTGCCAAACAGTGTGTTGTTACCATTTTAGGGCTGCAACAAAGGTGAAACTAAATAGAATTGAAATGTCATTTTACACAGGATGTTGGGAAAGTCCCACATTGAGTTTCACTATAAGGTGGTGATGAAAGATGGATAGCTCAATTATATTTGATCAAAAGCACTAGTCAAAAATGCATGGACTTGAAGCAGTCTCTGACACTGGCATACACCCCTCATAGATAAAGGTAGGTTGTGCAAAAGGTGCTGTACAAAAGGACACCTTTGTTAGACGTCCATCAGCAAGAAAGGTGGGCATGGTAAAGGATAGGTGATTGTATGAGTCTTAGATGGGTCCATCTGAGGCCTGGGGCCTGGCTGAGGACGCTAGTTCCATCTCCACTTAGAGGAGCCACAGATTATCAGGCAGCAACACTGCCTCTAAAGTTCTGAGTGGTGCTTTCACAGTGTGCATCTCTGCATTAACCTATCTGTTTGATGCTCCTTGCATGGTGACTCCCAATTGGATGCTACAGAGTTGTCAACTTCCATAATTCTGGCCGTTCTCTACTCTTTCACATGCAGAAGACTTCTTGCATAGAATCATCAAGTATGTGGCTAACATTGCTTGGAACACCATGCACTTTTTTGAGTGGTGAATGTAGAAAGCATAAAAGCCTGCCATTTCTACTAGAACTGGAAAAGCTTTCCTTGCAACAGTATTGTTCGGCATTACTACAGGTGCAGATATAAGTCAAGCTTCATGTTATGAAACAGCCAAAAGACTGCCATATTTAAATGTGCACTAGAAAGCCAAATCACCTCCTGAAGAGACCCTGGACTTCTCAGCAAGTAGGTTGTCCTTTCCAGCGTTTATATCAGCAGATAAAGACATGGCTGATATGCATTAAAAGAGAAAGTGTCAGCACTTCTCACAACAAGCTTATGGTAACAAATAACAAGGGGGTGCCATTGTTAAACAATTCACAAAAAGAAATGTGGATCAAGTGATAAGGGTTAGGCTTTATTAGGATTTTAAAGACCAAAAGGCAAGGTGACTTTTTGAATCTTACACTAAGATCCCTTCAAGAAAATAAAATGCAAAATTATGGATGAAAATCACATTTCGGGCAGGTGAATTGGCCAAAACATGATAAGCTATAAATTCCATTTACAATCTCCAATCACTATTTCTCATTTTGCTCCTTTAGGCTCTCTCTTACTTTCGCTATTCTGTCCCAATCTCTGTCCCAACTGCCTCTCTCAACCTTTCGCCCACTGTCCCATTCTGTTTGTTGCTGCATCTATCTTCCCATTCCCATCTCTCATTCTCTCTCTCTTGCTTTTCTATTTATTCTCCGTTCTTTCTCTCAATCTTCTTTCCCTTTCTAGAACCTCTTCTCCCTATCTTTTTTTCTTGCTTCTTTGTACTTCTCAATATTTGTTATTCTCTCTCTAACCCTCTTCTCCTTGGACCATGCATGGCAACTGAAACTTTCTCTTGGCTGTGCATGGCCTTTAGCAGCACATGCTACCTTTCTTTGACCACTGTACATTTCGCTGTTCCGTAGTCCCAGAAGCCTACCATCCTCAGGGCCTCCTGGAACTAGAGAAGTCCCCTACAATCATGGAACAAAGAAGATAGTGCAATGTGGCCATCATATACCTCCAACTAGTTGTCAATTCCTGTTGGACAGAACATCAGGCTGCATGGATTTAGTGGGTCTTAACTGCTTTAGGGCAGACGATGACCCGTTAATGTCCACCACATTACCTTCACAGTGCGGTGAACTTCAACAGGTCATCCCTATTAATGGAAAAGAAAATGTTTGTCAGTATGCAAGGGAAATGTTTCCCACAAGTACCGAGTTCGATTTTTTGTTTTGCTGTATTGTGTAGCACGCTGTGTGCACTGTCATTACACAGCAAAACAAAAGTGAAAGCAGACCGCACTAATGGAGTCTGCAGGGATCCACAAATGTCCTACCATAGAACATTCCTACACTTCTCTCAATTACAATAGTACCCCATTTTTGTGACTGAGCTATCACCCGTGAAAGGAGAGGTTCTCAAAGGCCCCGAAGACACAAGGAAACATCAAGATTTTGCCTTGCATATTGAGCAATTTTGGTATTGTGGATGTAGGAGAGTAGGATCTGCTTCTTATAGTTACCCCCACTTTTTGCTGATATCTCACTGTTTTTGGCCTAGTCTGACTGGGATCCTGCTATTCAGGACCCCAGTCTATCTGCTTTCTCCTATAAATTGATTGCATGTACTTTAGGTACACTCCAGATTGGATTCTGGGGTACCCTTATCAGTCCCTAGTATATGGTACACCATGTACCCAGGGCATAGGTACCCCAGAGGCCTCCCAGGGGCTGAAGCATGTATTGTGCCACCCCTTAGAGGCCATTCAAAATGACACCACAGGTCTGCTACTGCAACCTGTGTAAGGAGGTGCATGCACCCCTTATTTAGATATAGGTTACCTATATCTACTCTAAATCACTGCACGTATAAACCTATCAGTCACCCCTATGGCAGGCCTTATCAATCCTGAAGGCAGGGTGCTGGGTTTTGTGTGAGAAGGTGCCCCTGCATGAGCAGAGCCCCTCTGCAGCCTTCGGAATCTATTCTCCGGGGCTGTCTGTGATGCAGCCAACCATATATACTTAAGTGCATTATAACCTCGCGGTAAATGCTAACTTTAAAACGGCTGCTTAGAAACATGTCGTGTTTGGTGTCAAACACCTTGAAATCATACCTCCACACCAGTAACTGGTGTGGGAGGTATGATTCCTCCCTTGTAGTACCACTACTATGGGGCACCGGTCTGACCCGGTACCAGCTTTCTTGACCTGGGCAGCACAAAATGGATGCTGCCAGCCACAGACTACGAGTCTGCCCTCCTGCTGCTGAGCCAAGCTCGAGCAGAGGAAGGCCTGACAATAGGTTTCCTGTCACAGGGAGGTGTGACCACCTCCCAGACAGGCTTTAGTGTATTGGGGCTGGGTGGGTGCACTCTTAAAGTGCCAGAAAGTCTGCACTGGGGGCACATTTGGTGTCCCCGTGCATAGTCCCGCTCAAACCGGTTGCAGGAGCCATTGGCTCCTGCTCTGGCGCGAAACTGGACAAAGGACATGGGTGTAGCCACCCCTCTGTCCTGACCCTCCCCTAGGTGGGTCCCCAGAGTTTGTCCAACCCCTTCCTTGGGTATAAAGTAGGAAACCTGACTACAGGACTTTAGATTTTACCTGGACTAAACTCTGCAAGCAGAAACCAAGTACTTCGACGGTATACACTTCACTGGACGACAGAAGAATCTCCCTTAGAGTAAAGGAGTTACTCCCCTGCAGCAGCAGGCACCTAAATGCATCTGACCGGTTTGCATCTCCCAAGCTCCTGAGGACTCTGAAGATTTCTGCAACACAGGAGGTGGATTCCTGAGCGTCCCTGAGGTTGATCTGCTCTCTCAGCAATCCTGAGACCAGTATCCCTCGTGGGGACCGTGCAACCTGAACCCCTGTGCACCGTGTACTTTTGCAGCAGCATATGCTTTTCGGCAATCCTGAGGCTGTGCTTTAGACTACGTGTAGTCCCAACCCCAAGCAGCATTTCCACTAAAGATCTCTGGCCTCCACTCCACGAGTGCTCCGTGGGCTGGTACTTTGTGATTCAGCTTGAGGCCCCTTCGCGATCCCTGGTCCGTTGGCCTGTGGGTCCTGGTGAGGGTCACTTTGACTTTCCTTGGGCTTCCCTGGTTGCTCCAGAAGTGCCCTGACTCCCCATAGCTTGGAGAGTCTCCTGGACCTTGCTGGTCCATACTATCACTTGTTTCCTCTGCCCGCGTGGGTTGCCTTTGCCAAGGCTTGTTGGTGTTCAATCCGGACACTGACCCCTCAGCACTTGACATCCTTCATGGGACAGCTCACCTCTGGACTTTGGTCATCGTCGACGTCTCCTGGTCCCCGTGGCTGCAGAGTCAAGCATCTGATCTTTGCACCTGAAGCACCCGACATCGGTGGGCATTCGTCTATCGAGCCCCTGGTCACGTGAAGTGACCCATACTCTGTCCCCTCTGCTTTCAGTTTCTTCTTACTCCAAATCCAGGCTTGGATTCCACCGGACACTTTCCATCTTCCCGCAGCAGTACTTCTTCGCATCACGCCATTGAAAACGACGAGGGTTTCTGACACCACTTGACCCCTATGCACCCGGCTCCTCTGGGATAGGTAACACGGGTACCTCGGTACTCACAAGGGTGCTGGCCTTAGAACCTTCTATGTTCCAAAGGGTTTGCTTGAAGTCCTTTCCGAAGTGTCCTTAAACTGTAATTATCCAACCGCGACTTTCCCATAGAGTTGTACGGAGCTCGCGTCTGTGTTCCCACACTGCACCCGTCCTCCGTGGGCTCCCTGTGTCACTCCTGTGGGTGGTTCCTTGGGGTCCCAGCGATTCTACGTGCTCTAGGCACTGTGTCTATTGAAGTTGTGGTTGTTATACCACTTTCTTAGTATATGGTTCGGTCTCCCCTGGAGCCCGCTGTGTATTGTGCTATTTACTGTCATTCTATTGATTTAATATTGTGTACTGTATATTCTAATCTCGGGTAGAGATTAGTAGAGAGTGTTTTAGTAATAAATACATATTTTTATATAAACACTTTGTGTAGTTCTCCTTTCATTTAGTCATTCAGGAGGTGATACTCTGGTAAAACAAGCTGCTTTACATTCCTTCAAGATTAAGCCTGAAGGCTGCTCTCCATAGCTACCACTAGGATAGCTTTCATAAAGGTTATCTTTGACCTAATCATCAATAAGGGTCGTTTGGACTGGTGCAAGGTGCCCACTTTAATTAGTGGACAGCATATACCAGGCCAACTTCTCACATTGGTGTGCAGCGGTTGGGATTCAAGCTTGCTATTGTTTTACCAGATAAATCTCATTGAGTGATTAACTGAAAACCACTAAAAGTACTAGGTACATATAATCAAGATTAGAATAAGTAAGTTCTACTGAACTTGGAGTTGGGTAAGTTAAGGGTCTAGCACACCCTTTCTCCAACTCAAGAGAGTTTAGTCTCCACTAGGGTAGGTAGGTGCACACACCACACCACACTAGTATGTCTTCTGTAGGAGAAGCCAGTGGCTCTCTGCCTACTAGATACAATGGGCTCACCTTTCAGGATCTAAAAGCCATGTGTGCCTCTAGGAAGCTGAAGACAGGGAGAAATGCAAACACCCAACGTCTTATAGAGATGTTACTCCTAGATGACCTCAGAAAGACCCCAGGGTCTGATGAAGTAGAAAGAGTGGGTGGGACAGGAGATGAGGAAAGAGCAGGAAGTGAACACTTCTTTGATCTGGACTCACACCCTGGCCAGGAGGATCAAGATGATTCCAACCTGGAAAATCCAACTCTTCCTTCAGATGGGGAGAAGGCCCCAGTGGCCCCCTCTTTACTCCACCAGGAAGAGTACAGGGTCTACCTAGAAGATCCAGGACTCCCTCTGTGGAGTCTAATCATTCAGGTACTTCTGTAGGGACCTCTGTATCTCATAGGAGAGAATCCTCTTATGAAAAGAAGTGCCAATTACTGGAACTTGAGAGACTCAGGATCAGGCTCAACAAAGAGCAATTGGCCATAGACAGGGAATCCCTAGAGCTCCAGAGAGCAACCAGAAGATTGGGACTAGAGTCCCATGGTGGCAGCCACAGTGTCCCTAGAACTAGAGAGTATTCTCATGATCATAGGAACCTGAACAAGATAGTCCCTCCCTATCAGAGTGGGGATGACATCCACAAATGGATAACTGCACTAGAGAGGGCCTGTAAAGTACAGAGGGTCCCTCAGGAGCAGTGGGCAGCTATCTTGTGGCTCTACTTTGCTGACATAGGTAGAGATAAGCTCCTCACTGTTAGAGAAGAGGATGCTGACAATTACTTAGTCTTGAAGAGTGCTCTCATTGATGGGTTTGGCTTAACCACTGAACAGTATAGGATTATGTTCAGAGACACCCAGAAAGCACAGACTCAGGACTGGGTTGACTTTGTAGATTGTGCTACTAAGGCTCTGGAAGGCTTGTTACTTGGCAGTAAAGTGTGTGATTTTAAAGGATTGTACAATTTAATTATGAGGGAGCAGATCCTTAATTTGCCAAAATCAGTTGTTGCATCAGTACCTGGTGGACTCTGATCTGACCTCTCCCCAAGAATTGGGAAAGAAGGCAGACAAATGGGTCAGAACCAGGGTGAAGCAGAAAACTCAGAACCAAGGTGGTGACTCTAAGAAGCCAGATTCTAAAACCTCAGATAAGGGTGGGGATAAGGGTAAAGACCAGAAGTCTTCACAAGGGCCCCAAAACCTGCATCTGGGGGGGGAGTCACAATCCAACAAGGCTAAAGGCAAAAAGAAACCTTGGTGTTATATCTATAAAGAGAAAACCCATTGGACAAAAGATGCCAATTGTCCAAGGGCCAAGGAATCTACTCCAACCACCACTGCCCCTAAGGCAACTTTTCCCCCTAGCTCAGCTCCAAGTGGTGGTACACAGAATAAGAGTGTAGTAGGGTTGACCCTGGGATCTGAGATGGGTTCTGGCCTAGTCAGAATTCCAACTCAGGCTGTGTTAGTCTGTGATGGAGGCATGGATATTGCCTCCTTATTTGTCAGTCCCAGTAATCTGGGCAAATACAGACAACAGCCTTTGATCAATGGTAAGGAGGCCATGGCATATAGGGACACAGGTGCAAGTGTCACCATGGTGACAAAAGAACTTGTGGGCCCTGACCAGATCATACTTGGTGAGATGTACCAAGTGACCAATGCAAGCAATGTCAGGACAGACCATTCCTTGGCAGTTGTGAATTTCACCTGGGGAGGGGTAACTGGCCCTAAGAAGGTTGTGGTAAGTGCAGACCTCCCTGTAGAATGCTTATTGGGCAATGATTTGGAGACTTCGGCATGGGCTGAAGTGGAACTCAGGACACATGCAGACATGCTGGGCATCCCTGCAGATGTGTTTGCCATGACTAGGTCACAGGCAAAAATGTCTTCCACTGAACAGGCCCTGGATCCTGGAATAATGGACCAGGTGCCTTCCAAGAGAAGGAGCAGTAGGGGTAAGGCAGTGTCTTCCCCCTGCCTCAGAGTGAGGATCAGTCTCTTGAGGGAGATGATCTTAGTCCTGAAGAAGGAACTGTCTCAGAGGAACTTGAACCTGATCAGGTTGAGTTCTTGGGGACAGGGGCCCTTCCAGGGCAGACCTGAGCCAGGAGCAGCTGAACTGCCCCTCTCTTGAACCCCTCAGACAGCAAGCTGCTGCTGAGGCTGCTGGGAGTGCCAGTGGGTCCCATAAAATTTACTGGGATGATGGACTCTTATACTCAGAGGGTAGAGACCCCAAACCTGGTGCCACCAGGAGGTTGGTTATACCTCTGAAGTTTAGGGGCTTCCTATTGACACTGGCACATGATATCCCATTAGCAGGACACTTAGGCCAAAACAAGACCTGGGACAGACTTGTTCCTCACTTTCATTGGCCTCATATGTCAGAGGACACAAAGGAGTTTTGTCGCTCCTGTATCACTTGCCAAGCCAGTGGTAAGGCAGGTGGTACTACAAAGGCCCCCTGATTCCACTACCTGTGGTGGGGGTTCCCTTTGAGAGGGTTGGGATTGACATAGTTGGTCCCATGGATCCTCAGACTGCATCTGGGCACAGATTCATACTACTGGTGGTGGACCATGCCACTGGGTATCCAGAAGCAATTCCACTTAGGACTACCACAGCTCCTGTTGTGGCTAGGGCCCTCCTGGGAGTCTTTTCCAGCGTGGGTTTTCCTAAGGAGGTAGTATCAGACAGAGATGCAAACTTTATGTCTGGTTACTTGACTGCTTTGTGGAAGGAGTGTGGAGTAAATTACAAAATTACCACCCCCTATCACCCACAATGCAATGGGTTAGTTGAGAGATTCAACAAAACCCTCAAGGGCATGATTAAAGGTCTCCCTGAAAAGCTCAGGCGTAGATGGGACATCCTTTTGCCCTGCCTTCTCTTTGCCTACAGAGAGGTTCCTCAGAAGGGGGTTGGTTACAGCCCTTTTGAACTTCTGTTTGGACATCCAGTTAGGGGTCCTTTATGTCTAGTGAAGGAGGGATGGGAGTTACCTCTCAAACCCCCTAAACAGGATATTGTGGACTATGTACTTGGTCTCCGCTCCAGGATGGCAGAGTACATGAAGAAGGCATCCAAAAACCTTGAGGCTAGCCAGGAATTGCAAAAGGCCTGGCATGACCAAAAGGCTGTGTTGACTGTTTATCAGCCAGGACAGAAAGTATGGGTGTTGTAGCCTGTGGCCTCAGCAGCCCTCCAAGACAAGTGGAGTGGCCCTCATACAGTAATTGAGCAAAAAGGAGAGGTTACCTACCTGGTAGACCTTGGAACTCCCAGGAGCCCCCATAAGGTGCTCCATGTGAACAGGCTCAAACCATATGTTGACAGGGCAGACATGGGTTTGCTCATGGCTACTGATGAGGGACAGGAGGAAGAGAGTGATCCACTCCTGACCTGCTCTCACAGAACCCTGATGATGGTTCAGTTGATGGTGTAGCCTTGGCAGGCAGCCTCACTGACCAGCAGCAAACTGATTGCAGGAGAGTCCTAAATCAGTTCAGACATATGTTTTTACTGACTCCAAGTCAGACTACCTGGTGCACTCATGAAGTGGACACAGGTGACAGTCTGCCTGTTAAAAATAAGATTTACAGGCAACCTGACCATGTCAGGGACTGTATCAGGACAGAAGTTCAGAAAATGTTGGATCTGGGAGTAATTGAGCCCTCAGATAGCCCTTGGGCTAGTCCACTAGTCCTTGTACCAAAACCTCACACCCAGGGTGGTAAGAGAGAGATGAGGTTCTGTGTGGACTACAGGGGTCTCAATGCAGTCACTAGGACTGATGCCCATCCAATACCCAGGGCAGATGAACTTATAGATACTTTGGCCTTTGCCAAGTTTCTGAGTACATTTGACCTGACAGCTGGTTACTGGCAGATCAGATTAGCTGAGGATGCAAAACCCAAAACAGCATTCTCAACCCCTAGTGGGCACTACCAATTTGTGGGGATGCCCTTTGGCTTGAAGAATGCACCTGCCACTTTTCAAAGTTTGGTGAACAAAGTCCTTACAGGTCTGGAAGCCTATAGTGCAGCTTATCTAGATGATATTGCTGTCTTTAGCTCCACCTGGGAGGATCACCTGGTCCACCTGAGAAATGTTTTGGAGGCCCTGCAAAAGCAGGCCTCACTATCAAGGCCACCAAGTGCCAGATAGGGCAGAGTAAGGTTGTATACCTAGGCCACCTTGTGGGTGGAGGTCAGGTTCAACCATTGGAGAGCAAAATCCAAACCATCATGGACTGGGTTGCTCCCACTACCCAGACTCAGGTCAGAGCTTTCTTGGGCCTGACTGGGTACTACAGGAGGTTTGTCAAAGGATATGGATCCATAGTGACCCCTTTGAATGACTTAACTTCCAAAAGAATGCCTAAGAAAGTTCAGTGGACAGTTAGCTGTCAAAAGGCATTTGATGACCTGAAGCAGGCCATGTGCACTGCTCCCATTCTGCAAAGTCCTGATTATTCCTAACAATTCATTGTTCAAACTGATGCATCTGAATTGGGGGTAGGGGCTGTGTTATCACAATTGAATGAAGAGGGTCAGGATCAGCCAGTAGCTTTCATAAGCAGAATATTGACCCCCAGAGAGAAACGTTAGTCAGCCATTGAGAGGGAAGCCTTTGCTGTGGTTTGGGCTCTGAAGAAGCTGAGGCCATACTTGTTTGGCACTCACTTCATTGTTCAGACAGACCATAAGCCCCTCTTATGGCTAAAACAAATGAAGGGTGAAAACCCCAAACTTTTGAGGTGGTCCATTTCCCTACAGGGGATGGACTATACAGTGGAACATAGTCCTGGGAGTAACCATGCCAATGCAGATGGACTCTCAAGATATTTCCACTTAGAACATGAAGACTCAACTGGTCAAGGTTAGTTTAATGTCCCTACGTTTGGGGGGTTTGTAGGAGAGTAGGATCTGCTTCTTATAGTTACCCTCACTTTTTGCTGATGTCTCACTGTTTTTGGCCTAGTCTGACTGGGATCCTGCTATTCAGGACCCCAGTCTATCTGCTTTCTCCTATAAATTGATTGCATGTACTTTAGGTACACTCCAGATTGGATTCTGGGGTACCTTTATCAGTCCCTAGTATATGGTACACCATGTACCCAGTGCATAGGTACCCCAGAGGCCTCCCAGGGGCTGAAGCATGTATTGTGCCACCCCTGAGAGGCCATTCAAAATGACACCACAGGTCTGCTACTGCAACCTGTGTAAGGAGGTGCATGCACCCCTTACTTAGATATAGGTTACCTATATCTACTCTAAATCACTGCACGTATAAACCTATCAGTCACCCCTATGGCAGGCCTTATCAATCCTGAAGGCAGGGTGCTGGGTTTTGTGTGAGAGGGTGCCCCTGCATGAGCAGAGCCCCTCTGCAGCCTTCGGAATCTATTCTCCGGGGTTGTCTGTGATGCAGCCAACCATATATACTTAAGTGCATTATAACCTCGCGGTAAATGCTAACTTTAAAACGGCTGCTTAGAAACATGTCATGTTTGGCGTCAAACACCTTGGAATCATAGGTGTGGGAGGTATGATTCCTCCCTTGAAGTACCACTACTATGGAGCACCGGTCTACCCGGTACCAGCTTTCTCGACATGGGCAGCACAAAATGGATGCTGCCAGCCACAGACATGACTCTGCCCTCCTGCTGCTGAGCCAAGCTCGAGCAGAGGAAGGCCTGACAATAGGTTTCCTGTCACAGGGAGGTGTGACCACCTCCCAGACAGGCTTTACTGTATTGGGGCTGGGTGGGTGCACTCTTAGAGTGCCAGAAAGTCTGCACTGGGGGCACATTTGGTGTCCTCGTGCATAGTCCAGTTCAAACCGGTTGCAGGAGCCATTGGCTCCTGCTCTGGTGTGAAACTGGACAAAGGACATGGGTGTAGCCACCCCTCTGTCCTGACCCTCCCTAGGTGGGTCCCCAGAGTTAGTCCAACCTCTTCCTTGGATATAAAGTAGGAAACCTAACTACAGGACTTTAGATTTTACCTGGACTAAACTCTGCAAGCAGAAACCAAGTACTTCGATGGTCTACACTTCACTGGACGACAGAAGAATCTCCCTTGGAGTAAAGGAGTTACTCCCCTGCAGCAGCAGCAGGCACCTAATCGCATCTGACCAGTTTGCATCTCCCAAGCTCCTGAGGACTCCGAAGATTTCTGCAACACAGGAGGTGGGTTCCCGAGTGTCCTTGAGGTTGATCTGCTCTCTCAGCAATCCTGAGACCAGTATCCCTCGTGGGGACGGTGCAACCCGAACCCCTGTGCACCGTGTACATTTGCAGCAGCATATGCTTTTCGGCGATCCCTGAGGCTGTGCTGTGGACTATATGTAGTCCCGACCCCGAGCAGCATTTCCACCAAAGATCTCTGGCCTCCACTCCACGAGTGCTCCGTGGGCTGGGACTTTGTGATTCAGCTCGAGGCCCTTTCGCAATCCCTAGTCCGTTGTCCTGTGGGTCCTGACAAGGGTCACTTTGACTTTCCTTGGGCTTCTCTGGTTGCTCCGGATGTGCCCTGACTCCCCATAGCTTGGAGAGTCTCCTGGACCTTGCTGGTCCATACTATCATTTGTTTCCTCTGCCTGCGTGGGCTGCCTTTGCCAAGGCTTGTTGGTGTTCAATCCGGACACTGACCCCTCAGCACTCGACATCCCTTGTGGGACAGCTGACCTCCGGACTTTGGTTGTCGTCGACATCTACTGGTCCCCGTGGCTGCAGAGTGAAGCATCTGATCTTCGCACCTGAAGCACCCGACATCGGTGGGCATTCGTCTATCGAGCCCCTGGTCACGTGAAGTGACCCAGTCTCTGTCCCCTCTGCTTTCAGGTTCTTCTTACTCCGAATCTAGGCTTGGATTCCACCGGACACTTTCCATCTTCCCGGCAGCAGTACTTCTTCGCATCACGCCATTGAAAACGACGAGGGTTACCGACACCACTTGACCCCTATGCACCTGGCTCCTCTGGGATAGGTAACATGGGTACCTCGGTACTCACAAGGGTGCTGGCCTTAGAACCTTCTATGTTCCGAAGGGTTTGCTTGAAGTCCTCTCCGAAGTGTCCTTAAACTGTAATTATCCAACCGCGACTTTCCCATAGAGTTGTACGGAGCTCGCGTGTGTGTTCCCACACTGCACCCGTCCTCCGTGGGCTCCCTGTGTCACTCCTGTGGGTGGTTCCTTGGGGTCCCAGCGATTCTACGTGCTCTAGGCACTGTGTCTATTGAAGTCGTGGTTGTTATACCACTTTCTTAGTATATGGTTCGGTCTCCCCCTGGAGCCCGCTGTGTATTGTGCTATTTACTGTTGTTCTATTGATTTAATATTGTGTACTGTATATTCTAATCTTGGGTAGAGATTAGTAGAGAGTGTTTTAGTAATAAATACATATTTTTATATAAACCTACCAGGGCCACACATTTCTGAAAATAGGTAACTAGGGTAGTCTGGGGAGGTTTAGTTTGTGCAGATCCCAATACCTTTTCTTACACCTAATGCCTGGCAAACACCAAACTTTTGCTAAGTCATAGATTTTCCTCGTATTTTTGTGAAGGAAAATTCCAGAATCTTGAGGATCAACAAAATTCCTATCACCCAGCTTTCCCACACTTCTCCCATTAAAATGCTACACCAAATGTTCACCAAATATTGTGCATTTAGTACATTACTTTAGTAGGACCTCATAACAGCAATTTATGGGGTATGACTATAAATTAGATCAAGGTAAAGCAGAATTTCAAAGGAGTCAATAAATTTCAAAAAGCAGATTCATACTACACAGATCGTAAATTACAATATACAAAACTCACAAAATGTTAGTCGATGTTCTGCGGAGATGTATAGACAGGTCAATTATAATACGAATGCTTTCAGTCTTAAATGCACTGATTATGGTTTCCACAATATTTGGTTCAAAAAGATGAATCCTGAAGGTGTTGTGCCTAGCAGGGCTATCTTGATATAAAAAAAAATTGAAAGATAGTCTGTGTAGGAAGGTAGGATCCTTCTAGCATGGTTACCCACACTTTTTGGCTGGTGTCAGTGTGTTTTGGACTGGTCTGGCTGGGATCCTGCTAATCAGGACCCCAGTCACTGTGCTTTCTTCCTAAATTTGACAATGGTAAGTACTTTGGTACCTTCCTAATTGGCTACTGGTGTACACTTCTAAGTCCCTAGTATATGGTACTAAGGTACCCAGGACATAGGTACACCAGGGGTCTCCCATGGTCTGCAGCATGTATTATGCCACCCATGAGAGAGCACTCAAACTGTGACTACAGACCTGCCATTGCAGCCTGTGTGAGCTTGTGCTAGCACCACTCACAACAGATATGTTTCCTTATATCTGAGGTGACTGCACTTAAAACCTATAAGTCACCTTTAAGGTAGGCCTTTCAATCCAGAAGGCAGGGTGCTAGGTTATAAGAGTAAGGGTACCCTGCATGAGCAGGACACCCCCTACACACCCAGGAGTCGATTCTCCAGGCATTGTAAGTGCAGTCAACCATTTTATACATATAGTGGACATCACGTCAATTACGAGATGTCTAACTATATATTGGCTGCACAGAAACCACTCATGCTTCGTATCAAACATGTTGGAATCCCACTACAACACCGATGCCAGTGTTGGATGCAGGATCCCATGTACTGGGGAGCTCCCCTAGGGAGCCCCCCTGTATTCCCGGTACCATCCTGTCAGGTTCTAGCAGCAAGCTCGTGCTGCTGCCGACCACAGTTATGATTCTGACCTCCTGCTGCTGAGCTGAGCTTGAGCAGGGGAAGGTAGAACAATAGGTTTCCTGTCACAGGGAGGTGTGACCACCTCCCCAACTGGACTTAGTGTATTGGGCTGGGGTGGGGGTGCTTGCCAACACCACCAGACTGCTTTGAAGGGCGCCTTTGGTGCCCTCCTTGCATACTCCCATCAGCTCCTGCTCTGACGCGAAACTGGACAAAGGACATGGGAGTATCCTCCCCTCTGACCAGCCCCTCCTCTGGGAGGGACCCCTGAATCGTCCTAACCCTTCCCTTTGGGTACTTAAGGGCTTACCTGTGGATGGCTCTTCAGATTCATTGTGGGACAAGATTCAGATCCGAAACCACTTCTACTTCTACTGTCTGGGCACTTTGGACTTCGCTTTGGGAACCGAGACTGCATCTGGGAAGACTCCTGCTGCTACTGGTCTCATCGTCCTGCCAGTCTTCTGCGTCATCTGTGCCTGTGCTTCATCCAGGTTCTTCTCCAGATGTGTGGCCATCAAACACACCCAAAGGAATCTCCCTTGGAGTGAAGGAGTCACTCCCCTGCATCTGCAAGCACCGCAACGAAGCTGACCGGTCTGCTGCTCCTGAGGTCCCTCGGACTCCACAAGGCTCAGCAACACAGGTAGTGGTTCTGCAACTCCCTCGAGGCCTGCACTGTCTTCTCACCGAGTTTGAGGCCTGTATCCCTTGTCGGAACCGCTGGAATTGCAACCCTGTGCACCGCATTGACTTGTTATTGCCAAGGCTTGTTGACTCTGTCCTCCAGGCATCTTTGGCTACAAGAAGCTCCAGACTCCAGCATTTATTGCTACCAAGATATTCATCCACACCACATCCTCTGCTCCGTGGGCCTGCATCCTTGGAGAGCTGCTCGATGTACTCTTGTGACTCCTGCGCCTTTGACCTGTGGGTCCTCTTGAGGGTCTTCTTTGGCTTCAGTGGGCTCCCTTGCTTGCTCGGGGCCTGCTCTGACTCTCCTGCATTTGGTGAGTCCCTTGGGCCTTGCTGGTCCCGACACTGTACCTTCTTTGTTTTCCCCCTCTGTTGCTGCTGCCAAGGCTTGTTGGTGCTCCCGCCATACACCAACTCCCTGGTTCTCGATTTCCAACGTGGGACAGCCGTGAATGGCTCCTGGCCTTCCAAAGCATCGCCTGGTCCTCACAGTTGCATTGACAAGGTCACCGTCAACTCCCCTGCATCTTCCATCATCGGTGGTCATTGGTCTTCCGTGCCTCCTGGTCACTCCCGAGTGGCATTGACTCTGTCCCCTCTGTTTGCAGGTACTTCTCTTCAAGAATCCATCCTTGCATTCCACCGGACTCTTTCCCCTTCTTCGCCAGAGGCATCTTCACTGAAGCCCTCCATCGTGATCTACTGCGGTTTCCGATGTCACTTCGCACCTATGCACCTGGCTTCCCTCGTGTAGGTATCCTGGTTCCTGGGGTATCCACGGGTGGGGTGACTCTCCAACCTTCCATCTTCCACAGGGTTCTTCAGGGTCCACTGGGAGGGTCCTTCTTCTTCAAAACTGCAACAGCGACTTCCCCATTGACTTGCATTGAGTACGCAGCTGTGATTCCACTCTGCACATAGCCTTCATGGGGTTCCTGGGTACTTACCTTGGGTGGTTCCTTTGGTCCCCAGCTCTTCTAAGTCTTATGGGTCAAGTCTCATCTTCGGTATCAGTTTGCATTCCACTTTATTAGTATATGGTTTGGTCTCCCCTTGGAGACCACTGTGCATTTGTGCTACTTACCTGTTCTCCTTTTGAAATATTGTGTGTATTGTGTTTATATCTCCGGGTAGGAGATATACCAATGTGTTAGTGAGTGTGTATAATAAATAACTATTTTTATAACTACACTGTGTGGTTCTTTTTCATTTAACCTACACTATATGATTAGTTCTGGTAAAATAAGCTGATTAACACTCCTTCTGGACTAAGCCTGAAAGCTGCTCTCCACAGCTACCACTTAGAGAGCTTTCTATGGTTGTCTAAGACCACTAAAATCACCGTAAGGGTTGTCTGGATTAGTGCAGGGTGCTTCATTTAAATAAGTGTGCACCATATACTAAGCCAGCCTACTACAGTCTGTTACAGCAGCCCTTTATGACATGGCAGGCTGTATTGGGTCATTTCAGATTCATACTACTGCTAGTTGGGGTATTTGCCGCCCTTTGCAGCAGGTACATTAACATAACAAATTGCCTGGCTTCTGCAAACTAAATAACGATCTCTAGAGCAGATACATTATCTTCCCAGGCTAGATTTCATTACAGTTGAGTGTAGACTAAAGCAAAGTCAGTCAAATATAAGTCATACCTGACTTGTGATAACTCTGCCCCAGCACAATAGGCTAATCAAAGCACCATGTCATATTGGAATCTGGAGTTTCCTGATTGGGCATTGCTTCTGAATGACTCGTAGGTTTCGGTAGTGACAACCACTTATGAATCAGGAATCGGAAATATCATGAAAGTTACTGGCTTAAGAACATAGTAACATAGGGGCCGATTAGGATGGAGGCTGTGGGAGCTCCTGTGAAGTTGTGCGGGTGTTGCCTGGACTCCATCTCCCGTAATTCCAAGCGCCAGGAGGCGCTAGATAAGACCGACGCCGGCCCGCGGCACGGTGTAGAGGCTGTGGGAGCTCCGGTGAAGTTGTGCGCGTGTTGCCTGGACTCCATCTCCCGTAATTCCAAGCGCCAGGAGGCACTAGATAAGACCGACGCCGGCCCGCGGCGCGGTGTAGAGGCTGTGGGAGCTCCGGTGAAGTTGTGCAGGTGTTGCCTGGACTCCATCTCCCGTAATTCCAAGTGCCAGGAGGCGCTAGATAAGACCGACGCCGGCCCGCGGCACGGGACGCACGCGGGGACACGCCCGGGCAAAGCCCGGCCAAGGGCGGGCCCATCCACGCCCGTCGGAGCCCAGAGGAGGCTGGGCTGGGCCACCCCATTAAACGCTTGGGAAAAGCATGGGGAAAAGGAAAACAACATTGCGGGAACAAGGAGGAGATACTGTAAATACCTTGGACTCCTTTCTTATGAAGGCGGCCAACGCATTGTCAAAAGAAATTGAGAGAGCAGAGGAGAGACTTACTGGAGGTGAGGTGGATCCTGTATTGCTAGCTCCTCATCATAATGCTGCCACAAATGAGCCAGTGGGGGTAGGAACTGTGGCTATTATGCAACCAGGGTCCTCCGTACGGACTACAGAGCCTCAATTAAATGGCACAGCTTGTTTAAACTCTACAGGTTCTCCTGCTGAACCACCGGTGAAGAAAAAGAGAGGAGGCAAATAACATAGTCAGTTAAATCCAACTATGATTTTAGGTGGGGGAAAGAGCTCGGCAAAAAAGATTATACCCGGCCCTAGAAAGTCGGGCCACCCTCCCCAAGATCTTGAAAGTATCTTGTCCCGCTTGCTTCAACCTCTTTTGAAGAGACTCGAATGCATCGAAGTACACATTGCGAAAATTATTGATAAAGGTGTAAATGTATGTGCCGGGGGACTGAGGGTGAATTCAGCAGGTGTATGTGATTGTACCAAGCCCGTACCTACCGTACCTACTGAGTCACAGTTAATGGTCATTCCAGAGTCTGACCGTCGAAAAGCTGCATTAACTTCAACTTCAACTACCTTAGTTACCAAAAGGGGAACAGGAATGGAGGGGGGGAAATACATAATGATATGGAAACTAGGCCTGGGCGGAAAACTCTGCTACGCTCGCGGAGTTTGCGCAACTACCCGCTACGCGAATCGCAAAGAAATCCAAATATTTGTCGATCCAATATAAATTTGCTACAGTCAGGTGGCACCCCCTTGTATCCCCCTGTTAACATCGCTAATTCGGGTCAATTGGTTAATCATTGTAGTACGTTGTATCAGAACCATCGAGGTATATATTTAGAAAAGGCTGTTGACAGTGGTAGTTTTCTACAGATCCAGTCGCAGTTTCAGTCCCAGAGATATACTGTTCAAGGGGAAATTCAGGGGGAAGAGGAGAGACGACAATTCAATCGTAATTTAAATCTCCATCTCCCCCCAGCTGCATGCCCTTATGTGATGATTTTAGTAAACGTCCCATTCCTGAAAACTAATCAAACAGAAACCACCCAACAACTGATGAATAAAGCTATACACTGGCTAACTAAATTCGCTATGAATTCCAAATGTCACAATATTGGCAATCAGATTAATATGGCCAGAAGAATTCCATGGGTGGGAAACACTCTGAAATCAATCGGGGGAGACTGTGTGGTAATTAACTTCAAGAAACAGTATTACATGAAACATCTTTTAGGTATGATTCCTAACTCCCCTGTGGCGCCCACACAAATTTATGCTGTACCCTTGGGCATTTTTTATAGACCGATGGGCCTAAATTTAATGATGACCACGAGGTTGAATTGTACCCCTGGACCCGTTGTCCCTCCTTTTTTTCCTCAAGCTGCGGCACCATTCTCCACTAGCGAGGGAAATGCTGTAGACCTGCCTTTAACAAATAGGTTTGCACCCTTGGAGGATTTAGAGGCATGCGACTGACATAAGGTTAGCGGAGAGGTTGTGCACTCTAAGAAATATCATGAGATAGTTACTAGGAGAGTGGATTACCCGCAAGATAAAGAATGGGATAATATGAAAGTACTTGTCTGGAATATAGCGGGGCTTAGAGCTAAGAAGGAAAACGAAGATTGGCTAGCAATAATCAATAGCTATGACCTGGTGTGCCTTCAGGAAACATGGGAGGTGGATATGGTGTCTTTTGATGGGTTTCGTGCATTCCACACCCCTGCAATCCCGTCTCGGTCTGGAAGAGCAAGAGGAGGTATAATAACGTTAGCAAAAAATATCCTAGCTATAAAAATAAATGATCTGAGTGTGCAGTCACCGTATTACCATTTATTAATTTTAAGTGGAGATTGCCAAACAGATATTTTATTAGTTAACTACTATAATAATTTTTTTGAAGGCAACTTGGCAGAGGTAATCTGTTCTCTTGAAAATGAAATAGAAAACGCTATAGCAAATTATTGCAAACCCCTGCATATAATGTGGGTGGGTGATTTTAATTGTCACAGTTGCTCAAAAATCTCAAGGCCAATTTGTGGATTGGTAGATGATGATGGGGTTACACCATACCATTTTATTCACCATGAATATGGGGAGGAATTAAATAGATTTATGGTTATTAGAAACTTAGAGATTTGCAACCCTGTAGATGAAGAAACAGGCATCCTGACAAAAACCTTTGGGGACCCCATGATTGGATCAACACTAGATTACCTTGTAGTGGCAACTGCCTTTAAGAATTTTGTAAACCAGATAGGAACCTTTTTTTCAAATTTTAGTGATCATGCCGCACTGTTTTTTACATTACATTGGAAGGGTTGTTTCAGTAGCAAAACTAAAAAAGTTTTAGCACCAAGAATAGCAAGGAGAAATGGCATAGTGCTAAAATGGACGAAAATAAATAAAGCTCTATTAATCCCTAGTGTTTTTGGGTGTACCCAGGACGAAATTGCTATATGTGTCAGGTTCCTCTTCATAAAAAGAGGACACTCCTCAGAATCCAGGTGCAGCAATAAAGAGTCCACCTCCTGACATCCCCAACTCTGAACATGAACACAGAGTATTAGAGCGATCAGGTGAGGGAAAAGGATAGGGAAGGGACAGCAGGGAACAGAACCTGTAACAAGAAAGAACAAGTGCATAAAACAACAGGCATTGGTAATTCTACCCTCATATGTTCTCGCTAGGTTCGCTTTATACCTTGTGCTATGGACTGTTGTTCAGTATTCTCTAGGTAACTGGTGGTCTCACATAAATCCGTTATACCTCTATAACACAAAGAAAGCATACATGAAGGTACTCGTAGGTTATCCCTATTCATTTCAGAAGACAATACATCAATCACTCCACATACCTACCAGAAACAATACTTCGGTATATGGAAGAGAGAACACCTGTACAATGAACTACCATGGATTGAGTAGTTTTTCTTTACTGTACATGGACCACGGAATGCCCTGGATAATTCTCCAGGAATAATACAAGCCCACAATGTTCCACAAGGTTTTGAATGAACTCAAAATAATAAGGAAAAGTTAAGAGCACTTACTCAGACACGGTAATGTGTGGTAGCTAACCACTACGTTCCGCTCTGGTACTAATGCTTGTCCTCCGCTTTAGGAGTGAAAGGAATACCAAGAAAAACCAAGAAATTTAACCCCAACAACGGTAATGCGTGGTTGATTCACCACTACATTCCGCTTGGTAAATTGAGGAGATCCAATATTGAAATACTTTCCAGCAAGTCACTCCGATGACCTGCAAGACGGCAATGCGTGGTTAGAATTCACCACCGCACTCCGCTCTTAGAAACGAATGTCAACAAGCTTCGATACTTCCGAGCATACAAGAGAACATATGCTGAAAAAGGGCTTGCTCACGGGGAAGCCTCTCCGTGACAAACCAGAGAACTCACTGCGCTCAAGGTGAGGACGAACATCGACAATGCTCCTTTCTCCAGCCGCACTCGTCGGTGAACCTCTCCAGGATCCAGGTGCCAAAATACTTCCGTCCTGCCGCTTCGACCCAAACGGGAAAGGAAATGTTACGAACCTCTCTCTCAGCCGAAAGAGAAAACCGGATGCAGAATTACGCACACCGGCCGGTGTGCGTCCTTCCTGTAAATAGCCCCTCCTACGCTGGGCATCATGGGACTTGTAGTTTTAATAGTTACGGCCCAATTAGGTAGGCGCAATACGATCAGGTCCTGACAGTAGGCCTCCCTGCCGGGCGCCTCCTAGGACCAGGTCGGTCAGGAAACCGTCTATGGAAGGAGCGGACAGCAACGGGAGCATGCACGTTACGACACGGCTCCCAGGTGTCATCCTCCGCCGAATAACCCTTCCATGAGATGAGATACCACAGGACACCCTTTCTCCACTTCGAGTCCCGTATACACCGAACCACGTATTCCAGACCCCCGTCACAGTACACAGGAGGAGGTGCACGTCGTTGTGCCGCCGCAGCAGGCTTCAGGAGACTACAGTGAAAAACAGGGTGGATACGAAGGCTGCCTGGCAACTTCAGTTTGTAAGCCACTGGATTGATCTTCTTGATCACGGTATAAGGGCCGATGTATCTAGGGTGGAACACACTACGCAGTTTAAACCGGATGTGTTTTGTGGACAACCACACCCGATCCCCAACTTGATATATCGGACCTGCTTGTCTGTGGAGGTCCTCCCACTTCTTATAGACCCTCTTTGCCTGTTTCAAATGTTGCCTGACCTTCTGATGTATTGATCGCAGGATCTTTATATGTCCCAGTACCGAGGGTTGGTCTACGATGTCATTCGGAAGACTGACAGGCAGGATTTTTGCATCGAAACCAAAAGTTGCATGGAACGGGGATACCCCCACCGAACAATGCCAAGCGTTATTATAAGCCAATTCGGCCATCCACAAGAGAGACACCCATGAGTCCTGCGCCTCCCTCGCATAACACCGGAGATACTTCTTTAAGGTCTGGTTAAGTCTCTCTGTCTGTCCATCAGTCTGCGGATGGAAACTGGTAGAGAGCGAAGACTCAATATGCAAGGCCTTGCACCACGTTTTCCAGAACCGTGCTATGAACTGGGGCCCTCTGTCTGAAATAATGGCTTCCGGCAACCCATGTATTCTGATGACATTGGTCAGAAGTAGTTGCGCAGTTTGTCCCGCCGTAGGTAGGTTTTTACAAGGAATAAAATGCCCCAACTTCGTGAGGCTGTCGATTACCACCAGAATCGCTGAAAATCCCTGTTCAAGGGGTAACCCCGTTATGAAATCCAGACTGAACGTTTGCCAGGGTCTTTGAGGGGTAGGTAATGGCATAAGTAACCCTTGTTTCCGGGTGTTAGCGCTCTTAGCCCGGGCACACTCCTCACATTCGGCCACCCAAGTGGAAATGTCGTTGTTGATAGATTCCCACCAGAAATGCCTTTGTATTAGCCGAATTGTTTTGAGCTTTCCCGGGTGTCCGGCCAATGGAGATGCATGACACCAAACAAAAGCCTTCTTTCGCAATGCAAGCTTGGGCAAATATAACTTGTTTTGATAGAAAGGCAGTCCCTGTTTTACTGTGCGATTAGGTTCTTGACCCGCCCATTTCTCCCACACGGTTTGTTTTTTGTAACTCCGCACCTCCTCTAAGAAGCGTTCTGCGTTCACCACACATAGTACTCGTGAGGGCTCGATTATTGCTTGGGACTCTTTTTCTTTATGGGCTTCCCTGATTCTAGCCTGGACAATGAGTCTGCCTTACGGTTGTCGATTCCAGGCCTAAAGGTGACTATAAAGTCGTATTCTGCAAAAACAACATCCACCTCATTTGTCGTTGAGATAGATGTCGAGCAGTTCTCATGTACTGTAAATTTCTGTGGTCTGAATAAACAGTAATAGGATGGCGAGCCCCCATAAATACTGTCTCCACTCCTGGAAAGCCTTCTTAATCGCCAGCAGTTCTTTTTCGGCGATGGTGTAATTCAACTCCGCCGGGTTCAGTTTTTTGGACAGATAGGCTACTGGATGGAGTTGTCCGGACATCGGATCTCTTTGTGAGAGGATGGCCCCGATAGCCTCATCTGAGGCATCCGCTTCTACCACAAACGGATGCTCCAATTTAGGATGTGCAAGAACAGGGGCCGTGGTGAATGCCTGTTTCAGAAAGGTGAATGCTTCCTCCGCCTCCTGGGACCAATGGAAAGGAACCCCTTTACGGAGTAGCCGTGAGATAGGGACTGCCACCTGAGAGAAACGCATGATGAATCTGCGATAGTAGTTCGCAAATCCCAGAAAACATTGTACGTCTCTCACGGTTTTAGGGGTTGGCCAATCCAATACTGCTTGTACTTTCCGCTCCGCCATGTGTAACCCTTCCGGACAAAGCATCACTCCTAGGAACTCCACCTCACAGACACTGAACTCACACTTGCTCAATTTACAGTATAAGTGTTGTTCTCTCAGTCTTTCTAACACCAAGATAACTTGTTCCCTGTGTACCTGTCGGGAGCTAGAGTAGATCAGGATGTCATCGATGTAGACCACTACAAAGTGGTCCACATATTCTTTAAGAACATCATTGAGAAAATACTGGAATGCCGCTGGAGCATTGCAAAGGCCAAACGGCATTACAGTATATTCAAAAAGTCCGTATCTTGTCTTAAAGACGGTTTTCCACTCATCCCCAGCCCTGATGCGCACCAGGTGGTAAGCCCCTCTCAAATCCAGTCTGGTATAGATTTTGGCCTCCCTCACCTGATCCAGCAAAACCGTGATAAGTGGTAAAGGGTACCGATTGCGAACGGTGTTTTTGTTCAGCATTCGGTAGTCAATACAGGCCCTCAAATCCCCATTAGCTTTAGCTATGAAGAAAAGGGGAGATGCTGCTGGGGAACGGGAAGGCCTAATAAACCCAATCTCCAGATAATGGTCTAGATATTCCCTCAGGTGTTTTGTTTCTGGCACGGACAAGGCATACACCCTACAAGCAGGGACATTGGCTCCCTCCACCAAATCAATGCGACAGTCATACTCCCTATGGGGAGGGAGTTTTTCTGCCTGTGTCTCACTAAATACGTCTGAAAAGCTCTCATATTCCAGAGGTAGAGACATCACCTTCTCCGCGGCCGTAGCCACAACAAATGGATACGTTAACGCCGCCGCCTGAGAAGGTATGTCCTGTATACAATGGCCCCGACATACATCTGACGTAAACACAACTGTCTTTTTTCTCCAATCAATGGTGGGATTGTGGTGACTTAACCACGGCATCCCTAGAATCACCTCATACTGTGGAGCCTCAATAATGTTTAACATCAATTCCTCCACATGATTCCCATTAACAGTTGCCATGGACAGGAGAACCGCCTCTGTATGCTCAGTAAGGAGACCAGATTTCAGAGGCTGGCCGTCTACTGCCAGTACTTCCTCCGGGTTTTCCCTAGGCACTCTCAGTAGGGCCAAACGTGTTACCATACCACTGTCTATAAAATTCCCAGTGGCACCTGAGTCCAACATTACTAACACCTGATGAAACCTGTGAGCGCTCTCCAAACACATAGGAAGCACAATATGGGATTCAGTGTCTTGTACTGCAACCGTAGATAAGGATGGAAGTCTCCACTCCTTACCTGCTTCCCCTTCTATACTTGACTCACCAAGGTTCCCCCTCTCGGGTCGAGAAAGGGACACCGCCAACTTTTTGTTTTGCGACCAAGGGCCGGATGTTTTGGGTTTTGAAGGGCAACTCCTCACATAGTGCCCCTTTCTCCCACAGTACATACACAGACCTTGTACCCTCCTACTCTCCCTCTCTTCTCGGGTCAAAGGGGCTCTTATGGCACCTATTTCCATAGGTTCAGCCCCAGCCTCTGTGCTGGACGCTGCCCTACTAGGGAGTCTCTCTGGTCGATAACCCCCTCTATCTGCTTTCTTCCTATCCCCACCTCTCTCCATTAATCGACTATCTAGCCGTAGCGTCAAATTGATCATGTCGGTACAATTGGTAGGCTGGGGGTCGATTTGGGCTAATACGTCTTTCATATCATCCCTTAATCCTTGATAATAAAGAGACATTCTTTTCTCCTCGGGCCAGGCCGTTTCTGCCACCAATCGGTTAAACTTGGTGAGATATGTTATCAGATCGTTCCTCCCTTGTTTCAGATCTAGCAGCTCACGGTCAGCACTAAAGGTCGTCGCCCTTCTGTCGAACACTCTCTCAAATTCTGCTCTAAACGCGGACCAATCCGATAACACTGCATCATTGTTTCTAACCAGGGGAACAGCCCAACTGGCTGCATCACCTACCAAGTACGAGATAGCAAAAGCTACTCTAGAATGATTAGTGGGGAAAGAAGCAGGTTTGCATGAGAAATGCAACATGATCTGTGTCAGAAAAACCTGAATTTTTTGAGGATCCCCCGCATATCTCTCAGGACTAGCCAAAGGAATGGGAGGCGGGACTGTGACTTGGATTTGGGAAGCTGCCACTGTGGCATCGAAAGGGTTTCTGGTCAATTTCTCTACCTTCTCCCTTAAGGCGGCTGTTTCCGCCTTTGAGGACGCTAACTCCTGTTGAACTAACACCAGAGCATGAAGGACATCTTCCATGGACGCCATATTATTGCTACACCAGGACTGGGAAGAGTTTGATTTCGTGGGTGCGTAATTCTGTCAGGTTCCTCTTCATAAAAAGAGGACACTCCTCAGAATCCAGGTGCAGCAATAAAGAGTCCACCTCCTGACATCCCCAACTCTGAACATGAACACAGAGTATTAGAGCGATCAGGTGAGGGAAAAGGATAGGGAAGGGACAGCAGGGAACAGAACCTGTAACAAGAAAGAACAAGTGCATAAAACAACAGGCATTGGTAATTCTACCCTCATATGTTCTCGCTAGGTTCGCTTTATACCTTGTGCTATGGACTGTTGTTCAGTATTCTCTAGGTAACTGGTGGTCTCACATAAATCCGTTATACCTCTATAACACAAAGAAAGCATACATGAAGGTACTCGTAGGTTATCCCTATTCATTTCAGAAGACAATACATCAATCACTCCACATACCTACCAGAAACAATACTTCGGTATATGGAAGAGAGAACACCTGTACAATGAACTACCATGGATTGAGTAGTTTTTCTTTACTGTACATGGACCACGGAATGCCCTGGATAATTCTCCAGGAATAATACAAGCCCACAATGTTCCACAAGGTTTTGAATGAACTCAAAATAATAAGGAAAAGTTAAGAGCACTTACTCAGACACGGTAATGTGTGGTAGCTAACCACTACGTTCCGCTCTGGTACTAATGCTTGTCCTCCGCTTTAGGAGTGAAAGGAATACCAAGAAAAACCAAGAAATTTAACCCCAACAACGGTAATGCGTGGTTGATTCACCACTACATTCCGCTTGGTAAATTGAGGAGATCCAATATTGAAATACTTTCCAGCAAGTCACTCCGATGACCTGCAAGACGGCAATGCGTGGTTAGAATTCACCACCGCACTCCGCTCTTAGAAACGAATGTCAACAAGCTTCGATACTTCCGAGCATACAAGAGAACATATGCTGAAAAAGGGCTTGCTCACGGGGAAGCCTCTCCGTGACAAACCAGAGAACTCACTGCGCTCAAGGTGAGGACGAACATCGACAATGCTCCTTTCTCCAGCCGCACTCGTCGGTGAACCTCTCCAGGATCCAGGTGCCAAAATACTTCCGTCCTGCCGCTTCGACCCAAACGGGAAAGGAAATGTTACGAACCTCTCTCTCAGCCGAAAGAGAAAACCGGATGCAGAATTACGCACACCGGCCGGTGTGCGTCCTTCCTGTAAATAGCCCCTCCTACGCTGGGCATCATGGGACTTGTAGTTTTAATAGTTACGGCCCAATTAGGTAGGCGCAATACGATCAGGTCCTGACAATATGTCTTGATTTGAATGGCGATTCGCAAAGTATAGTAAAGGCTTTTGCATCACTGTTGAAGGTGGTGGAGGGGAATTTAAAATCTGATTCTAAGACAAGCGGAGGAAAAGCCCCACGATGGTTTGATAGGACCTGTACAAAAGCATTGAATAGGCTACACAAGGCATTAAAGGAAAAACCAAGAAATACTGCCCTGGTGAGCCTTTTACGAGGAAAATACAAAAAATGCAGACAGGAGAGACTTGTGGTTTTAAAAGAGGAGGCATGGGAAAAATTGCGGTTAGCCTCTTTTTAAAAAGTTCTAAAGATTTTTGGGGGTTAGTGAATTCTCCATTTCTAGGTGAAGACGCAGATCCCTCTATAAGCACCCATGTGGGAGAAGAAGACTAGGTGAACCACTATACTGCGATATTTGGGCCGGCAAATTTTAATGATGACTATCAAACCGGCCCCAATACAGGCACCCCGATCATTATTACAATGACTGAGGTAGAGAAGGGATTAAAACAATGCAGCAGTGCAAAGGCCCCGGGCCCCGACGGTGTGCCGATTGATTTTTTCTTTGAACCGTTGGGACTTTGGATACCGTTTTTAACTAATGTTTTTAATGTTATAATGAAAGGCCCCATTCCGGTCTCCTGGAATACGACAGTAATCGCACCAATATTTAAAAAAGGAGATAAAGCATTGCCAAAGAATTATCGGCCGATTTCACTTATAGATGGCACCTGTAAATTAATGGGTCGCCTTTTGCTAAATAGACTTGAGGAATGGGCTTTAGGGAAAAATATTTTAATCAATACACAATATGGTTTTAAAAAAGGGATGGGGACACTTGATCAGTGTCTAAATCTAATCGCGGCAAAATATACTCACGCTAAAAATGGAAATATATACATGGCATTTATGGATCTTTCCGCCGGGTTTGATTCAGTATCACACAGAAAATTATGGTTTATTTTAAAAGAGATGGGCGTGGAGGAAAATATTATAAATTTTATCAGACAATTGTACTCTCAATCCACAGCTTGTGTTAGATATGGCTCCCAGGGAGAATGCACAAGGGAATTCCCAATTCGATGGGGGGTTAGGCAAGGCTGCGTCCTAGACCCCCTTTTATTTTCTATGTACACAAATGGGGTAGAGGCTGCAGTAAACAACGATGTTATCGATGTACCTCGGGTAAATAAGAAACAGCTTCCCATATTATTATATGCGGACGATGCCGTTTTGTTGGCAAGGACAGGTGTAGCCTTACAAAAATTAATAAATAATTATGTGTCTTATATGGCGGGACTAGACCTTCAAGTAAATGAAGCAAAAACGTTCGTCCTAATAGCTGGGAAGCAGCCAAAAAAAGTTCCAGCCTTTTACATTACCACTCGGAAAATTGAATTAACTAAAACCTTTTTATATTTGGGGGTTCTTTTCAACAGTGAAGGGACTTGGAAGGACATGGTGGTGAATAGATGTAACGCCCTAGAAAAAAATGCCATGGCTATTCGATCCTTTACAAGAAAACTGGGCTCAAAACCACTGGAACCAATCAAAAAAATGTATGGGGCCAGAGCGGTCGCCTCTGCTACATATGGAGCAGGTATTTGGGGTGTAGCTAATACTGATGCGCAAGGAAGATATGTTCTTTAAAAAGTTATTTGCTATCCCCAAAGGGTGCTCAAATTATATTGTGCATCAGGAATTACAAGTCCCTTTTATATCTGATCTGTTATTTTTAGCCCCAGTTTTATTTTGGCATTCAATTTGGACGAGGGACACAGTGGGACTTACCCAAGATATTATTCAAGATTGTTTATTGCTTGATAAGGTAAAACGAGTCCCATGGTTGTGTTACATTAAGAACACATTGATGAAGCTGGGTTTAGAGACTCTCTTTTTAGATCCTCTAGCTTGTAGGGGTACATCAAAAAATGTAATCAAAGCATGTGCGAAAGAATTTAGGGAGAAGGAAAGAGATATTTTAAACCGTGCTAAACCAACTGTGGCATTATATCTGACCCTCCCGTTTCTCTCAGGTGAAATGGACTCATACCTGACATCTGTGACAAACCCCCGACATAGATTTATATTGTTAAGGTTTAGATTAAATTTTATCCCCTGTATGTTAGGTTATCCATCAGGGACCCATTCAGTAAACGAACTTTCACTTTGTCCCTGTGATAACAAATCTATACAATCTAACTTACACATGTTATTCTTTTGTACATTTTATTCATGTTTCAGGAGAAAGTATATCCGTCCATTGCTGAAAAAATATAATTTTATTCAATGCCGCCCTGCTTTGTTTTTCCTCCAAATGCTTCCTAATCCATATGTTAATTATTGTGTCGCATCGTATTTATGCTTGTCATTATCGAAAAGGAGGTCAACGAGGCATTAGATTGTTTTTTATTGAATACTGCACTAAAAAGCACTTTATAACAACTGATTGCGGGAAGACAGGTATCCTAGGCCCGCAATATGTTTTAGATGAAATATAGGATAATGTGAGATATTGCATCTAATGTATTGGTATTGTTTACAAAAGTCACTGTTAGCACTTTATATGGCATCTTGCGTATTTGTACAAAGCACATTATGAGCTATTGATTAACTTTTTGATGTTTTAACCGTATCGTTGGTGATGTATTTCTCTTTTTAATTATGAGCATGTGTATTATGCTGTGCTTTTATGATCTTGCTGTTTAAGATCGAATAAAGTTACGAATTGATTGATTGATTGAGGATGGCAGGAGGACCACAACCGCCGGGCCGGCGGTGGCGGTCCTTCCGCCATCTGACAGCAGTTTTCCCCCCGCCAGATTATGATGGCGGGGGAAACCTCAGGGAAGCGTGGCGGACACAAAGACCCTCCGCCACGGTTCCGCAAGGCGGTCCGTTTCCGCCCGCCTTGCGGAACCAAAAGATAGGGCAGCATTGCGGCATGCCCTGCAGGATATCCCTTTCCGCCTGTCTTTTCGCGGTAGTCATCCCACCGCAAAAGGACAGGCGGAAGGGGATCCGAGGCCCGTAGCGGGCCCCCTTGTAGTGTGGGGAGGTGTTGTTGCGCTGGGGGGTACCCATGGTACCCCCCTGCATTTCCATGCACTGCGTGGCAGGCACCGCGTGGTGCCTGCCACGCAGTGCAGGGAAATTCAGTGCATGCCGTTTTCACATTGCGCACGGTGCTGCAGCCTGCAGCACCGTCCGCAATGTTAGAGGCCTGGGATGCGCCCGCCATACTGGCGGACGCATGCTAATATGTGTGGTGGGACCGCCGCATTACTGGCAGGCGGTCCCAGCACCGCAACGGTGGCGGGCGGACTCATGTCCGCCCGCCATCGTAATGTGCCCCTTAATGTCCTGTACAGCTGTGCAATCTCTTCACGCAACAAATTCTTGTTTGATATACCATATGTGGAAGGTGAAAAGGGAGTTCCCCTAATGCCCATTGAATTCTTTGCCTCTCAGCTGTGACAATGAACTAGTGTTGGTACTACCTTTCATGTCGGCTCCTCACATACAACACTCTGGCACACCACAGGGGTCCATCATATCCACTCTATTACTTCTCCCTAACCCACTTACCAAACCTGATTAAATCATTCAACCTCAGCTGTTATCACCATGAATATGACACTCCAATAATTATTTTAAATGGATGGTCTGGAAGATGTCTACAACTTGATGACTGCCATTGGGCCATAAACACATGGATGATGAATAACCATCTAAAGCTAAATACCACATAGACAGAGCTTTTGCCCTGCAGACAAAAATACCAGCCTACTGCCATATCACCTAAGAAACATTAGGCCCCTCCAACAATATCGAGAGAAGTAAGAAACCTAGTGGTAACCACGGACGTAGACCTATATTTGATACCACATGTTAAAAAACATAAAATAGAGTGTTTTCTACACAATTAAAACACTATGTTACCTCCTCCCATACCTTGGATATTAACAGAAACTGCAAGCCATCCTCACACTCATAATCTCCAAGTTTGACCATACCGACAGTCTTGGCGCACCTGCATTCACAATATGCAAACACAACTCATCCAAAATGCTGCTGCAAGACTTCTTCTCTGCCCTCACCAAATAGAACATGAGTCCAGTCTTGCAATCACTCTACTGGCTATCTATAGCAAGAAGAGCAAAGTTCAAGGCACTTTGCTTTGTTCATAGAGCTTCCAAGGAAAAAGACCGCTAGACCTAGAAGCTAAATTCAAGCAATTAAAACAAATCAGGACATTGCACTCTAGGTTTGCACCACTTATCATCATACCACCTTACCATAAGAAATCCGTAGGAGGCACTGCTTTCTCAGTACAAGCTGCCAAGCTCTGGAGTTCGCTACCAGCCAGCATTCAAAGCATCCAGCAGCCTATACACATCAGATGACAGTTGAAAACATGGATATTTCCAAGACAACTACACCACCGACATCCAAGCCACAGAATCCGGAAAGACAGTCACACTCTCAAACTCAGTTTTTAGCTTACAATCCACTGTCTGGAAACAACCAAACCAGTAAACTATTTTCGATAAGCAGGTAAGTTAAGAAGGGCTGACCTATGGTTTTCCAGGGTATTTTATAGTTATATAAGTTCATACATAATATTTCTGGCCCACACTAATACTACTGCCCTAAGATCCAGTGGTCAGCAGCCAACTGTAACTTACCTCTAACATTCAATTAAGGCATATATGGTATTTATATATAAGCATTTTCCAACTCCTACACTGTCCAGCCAATAACCCAGTCATCACTAAATGGCCAGACATGGAATAACTGAAGAGATCTGTTACATACTGCGGGTCAATCGGAGGACTTTAATCGAGTCCATGACTGCAGGTCCTAAATATCTCTACACTATGGCCACTTCTTTCATCTCACAATGACTTTCAGATATGAGATTATAGTAACAATGCACATCCCAGCAGATCTCTCAATTTCTCTCTCCCTCCAACACAGCCAGCTCTGGCCCAGAACTATACACTAGGGGGCTGATTTAGTAAGACTTTGCATCTGGGTTTTGCCACTTTTGTGATGCAGCCCTGACATAAAATCATTTTTGGTAGTTCCTAAGCTATACAAAGCCGCTTTGCATGGCTTTGCGTGGTTTAGTAAATACAAAGTAACGCTAGGCAGTGCATAGTGCTTCCCTGAGTTACCATGCATTGGGAAGGCGTTCCATGAGTAGAGCATGGGTGTTCCCATCCATCTACCTATACATTTTAGTGCAGTCCCAGATTTACTAACTCTAGTAAGCCTTTGCATGTGCCAGAATGCTACCCCTTCCCCAGAGAGGCGTAAAGAGGAGAAATATATTTAATTCTCCTTTTAGTTTCCGCTGTCTATGTGTGCTGCATAGAAAGTGATATATATGTCTCTAAGGATTGTTTTTGTGCAGGAAGATGCTCCTTCCTGTGCAAAAAATAATCATACCCTCAATGCAAACACCCTTGCACCATGGCACAAGGGTTCCTGCATTGGTGCGAGGCAGCACATAGTGCACCTATTGTTATGTACTTATGGTACATTTCTGCTGCATCCCTTTCACGCAATGCAATAAGTTGCCTTGCTGTGTTGCGTTGTGTGAAATGTAAGTAGATCTGCCTTAGAATTACTGATTGGACAACCTAATGCAGTAACCAGCTAGCAGACTGTACACTTAATTTACAGGTATTTAAATTTTTGAGAATTCGAAAAAAATTGACATCCTGAAGTACTTTCTTTTCTCTTCTGTATATGCAAAGCCACTGGAATTATGTGCTTCTGAGGTGTTTTCCGCATAATTCGTCACCTGCTCTATAGTTTGCAGCTTTAACAAAAGCAAATTGTGTTTCTAACTCATACAGATAAAAATGACTAAAATGCTGCAATGAGTGCTACTGCGCAATGGAAGGTCCTATGCAAAGGATGACTGGTCAACTTTCAGTTACTTATAGCTGTATTTGGATGTGGAACTGGTACTAATGAAGTGAAACCTTTGCCCAGAGAGTGCTAAAATAAAGACATATTGAAGTGAAACTATCACAAAATGTGCCACAATGAGATGCATAATTTCTGTTTTTTTGCCACACAATTTAGTCAATATTTCTGCAAAATTTAGCCCACCCCTGTATAATTCCATTGGTCCTGTCTGTACCCCAGCAAGATTGTCACGTAGTTCACTTTACAAATTTTTCTCACTTTGCAGTCAAAAAAAAAAAGTAAACAACATCTCCACTTAAAAGAATAGACAGCGATTTTTCAGAAGACGTAGCCTAACATTTAACATGTCTTGGAACACGCAGAAAATATAACAAGATAAAAACAAACTGTAAAGACATTTTTATTCCTTAATTACCTTCTGAACTCCTGCCCCTACTATGCCAGCAGCCATGGTCATTTGTGGGGAGCCAAAGGTTAATTTGGGCTGGGCCGGCGCTCAAATGCCCCCCGTGGCTACAGCCCTGCATCAGTTTGAGGCAATTTCTTTATTGCCTCTTTTACTCCTTCACCAGGAAGATTTTTGAGGTATTTGACAATCTTGTTGTTGTCTGTTTCTTCCAGTGCATTGATTAAATCATCAAACATTTCTATCCAGGCAGTCCATCTGTCACCAATATTCTGCTTATTAGCTGTGTCAAATTGAGGTGGTAGTTTCAGGAAGGTGGCGGCTGTATAACCAATTGTGGAACTTGTAGCGCCCTCCCCAGCTTTGGTACCCGAATACGACTAACGGCACACAGGGAGCTTAGTATTACACATCTTTATTTATCTGCGTGTAACTGCGAACTCAACATTCTAAACCTGCATTGAATTCATTACGCTCAAACACTTATGTCACAGTTCTCCGAAGTCCATTGGGAGCCAAAAGGGTTCCATCATTGCTAATTCAACGACACTACACCCCCCACCCTCTCTGTTAAATAAAAAAATAAAAAACAATTTTTCAAATATATGAATATATACAATTAAAGCTCTTCAGTTATCCTTTGTGGCACTCAAATTATGCGGCCTGATTGTGTCTTCGGACACTGGGAACTGTCACCATGAATGTCCAGGATCTGAGTTGGCGATGTAGGGGCAACAGTAGTCACAGATGTTTCAGAACCAGTCTCTGTCTTGACATCAGGACCTGCTGAGCATGGAACCAAATGCCGAAAATGAGAGGAGTCTCTCGTATGGACTTCCTAGGGCATTGGGCTGTCACCAGGTGTCCTTTAGTGGACACAACTTGAAATGTCTCAATATCGAAGAGAGCATTAGACTTTTTCTCATGTGACGGGCGAGCACTCGATCTCCCTTTTCAAAAACAATGGCCTTTGCATGTCGTCGCTTATCTGCATAACTCTTCATCTTTCGTTTGTTAACCAAGTCCTACATGTGAGTTTCTTCCTCATTGTTTTCTCTTTGGTTGGTCCATTGAGGTAAATTGGTTGTCATTGCTTTTCCTAACATCAAAGTTGCAGGGCTGTCACCCGAGGTTGAGTGAGAGCTGAATGATAAGCTCTTAAAGTGGAATTCAACACAGTTTTGAGATCAATCTTCTCTTGGGTAGCTCGCTGCCTGATTTCTTTAGCGAACTCATAAATCGCTCAACAAGACCATTAGCCTGTGGCCATAGAGGTGTGCTCTTCTGATGCTTTATATTCAAATGATTTAAAGAGTCTCTAAATGCTCAACTGTTGAAAGGTGGGCCATTGTCAGAATTAAATATTGCTGGAACATCCCCTGCCGCAAAGATGCCGTCTAATCTCTCGATAACTCGTTCTTGAGTGGTAAACAAGAGATATTCAAGTAACAGAAATTGTGAATATTCGTCCACAATCACCATCAGGCGATGTCCATTGTCGAGTGAACTGAAAAAGTCAATGGCTACTCTTTTCCATGCATGCTTAGGCAGTTCTGACATGCTCAAGGTGTGTTGAATCTTTTTTATAGAGAGCCAGTTGTATAAGTGACAGGACTGTAATTCTCTTTCAACTCTCATCGAGATAAGGAAACCTGACTTGTCTCGGCGAGCTCATTTTGTGGCCACGATTCCATGATTTCCATCATGGGCCGCTTCAATTATGTTTTGTTGTGGACTCTCCGGTATCACAATTCTCATACCTTTCAGGATAATGCCTTCCTCGGTTATAGACAGTTCATCTTTGACATTTTTGTATTTTTGGTACTCGTTGTGACTAGTACATGGTCGAGTGTGCTGATTCCATGACTGATGTGTGATAATATCCTTCAGCTTTAGCATGTCACTATCTTGACTCGTGGCAGTGACGATCTGTGCTAACGAAATGGCAGCTGGTGTGTTTGACTTAACAATAAATTTAATATAGGCTTTAGCCATCTTGGATGGGGTACCTTGACCTTGTTTAGCACTCTGGCAAAGTAGTTAGATGGGTTTTGATCCTTCCCTGGACAATGCACAATTGTGTAATTGTACTCTTGTAATCATAGTCCTCAACGTTCAATGCAAGGAGGCATCTTAGCAATTGGATTGCCAAAAATGGTTAGTAATGCTTGATGATCTGGCACAAGCGTAAAAAGCTTTCCATACAGAAATACATAGAAATGCTCACAAGCCCACGCCACATCTAAACTTTCTTTCTCAGGTTGTGAATAATCACGTTCTGTTTGGCACAAACTTCTACTTGCATATGTCACAATATGTCTTCAAGCTTTCGGGTGTCCACTGTGCTGTGCAAGGATAGCGCCTAACCCGACTGGGCTAGCGTCAACCACAACCTCAGTATGAGGCTTTGAACTGAAGTATGCCATTTCTGTAGCATTCTCAATAGCTTGTTTGATCCCTTTAAACCTTTTTTAACATTCATGGGACCAATAAAATTGAACATTCTTTTTCGTCAAGTCTCAACGGAGCACTTACAGTGGCAAAGTCATGTATGTATGTGGAACCGTAAATGGCCATGCCAAGGAATGAGTGCAACATGGAAACATCTTGTGGGGGATGAGCATTTGACAGTGCTTGCACCTTAGCAGGATCGAGTGCTATACGCCTATCAGAAAAGATATGGCCACAGAATTTCAGCTTTGTCTTATGGGACTCACACTTGTCCGCATTTAATGTCAGACCTGCATCAGCGAGTAAATGGCACACTTGTGTGAGAGCTTTATCGTGCCCCCTTTGTGTAGCTCCAGAAACCATTATCTCGTTGCTATAGTTGAACGCATTCATGACAAGCTGTATGATACATCAAATGACGTCTTAAAAAAGCTCAGCAGCTGATGACACACCACAACTTAGGGGCCCATTCCGATCTCGGCCGGTAGGGCTCCGAATCGGATTCGGCTTAACCGGATCCGATTCGGAGCCCTATTTCCCGACCGATTCGTACACGCGTCCGGGCGAGCGAGTACGATGCGAAATCGCCGACATGACTCGTCCGGGCGTCCCGACCGCTCCGACTGACTCGTTCCCGGGTCTAACCGCACCGACCGACTCGCTCGGACTCGACTCGCACCGCGCAATGGAGACGTTCCCCGGCCGGGTAAGTACGATGCGCGCCGCGAGCAGTCCGACCGAGCCGCGCACTCCGGCTCCAAAGAGCAGTCGGAGCCGTACTTTGAGGGTCCGTGTCGGACCCCCCTGTATGCGTAGCTGCGCGAGTCGCACACAGGGGGGACCCATGGGTCCCCCCTACACGTGCATGTATGCCGCGACCCGCATCGACGCGAACACGCTGTAGGGGGCGCCCTTGTTCGCGTCGTGCCCATTGAGTCAATGGGAGCCCGTGTACGCGTTGTACGACCGGCTCCCATTGACTTCAATGGGAGTCCGACCGACTCGAGTCCGATAGCATACGTGCGCATCGTACTCGTTCGGTCGGACTGCTAGAGTCCGATTCGGTCAGAAATCTCTCCGGGTCCGGCTCGGTCGGAGAGATTTCCGGCCCGAATCGGAATTGGCCCCTTAGTCTTTTGTATCAAAACAGACCATTATGTGAAGAAAAGGTTGTAATGTACCTGCAATCTTCCTCGTGTTCCAACTGATGATATCCTTTATTTAAATCAAGGCAAGAGAAGATCTTTGCACCATTTAGTTTTGCATATCAGCAATGTGTGGACCTGGTTGTCGTTCTCGTTTAATTTCCTTGTTCGCCTGATGCATGTCATCGCATATGTGTACAGCTCCTTCACTGTCATTTTTGGGTGCTACCTCTATGGGAGAAACCCATGCTGTTGGACCAGTAGAACACTCAATGGTATGTTTAAGTAACGATTCAAGTTCTTTTTAAACAGCTTCTTTTAAATGAGAAGCAATTTGTTTATGTCTTTGAGCAACAGGACAGACATCCTTATTAATATGAAACTTTACTTTCAAAGTCTTAAGCTTTCCCAAACCATGAAACAACGAAGGGAACTGACTTACTATTTCATGTTGAGCATTCATGCTGTAGTTCACGGAAATCAGTCCCATATCAGCAGCTGTGCTGAAATTGAGTAGACAGTGTTACAGCAAACAAATGATGGACGGAATGCTGACAATGCAAACATTCTCCCCCAGTCAAAAGATCTGGGTTAAATCCATCGTTCTTTTGCCCACTACGCCACCCCAGTTTGGACCCAGCCATATGCAAATCAGTCTTGACCCTGTGCCCCATGGGAACAGTCCAGACCGAACTGCCAGGCCAGGTCCTCCCTGGACCGGAAACAAGCATCCTAGGACCGGTTTCAGGGTATGTCACCCTTCTTCAGCCAGGCTAGCTTGAATCCAGTGGCACAGTGAGCAAGGGACCCACGTCTGGGCATACCCATCCCACTTAGGGCGAAAAGTGTTACAGCAAACAAATGATGGACGGAATGCTGACAATGCAAACATTCTCCCCCAGTCAAAAGATCTGGGTTAAATCCATCGTTCTTTTGCCCACTACGCCACCCCAGTTTGGACCCAGCCATATGCAAATCAGTCTTGACCCTGTGCCCCATGGGAACAGTCCAGACCGAACTGCCAGGCCAGGTCCTCCCTGGACCGGAAACAAGCATCCTAGTACCGGTTTCAGGGTATGTCACCCTTCTTCAGCCAGGCTAGCTTGAATCCAGTGGCACAGTGAGCAAGGGACCCACGTCTGGGCATACCCATCCCACTTAGGGCGAAAAGTGTTACAGCAAACAAATGATGGACGGAATGCTGACAATGCAAACATTCTCCCCCAGTCAAAAGATCTGGGTTAAATCCATCGTTCTTTTGCCCACTACGCCACCCCAGTTTGGACCCAGCCATATGCAAATCAGTCTTGACCCTGTGCCCCATGGGAACAGTCCAGACCGAACTGCCAGGCCAGGTCCTCCCTGGACCGGAAACAAGCATCCTAGGACCGGTTTCAGGGTATGTCACCCTTCTTCAGCCAGGCTAGCTTGAATCCAGTGGCACAGTGAGCAAGGGACCCACGTCTGGGCATACCCATCCCACTTAGGGCGAAAAGTGTTACAGCAAACAAATGATGGACGGAATGCTGACAATGCAAACATTCTCCCCCAGTCAAAAGATCTGGGTTAAATCCATCGTTCTTTTGCCCACTACGCCACCCCAGTTTGGACCCAGTCATATGCAAATCAGTCTTGACCCTGTGCCCCATGGGAACAGTCCAGACCGAACTGCCAGGCCAGGTCCTCCCTGGACCGGAAACAAGCATCCTAGGACCGGTTTCAGGGTATGTCACCCTTCTTCAGCCAGGCTAGCTTGAATCCAGTGGCACAGTGAGCAAGGGACCCACGTCTGGGCATACCCATCCCACTTAGGGCGAAAAGTGTTACAGCAAACAAATGATGGACGGAATGATGACAATGCAAACATTCTCCCCCAGTCAAAAGATCTGGGTTAAATCCATCGTTCTTTTGCCCACTACGCCACCCCAGTTTGGACCCAGCCATATGCAAATCAGTCTTGACCCTGTGCCCCATGGGAACAGTCCAGACCGAACTGCCAGGCCAGGTCCTCCTGGACCGGAAACAAGCATCCTAGGACCGGTTTCAGGGTATGTCACCCTTCTTCAGCCAGGCTAGCTTGAATCCAGTGGCACAGTGAGCAAGGGACCCACGTCTGGGCATACCCATCCCACTTAGGGCGAAAAGTGTTACAGCAAACAAATGATGGACTGAATGCTGACAATGCAAACATTCTCTCCCAGTCAAAAGATCTGGGTTAAATCCATCGTTCTTTTGCCCACTACGCCACCCCAGTTTGGACCCAGCCATATGCAAATCAGTCTTGACCCTGTGCCCCATGGGAACAGTCCAGACAGAACTGCCAGGCCAGGTCCTCCCTGGACCGGAAACAAGCATCCTAGGACCGGTTTCAGGGTATGTCACCCTTCTTCAGCCAGGCTAGCTTGAATCCAGTGGCACAGTGAGCAAGGGACCCACGTCTGGGCATACCCATCCCACTTAGGGCGAAAAGTGTTACAGCAAACAAATGATGGACGGAATGCTGACAATGCAAACATTCTCCCCCAGTCAAAAGATCTGGGTTAAATCCATCGTTCTTTTGCCCACTACGCCACCCCAGTTTGGACCCAACCATATGCAAATCAGTCTTGACCCTGTGCCCCATGGGAACAGTCCAGACCGAACTGCCAGGCCAGGTCCTCCCTGGACCGGAAACAAGCATCCTAGGACCGGTTTCAGGGTATGTCACCCTTCTTCAGCCAGGCTAGCTTGAATCCAGTGGCACAGTGAGCAAGGGACCCACGTCTGGGCATACCCATCCCACTTAGGGCGAAAAGTGTTACAGCAAACAAATGATGGACGGAATGCTGACAATGCAAACATTCTCCCCAGTCAAAAGATCTGGGTTAAATCCATCGTTCTTTTGCCCACTACGCCACCCCAGTTTGGACCCAGCCATATGCAAATCAGTCTTGACCCTGTGCCCCATGGGAACAGTCCAGACCGAACTGCCAGGCCAGGTCCTCCCTGGACCGGAAACAAGCATCCTAGGACCGGTTTCAGGGTATGTCACCCTTCTTCAGCCAGGCTAGCTTGAATCCAGTGGCACAGTGAGCAAGGGACCCACGTCTGGGCATACCCATCCCACTTAGGGCGAAAAGTGTTACAGCAAACAAATGATGGACGGAATGCTGACAATGCAAACATTCTCCCCCAGTCAAAAGATCTGGGTTAAATCCATCGTTCTTTTGCCCACTACGCCACCCCAGTTTGGACCCAGCCATATGCAAATCAGTCTTGACCCTGTGCCCCATGGGAACAGTCCAGACCGAACTGCCAGGCCAGGTCCTCCTGGACCGGAAACAAGCATCCTAGGACCGGTTTCAGGGTATGTCACTCTTCTTCAGCCAGGCTAGCTTGAATCCAGTGGCACAGTGAGCAAGGGACCCACGTCTGGGCATACCCATCCCACTTAGGGCGAAAAGTGTTACAGCAAACAAATGATGGACGGAATGCTGACAATGCAAACATTCTCCCCAGTCAAAAGATCTGGGTTAAATCCATCGTTCTTTGCCCACTACGCCACCCCAGTTTGGACCCAGCCATATGCAAATCAGTCTTGACCCTGTGCCTCATGGGAACAGTCCAGACCGAACTGCCAGGCCAGGTCCTCCCTGGACCGGAAACAAGCATCCTAGGACCGGTTTCAGGGTATGTCACCCTTCTTCAGCCAGGCTAGCTTGAATCCAGTGGCACAGTGAGCAAGGGACCCACGTCTGGGCATACCCATCCCACTTAGGCGAAAAGTGTTACAGCAAACAAATGATGGACGGAATGCTGACAATGCAAACATTCTCCCCCAGTCAAAAGATCTGGGTTAAATCCATCGTTCTTTGCCCACTACGCCACCCCAGTTTGGACCCAGCCATATGCAAATCAGTCTTGACCCTGTGCCCCATGGGAACAGTCCAGACCGAACTGCCAGGCCAGGTCCTCCTGGACCGGAAACAAGCATCCTAGGACCGGTTTCAGGTATGTCACCCTTCTTCAGCCAGGCTAGCTTGAATCCAGTGGCACAGTGAGCAAGGGACCCACGTCTGGGCATACCCATCCCACTTAGGGTGAAAAGTGTTACAGCAAACAAATGATGGACGGAATGCTGACAATGCAAACATTCTCCCCAGTCAAAAGATCTGGGCTAAATCCATCGTTCTTTGCCCACTACGCCACCCCAGTTTGGACCCAGCCATATGCAAATCAGTCTTGACCCTGTGCCCCATGGGAACAGTCCAGACCGAACTGCCAGGCCAGGTCCTCCCTGGACCGGAAACAAGCATCCTAGGACCGGTTTCAAGGTATGTCACCCTTCTTCAGCCAGGCTAGCTTGAATCCAGTGGCACAGTGAGCAAGGGACCCACGTCTGGGCATACCCATCCCACTTAGGGCGAAAAGTGTTACAGCAAACAAATGATGGACGGAATGCTGACAATGCAAACATTCTCCCCCAGTCAAAAGATCTGGGTTAAATCCATCGTTCTTTGCCCACTACGCCACCCCAGTTTGGACCCAGCCATATGCAAATCAGTCTTGACCCTGTGCCCCATGGGAACAGTCCAGACCGAACTGCCAGGCCAGGTCCTCCCTGGACCGGAAACAAGCATATGGCCATGTCTGAACTGGGGTGGTGGAGTGAGCTAAAGAATGATGATGGATTAAACCCAGATCAGTTGACTGGGGGTGAGTGTTTGATTGGCTCAAACGTTCTGTCCATCATCCCCTTTTGTATCGCTTTGTTCGCCCTAAGTTGGCGGGGGTATGCCCAGACGTGGGTCCCTTGCTCACTTTGCCACTGGATTCAAGCAAGCCTGGCTGATGACGGCTGGAATGCCAGAAACCGGTCCTAGGATGCTTGTTTCCGGTCCAGGGAAGACATGGCTTGGCAGTTCGTGCTGGACTGTTCCCATGAGGCACAGGGTCAGACTGATTTGCATATGGCCATGTCTGAACTGGGGTGGTGGAGTGAGCTAAAGAATGATGATGGATTAAACCCAGATCAGTTGACTGGGGGTGAGTGTTTGATTGGCTCAAACGTTCTGTCCATCATCCCCTTTTGTATCGCTTTGTTCGCCCTAAGTTGGCGGGGGTATGCCCAGACGTGGGTCCCTTGCTCACTTTGCCACTGGATTCAAGCAAGCCTGGCTGATGACGGCTGGAATGCCAGAAACCGGTCCTAGGATGCTTGTTTCCGGTCCAGGGAAGACATGGCTTGGCAGTTCGTGCTGGACTGTTCCCATGAGGCACAGGGTCAGACTGATTTGCATATGGCCATGTCTGAACTGGGGTGGTGGAGTGAGCTAAAGAATGATGATGGATTAAACCCAGATCAGTTGACTGGGGGTGAGTGTTTGATTGGCTCAAACGTTCTGTCCATCATCCCCTTTTGTATCGCTTTGTTCGCCCTAAGTTGGCGGGGGTATGCCCAGACGTGGGTCCCTTGCTCACTTTGCCACTGGATTCAAGCAAGCCTGGCTGATGACGGCTGGAATGCCAGAAACCGGTCCTAGGATGCTTGTTTCCGGTCCAGGGAAGACATGGCTTGGCAGTTCGTGCTGGACTGTTCCCATGAGGCACAGGGTCAGACTGATTTGCATATGGCCATGTCTGAACTGGGGTGGTGGAGTGAGCTAAAGAATGATGATGGATTAAACCCAGATCAGTTGACTGGGGTGAGTGTTTGATTGGCTCAAACGTTCTGTCCATCATCCCCTTTTGTATCGCTTTGTTCGCCCTAAGTTGGCGGGGTATGCCCAGACGTGGGTCCCTTGCTCACTTTGCCACTGGATTCAAGCAAGCCTGGCTGATGACGGCTGGAATGCCAGAAACCGGTCCTAGGATGCTTGTTTCCGGTCCAGGGAAGACATGGCTTGGCAGTTCGTGCTGGACTGTTCCCATGAGGCACAGGGTCAGACTGATTTGCATATGGCCATGTCTGAACTGGGGTGGTGGAGTGAGCTAAAGAATGATGATGGATTAAACCCAGATCAGTTGACTGGGGGTGAGTGTTTGATTGGCTCAAACGTTCTGTCCATCATCCCCTTTTGTATCGCTTTGTTCGCCCTAAGTTGGCGGGGGTATGCCCAGACGTGGGTCCCTTGCTCACTTTGCCACTGGATTCAAGCAAGCCTGGCTGATGACGGCTGGAATGCCAGAAACCGGTCCTAGGATGCTTGTTTCCGGTCCAGGGAAGACATGGCTTGGCAGTTCGTGCTGGACTGTTCCCATGAGGCACAGGGTCAGACTGATTTGCATATGGCCATGTCTGAACTGGGGTAGTGGAGTGAGCTAAAGAATGATGATGGATTAAACCCAGATCAGTTGACTGGGGGTGAGTGTTTGATTGGCTCAAACGTTCTGTCCATCATCCCCTTTTGTATCGCTTTGTTCGCCCTAAGTTGGCGGGGGTATGCCCAGACGTGGGTCCCTTGCTCACTTTGCCACTGGATTCAAGCAAGCCTGGCTGATGACGGCTGGAATGCCAGAAACTGGTCCTAGGATGCTTGTTTCCGAGTCCAGGGAAGACATGGCTTGGCAGTTCGTGCTGGACTGTTCCCATGAGGCACAGGGTCAGACTGATTTGCATATGGCCATGTCTGAACTGGGTTGGTGGAGTGAGCTAAAGAATGATGATGGATTAAACCCAGATCAGTTGACTGGGGGTGAGTGTTTGATTGGCTCAAACGTTCTGTCCATCATCCCCTTTTGTATCGCTTTGTTCGCCCTAAGTTGGCGGGGTATGCCCAGACGTGGGTCCCTTGCTCACTTTGCCACTGGATTCAAGCAAGCCTGGCTGATGACGGCTGGAATGCCAGAAACCGGTCCTAGGATGCTTGTTTCCGGTCCAGGGAAGACATGGCTTGGCAGTTCGTGCTGGACTGTTCCCATGAGGCACAGGGTCAGACTGATTTGCATATGGCCATGTCTGAACTGGGGTGGTGGAGTGAGCTAAAGAATGATGATGGATTAAACCCAGATCAGTTGACTGGGGGTGAGTGTTTGATTGGCTCAAACGTTCTGTCCATCATCCCCTTTTGTATCGCTTTGTTCGCCCTAAGTTGGCGGGGTATGCCCAGACGTGGGTCCCTTGCTCACTTTGCCACTGGATTCAAGCAAGCCTGGCTGATGACGGCTGGAATGCCAGAAACTGGTCCTAGGATGCTTGTTTCCGGTCCAGGGAAGACATGGCTTGGCAGTTCGTGCTGGACTGTTCCCATGAGGCACAGGGTCAGACTGATTTGCATATGGCCATGTCTGAACTGGGGTGGTGGAGTGAGCTAAAGAATGATGATGGATTAAACCCAGATCAGTTGACTGGGGGTGAGTGTTTGATTGGCTCAAACGTTCTGTCCATCATCCCCTTTTGTATCGCTTTGTTCGCCCTAAGTTGGCGGGGGTATGCCCAGACGTGGGTCCCTTGCTCACTTTGCCACTGGATTCAAGCAAGCCTGGCTGATGACGGCTGGAATGCCAGAAACCGGTCCTAGGATGCTTGTTTCCGGTCCAGGGAAGACATGGCTTGGCAGTTCGTGCTGGACTGTTCCCATGAGGCACAGGGTCAGACTGATTTGCATATGGCCATGTCTGAACTGGGGTGGTGGAGTGAGCTAAAGAATGATGATGGATTAAACCCAGATCAGTTGACTGGGGGTGAGTGTTTGATTGGCTCAAACGTTCTGTCCATCATCCCCTTTTGTATCGCTTTGTTCGCCCTAAGTTGGCGGGGGTATGCCCAGACGTGGGTCCCTTGCTCACTTTGCCACTGGATTCAAGCAAGCCTGGCTGATGACGGCTGGAATGCCAGAAACCGGTCCTAGGATGCTTGTTTCCGGTCCAGGGAAGACATGGCTTGGCAGTTCGTGCTGGACTGTTCCCATGAGGCACAGGGTCAGACTGATTTGCATATGGCCATGTCTGAACTGGGGTGGTGGAGTGAGCTAAAGAATGATGATGGATTAAACCCAGATCAGTTGACTGGGGTGAGTGTTTGATTGGCTCAAACGTTCTGTCCATCATCCCCTTTGTATCGCTTTGTTCGCCCTAAGTTGGCGGGGGTATGCCCAGACGTGGGTCCCTTGCTCACTTTGCCACTGGATTCAAGCAAGCCTGGCTGATGACGGCTGGAATGCCAGAAACTGGTCCTAGGATGCTTGTTTCCGGTCCAGGGAAGACATGGCTTGGCAGTTCGTGCTGGACTGTTCCCATGAGGCACAGGGTCAGACTGATTTGCATATGGCCATGTCTGAACTGGGGTGGTGGAGTGAGCTAAAGAATGATGATGGATTAAACCCAGATCAGTTGACTGGGGGTGAGTGTTTGATTGGCTCAAACGTTCTGTCCATCATCCCCTTTTGTATCGCTTTGTTCGCCCTAAGTTGGCGGGGGTATGCCCAGACGTGGGTCCCTTGCTCACTTTGCCACTGGATTCAAGCAAGCCTGGCTGATGACGGCTGGAATGCCAGAAACCGGTCCTAGGATGCTTGTTTCCGGTCCAGGGAAGACATGGCTTGGCAGTTCGTGCTGGACTGTTCCCATGAGGCACAGGGTCAGACTGATTTGCATATGGCCATGTCTGAACTGGGGTGGTGGAGTGAGCTAAAGAATGATGATGGATTAAACCCAGATCAGTTGACTGGGGGTGAGTGTTTGATTGGCTCAAACGTTCTGTCCATCATCCCCTTTTGTATCGCTTTGTTCGCCCTAAGTTGGCGGGGTATGCCCAGACGTGGGTCCCTTGCTCACTTTGCCACTGGATTCAAGCAAGCCTGGCTGATGACGGCTGGAATGCCAGAAACTGGTCCTAGGATGCTTGTTTCCGGTCCAGGGAAGACATGGCTTGGCAGTTCGTGCTGGACTGTTCCCATGAGGCACAGGGTCAGACTGATTTGCATATGGCCATGTCTGAACTGGGGTGGTGGAGTGAGCTAAAGAATGATGATGGATTAAACCCAGATCAGTTGACTGGGGGTGAGTGTTTGATTGGCTCAAACGTTCTGTCCATCATCCCCTTTTGTATCGCTTTGTTCGCCCTAAGTTGGCGGGGGTATGCCCAGACGTGGGTCCCTTGCTCACTTTGCCACTGGATTCAAGCAAGCCTGGCTGATGACGGCTGGAATGCCAGAAACCGGTCCTAGGATGCTTGTTTCCGGTCCAGGGAAGACATGGCTTGGCAGTTCGTGCTGGACTGTTCCCATGAGGCACAGGGTCAGACTGATTTGCATATGGCCATGTCTGAACTGGGGTGGTGGAGTGAGCTAAAGAATGATGATGGATTAAACCCAGATCAGTTGACTGGGGGTGAGTGTTTGATTGGCTCAAACGTTCTGTCCATCATCCCCTTTGTATCGCTTTGTTCGCCCTAAGTTGGCGGGGGTATGCCCAGACGTGGGTCCCTTGCTCACTTTGCCACTGGATTCAAGCAAGCCTGGCTGATGACGGCTGGAATGCCAGAAACCGGTCCTAGGATGCTTGTTTCCGGTCCAGGGAAGACATGGCTTGGCAGTTCGTGCTGGACTGTTCCCATGAGGCACAGGGTCAGACTGATTTGCATATGGCCATGTCTGAACTGGGGTGTTGGAGTGAGCTAAAGAATGATGATGGATTAAACCCAGATCAGTTGACTGGGGGTGAGTGTTTGATTGGCTCAAACGTTCTGTCCATCATCCCCTTTTGTATCGCTTTGTTCGCCCTAAGTTGGCGGGGGTATGCCCAGACGTGGGTCCCTTGCTCACTTTGCCACTGGATTCAAGCAAGCCTGGCTGATGACGGCTGGAATGCCAGAAACCGGTCCTAGGATGCTTGTTTCCGGTCCAGGGAAGACATGGCTTGGCAGTTCGTGCTGGACTGTTCCCATGAGGCACAGGGTCAGACTGATTTGCATATGGCCATGTCTGAACTGGGGTGGTGGAGTGAGCTAAAGAATGATGATGGATTAAACCCAGATCAGTTGACTGGGGGTGAGTGTTTGATTGGCTCAAACGTTCTGTCCATCATCCCCTTTTGTATCGCTTTGTTCGCCCTAAGTTGGCGGGGGTATGCCCAGACGTGGGTCCCTTGCTCACTTTGCCACTGGATTCAAGCAAGCCTGGCTGATGACGGCTGGAATGCCAGAAACCGGTCCTAGGATGCTTGTTTCCGGTCCAGGGAAGACATGGCTTGGCAGTTCGTGCTGGACTGTTCCCATGAGGCACAGGGTCAGACTGATTTGCATATGGCCATGTCTGAACTGGGGTGGTGGAGTGAGCTAAAGAATGATGATGGATTAAACCCAGATCAGTTGACTGGGGGTGAGTGTTTGATTGGCTCAAACGTTCTGTCCATCATCCCCTTTTGTATCGCTTTGTTCGCCCTAAGTTGGCGGGGGTATGCCCAGACGTGGGTCCCTTGCTCACTTTGCCACTGGATTCAAGCAAGCCTGGCTGATGACGGCTGGAATGTCAGAAACTGGTCCTAGGATGCTTGTTTCCGGTCCAGGGAAGACATGGCTTGGCAGTTCGTGCTGGACTGTTCCCATGAGGCACAGGGTCAGACTGATTTGCATATGGCCATGTCTGAACTGGGGTGGTGGAGTGAGCTAAAGAATGATGATGGATTAAACCCAGATCAGTTGACTGGGGGTGAGTGTTTGATTGGCTCAAACGTTCTGTCCATCATCCCCTTTTGTATCGCTTTGTTCGCCCTAAGTTGGCGGGGGTATGCCCAGACGTGGGTCCCTTGCTCACTTTGCCACTGGATTCAAGCAAGCCTGGCTGATGACGGCTGGAATGCCAGAAACCGGTCCTAGGATGCTTGTTTCCGGTCCAGGGAAGACATGGCTTGGCAGTTCGTGCTGGACTGTTCCCATGAGGCACAGGGTCAGACTGATTTGCATATGGCCATGTCTGAACTGGGGTGGTGGAGTGAGCTAAAGAATGATGATGGATTAAACCCAGATCAGTTGACTGGGGGTGAGTGTTTGATTGGCTCAAACGTTCTGTCCATCATCCCCTTTTGTATCGCTTTGTTCGCCCTAAGTTGGCGGGGGTATGCCCAGACGTGGGTCCCTTGCTCACTTTGCCACTTGATTCAAGCAAGCCTGGCTGATGATGGCTGGAATGCCAGAAACCGGTCCTAGGATGCTTGTTTCCGGTCCAGGGAAGACATGGCTTGGCAGTTCGTGCTGGACTGTTCCCATGAGGCACAGGGTCAGACTGATTTGCATATGGCCATGTCTGAACTGGGGTGGTGGAGTGAGCTAAAGAATGATGATGGATTAAACCCAGATCAGTTGACTGGGGGTGAGTGTTTGATTGGCTCAAACGTTCTGTCCATCATCCCCTTTTGTATCGCTTTGTTCGCCCTAAGTTGGCGGGGGTATGCCCAGACGTGGGTCCCTTGCTCACTTTGCCACTGGATTCAAGCAAGCCTGGCTGATGACGGCTGGAATGCCAGAAACCGGTCCTAGGATGCTTGTTTCCGGTCCAGGGAAGACATGGCTTGGCAGTTCGTGCTGGACTGTTCCCATGAGGCACAGGGTCAGACTGATTTGCATATGGCCATGTCTGAACTGGGGTGGTGGAGTGAGCTAAAGAATGATGATGGATTAAACCCAGATCAGTTGACTGGGGGTGAGTGTTTGATTGGCTCAAACGTTCTGTCCATCATCCCCTTTTGTATCGCTTTGTTCGCCCTAAGTTGGCGGGGGTATGCCCAGACGTGGGTCCCTTGCTCACTTTGCCACTGGATTCAAGCAAGCCTGGCTGATGACGGCTGGAATGCCAGAAACCGGTCCTAGGATGCTTGTTTCCGGTCCAGGGAAGACATGGCTTGGCAGTTCGTGCTGGACTGTTCCCATGAGGCACAGGGTCAGACTGATTTACATATGGCCATGTCTGAACTGGGGTGGTGGAGTGAGCTAAAGAATGATGATGGATTAAACCCAGATCAGTTGACTGGGGGTGAGTGTTTGATTGGCTCAAACGTTCTGTCCATCATCCCCTTTTGTATCGCTGTGTTCGCCCTAAGTTGGCGGGGGTATGCCCAGACGTGGGTCCCTTGCTCACTTTGCCACTGGATTCAAGCAAGCCTGGCTGATGACGGCTGGAATGCCAGAAACCGGTCCTAGGATGCTTGTTTCCGGTCCAGGGAAGACATGGCTTGGCAGTTCGTGCTGGACTGTTCCCATGAGGCACAGGGTCAGACTGATTTGCATATGGCCATGTCTGAACTGGGGTGGTGGAGTGAGCTAAAGAATGATGATGGATTAAACCCAGATCAGTTGACTGGGGGTGAGTGTTTGATTGGCTCAAACGTTCTGTCCATCATCCCCTTTTGTATCGAAATTGAGTAGACAGGCACTTGATGCTGCACTTTGGAGCACATGGATGGGTGCTTGCACCTTTGTTTTCTTATGTTTTATTGTTGCTACAAATGGACTTTGACCTCTTAAAGACTTTAGTTTTTGATAGCGTAAGTTGTGCTAATGGTGACAGTTCATTGTATTTCTCTTCAGGCATAATGTTTATCGATGTACCACTGTTGATAATGAAAGGTATCGAACAATCATTTACTTTCAGTGTAATCTTCAGACAATGTTTGAATGACTTTGGAGTTGTGGCATTTCGACTTTTCTTTGACTGACATTTTCTTTCACATGCAGCGAGTACGACGTGCGCACGTTTTTCTGAGGTAAACATGGCACAACCATCTTCTTCACTTTCACTTGATACTGATTCTGTACAGATCGACTTTGTTTGGTGTTGATTTGCCTCAACTGATGTCGCTTGGCCTTGTGGGCGTGCATCGATCATTGCTTCTGGAATGTTCGGGTGGCCATTTTTGTCTTTGGCCGGGACGCACTTTCTTTTTTCCTTCACTTTGCAAACCGTTACAAATTGCGTCTCCTTCCCACATCCTTTACATATCTGTCCAATGGCGAGACATTTACCTTCGTGTGGAAACGAAAATCCACACCTAAGTACAACTTCTTTTTTTTGTGTGTAGACATCAGCTTGTGTCCTTCAGTCTTGTGCTTCGGCTTACTTTCCATACTCATGATTGATTCACTCTGGGCACCTCTGGCCTCCATGTCAGCAGCTAGTCCATCAACACGCTCTTCAGCTCTTGCAACCATTAGCACTCCCTCCAGACTAAGAGCTTCTCTCAGCATTCTGCGTTTAAATGAATCTGACAAGCATACATCAATAACTCTGAGGCATATAGCTTCCTCATTAAATTCATTAAACTTGGTGTTTTATGAGCATATTGAGTTTCTAAACAAATTCATTGATGGTTTCACCAACTTTCTGTCATTCTTGACTGAAAATGTACCATTCACAGTCTACATTTGGCATTGGATTGAACTTGAGATTCAAGGCTTCTTTGATCTGATGGTATGTGACATCGTCAGCTTGTGGCATTTTCTTTATGACTTTTCTTACACCTTCACCAGCAAGATTTTTTAGGTACTTGATAATCTTTTTGTTATTAATATTTTGATTTTTGGCAGTATCGAAAGTTGGTGGTGGTTTCAGGAAGGCGGCAGTATTGTAGACCTGTGTGGAACTTACTGACATTAAGGGTTGCGTTCTCTCTGACGCGGTTTGGTGATCTTGTTTATGCAAACGATCTCTGAGACCTTGCGATGTGCTGGCCTCTGGGTCATCCTTGATAATGACTGGGAACTAGGCTTCTTTATTAGCTGCCATCTGAAAAATGTCACTATTCTGATTGCCGCACTTGGCTTTTCAATCTTCGAGGATCTGTGGAGTTGTTTTGAGCCCCACTCAACAGCTTTGGTGGTGGGCCGCTCCGGGCATGGACAGCTCTGTAAGCACAACCCTGGGCACCTCTCCTTGGGCCAATTCACCCAGCACTGTGATATGATGACTCACTTTGATCTGTTCTGGTAGGTACAGGATTGTCTCTTTTATTTAAATCGCTTCGCCTTTAGGCGTCGCTTTGCACTTTTCTGACATCTAGTTGTATCTGCTTTCAGCATTAACACATTATATGATGTATAGCTTCTTATTACATAGCAGCACTGTACCTTTCTTTCCAGCTTGACCACCAGGTTCTTGGTCATTGATGTGTAGACTTTCAGCAATGCTTTCCAGCAGCTGGAGTTGCGCTTTAAGTCCATGTACACCAAGCGTCGATTCCGAATTTCGACGAAGGCACACGTGGCACGCACAAGCAGTTTGCTTGGACCATGGCAAACTCTCTGGGAGAGCACTGTTGATCTTCGATTTACTTATCCCCTATCTCGTCGCCAGTTGTAGCATCCTCTCGTGCAAGTGCAGCAATCAGAATAATGACATTTTTCAGATGGCAGCGAAAAAAGAAGCCAAGTACCCGTCAATGGCTACGCCACACACGGAGCTCAGTATTACAGCTCTTTATTCTGCTGCGTGTAACTGCCAACTCAACATTCTAAACCTACATTTCACTTCATTGCACTCAAACACTTACGTCACAGTTCTACGGAGTTTATCGGGAGCCAAAAGTGTTCCGTCATTGCTAACTCACACAACACTATAGAACTTTCTGACGTTGAGAGTTTATGCTGCTTACCTGGACTTGCACCATTCATACCATTGGCAAGTCCTTGTGACATGATTGCTTCAGGGTCATTATGGCCAATCAGAATGGGTAGAGCTTCTTTTCTCGTGGTCATCAAAGCTTTTCAACTCTTGAAGGACTTTCGAGTTGCGCAGAACGCACCTGGCACTTTCAGTGGGGTCCGCTTCAGGGATCACAGCTTTGTATTCACAATCCCGGGTATCCTACGCGGGTCACTGTACCCACAGCGGTGGTATGATGACTCTCTTTACTCAGCTTTTGGTAAGTACCACAATAATTTTTCAACCTGGTTTTCACTGCCTTTAGCGCTTTCTGTATTTGGCTCTTTCGCTACAAGCGCTTTCTCTCCCTTATCTGTCACTGCTTCTAGTTCTTCTCTGTGCCTAGTTGTTTCCACCTTTAGTGTTATCATTCTATAAGATTTATAGCTCAGAGTTGCATAGCGGCGCAGTACCTCTTTAACTGCCTTATTCGCAGGTTTCTGGCCAATGATGAATAAACTTCTCAGTGGGGCTTCCGTTATCATCAACTGCTTCACAGTGGCTGGAGTGGCGCTTTGACTCCACATACGCCAAATGTCAATCTTCACTTCAACTGAGGCACGTGTGGCACACACGAGCAGCTTGCTGGACCACAGCAAACTCTCTGGGAGAGCAGTAGATCTTCGGATTACATATTCCCTATTTCGTCATCACTTGTAGCATCCTCCCCAGCCTGGCTACTCATAAATGACTAGGCCACACACTGAGCTTAGTATTACCCGTCTTTATTCCTGTTTGTGCAACTCAACGTTCTAAACATGAACTCTATTCACCTCAACCGAAAACGTACGTCATAGTTCGACAGAGTCCATCAGGAACCAAAAGGGCCCTGTCATCGCTAGCTCACAAGACACTACACTAAGGACTGGTTATCATCAGGAGTCAATTTAGGAACCTCAATCTTTTCCCCAATGCTGACTCAGCAAATACTTTATCAGCATAGCCTGAGTGATGCAGTTATGTAAAGAAAGAGGCAAATTCGTTTACTATGGACAGATGATGCATAATAAGTTTTTTTTTGGTTATTACAAATTGGGGGTATAACAGCCATTAACTTTTAGAATTTTCTATTAAAATGCACAGTAAAATTACTACGCTTACTTTTAGTACTTTTAAGATGACCTATTCCTACCCCTCAAAGAGCTTTGTCTCTGCTGGTGACTGTCTCTTTGGTGGAGTAAGCCTCCTGACAGCACACTTTTTACAACGGGCGTGATGTAACCCCACTCAATTTAAAATACAGAAAAACATTTCTCAGAATCTCTGTTACAGCCACTAATCCTGTAAGTGGAACAAACCATGCAAACAGCAAATGACAGTAGCAGCAGACAAAATATAAAAAGAAAAATAATAAAAGATTATTTTCTAAAAACTTCTCTTGAAAACTAATTGAGTGCAAAATAGCAAACCATTCCATCAGCGTGCAGACGCACTAGATGTCTCTTTTTATATGGAATTGGACACATTGAGAGACCAGGCCATCTGGAGCACTAACGTCCTCACTGCCCCCACATGGCCGATTCCTCCCCCTCAAAGACCTATCTTTCGGCTGGTGAGTGTGCCTCTTGTGGCACATTAAAAGATTAAAAACAGCAGCTTTGCTGCTTCAAAAAGCATTACACAGAAACACAACTTGAATTTAGTCTTGCAGTCTGAATCTTGCAAATCTGTAATGGTTTGACTAGTCTGATTAGGTGTTTATAGTGTATAAGGGGAGTGATATTTTGCACAAACAAAATGGCAACCCCATTTTACTTGAAGCCAGAGGAGTCTGATGAGGCAGAGAATGATCAAGTGGTATTCAATCAAACAAACCAATGCTCGCTCAGCCCCTCTTTAGTTTCCTTGATTCGGTGCAGCCCTGCGTTTTGGAAGTGGCGGAGTGCAGCGTTAAGCCGAGGTGGCCAACACCGCGCTCCGCCACTTCCTAGTAAAATGCCCCAAGGTATTTCAATCTTTTCGTCATTCCCTCTCCTCTGCTGACAGAGTTCTACATGCTAACCTGATCTGAATTGGTTCTTCACCTGCTCTTCTCATCTCTGGATTTTCCTGTATGGTTGAAGCATTCCATTTTCGGGTAAAAAACATTCTCTCTATTCTTTGAGCTTGTTGTTGACCCTCAATCTGTAGTGTTAAATCAATTAACGCATCACAATCCATAGGCCAATTTTCTTCTAATACCAGATTATCTTTCAACTCATCGTGTAAACCTTTGTAAAATGTAGCTGCTGCTGTCTCATTGGTCTAATTGGCTCCGGCTCTTAACAGCTGGAAATTCAAGTAAGGAACTATTTCGGTTTTGCTGTAAGATTAGTAGCGCTCAGTGGCGGTGCGTCCATTGGGGGCGCTGGGGCGTTGCCCCACCAATGCCAAGGCCCCATTCAAATTCTTCATTCTACTTCTCCGACGCTATTAATTCCAATCAGGACTCCTGATTGGAATTAGCGTCGGAGAAGTAGAACGAAGACGCTGAAGGGGGTGGGAGGGGGTGGGGGCAGGGCTGCGGCAGCACTCAGGGAGTTGAGTGACAGCACCGCACTAAACAACTGTCACAGCAATAATGCGCATGTTCGTTTTTGGGCTTGTAATTTCTACGATCAGCCCGAACATGCGCACTAGCCTTCCCCTTAAGAGACCGAGGGTTGCTTCATGCCGCAGCCCCCGGTCTCCTAATGGGCAGGGATACTCCCTGCCCTCAGCCAATCCTGGCGCTGCTGGAGCAGCGTCAGTAGAGGGGTTGGCAGTGACGTCGCGGCTGTTCCTGTTCGTAGAGCGCGGGACCCCGGCCCAGGAGCAGTGACAGTGACCGTGACCGGCCAGGTGTGCAGGCTGCGCGGTACCCGGCAGTAAGGTACCGTACGTTTTATTTTTATTTCTTTATTCCCCAAATACCCCCCCACCCACCCCTCCCGCGAGCATAGAAGCGCGGTATTTTCGTTATTAGTCCGGGCTTCTACTAGAGACTGTTGTGCACACGTGACATGAGATGAGGCCGTCTCTCTCTTTCTTCTTTTCTTGCGCCACGAGGAAAGTCGGTGCCCGCAACTAAACCCAATGCTCTGGTATCGGCCCGATGCAGGAAAAACCCAAGCAGCCCAAGATCGACCCTTCAAAGGTGGTGGTGGTAAGTGAGGCAATTGGGGGCTTGATCAGTATGGAAACGCTGTGGACTTTCGGTGAAAAATGCATTGTATTCAAGATTCATATTCTAGAAGTTGCAGTCCGTCAAAGTATTTGTCGTGCGCCTCACAAACGAATGCCTGTCGGTTGCATGCCATGTGCGTACTAGATTTTTAGGGACTAAAATGCGCTGCTGTGTTATTTTTTGGCAGGTTATTTTGGGTTGGTATGTCATAAAAAAAAGTACAATGGAGCGAGGAATAGACTCTGTAATTGTAGCCGAGTTTCTTTACTTTCCATCGGGTTATATAACTGCTGAGTTGGGCCTGTCACTTTCGCCTTTTACTCTAAACACGGAGCCTGGGGTGGTCATTAATTCATGAATTCGGCACCTCCGGAAAACGGAGCTGCTATGTTTGACGTGCTTATCTGGAAGAGGGCGGCTTCCATGCGCTCTGCAGACATGTGAAAAGTCTCTTTTACCGCCACATTGGGTAGCTCTGCACCAAAGCTAAACAATATTCAGAAACAGTGTGCATATAATACTGGCTGCTGTTCACACCTCAAAGGAAAGCTGCTTCAGTGAATTTGAAATACGTGCATACTTGCTTTAAAGAAGCAGTGCAAAATGACTATTAAAAGAACGAATGAGAAGCATTAGGTAAGGCCTTCTCTAGGATTCCTGTTCCATTCATGGGGAGAAATTCACGTTTGAAATGTGTGAAACCTTACACCAACTACTTTCCCACACTCACAGTCACAGATAAGAACGCAGTTGTTCTGGAACAGTTTTCCAGTGTTGCATCACTGAAGTCATAGGAATTGTGAAAAAGCATCACACAAACAGCAAGGACAGCAGTTGTATTCAGTGGAGAGTGGTAAAGGTGTAGTTAGTATGTAGCTTATGCTGGAGTTTGGAGCACACTGTTGAAAATATATTACTAAAGCATCATGCGGTAGCACACCGTCATTTACAGAAGGCACATCTTCCGTTGAGGTGGCCACCGGATTTGCGCAGGCACAGGTGTGCTGATGGGATTATGAAACACACAAATGATAATGTCTGGAAATGGGGATTCAGTGAAAATGTATTCTGTGCATCATAAAGTAAAATGACTTTATTTGTTTTGATCCAATTGGAGCCTCTGCTTCCTTCGCATTTCAGAATTATGGAGATGTGCTTACATTTGTGCTTTCCTAACTGCTTGTGCATTCTGGGATGTTTGTACAGTTCATTTGCAGCAGGGTTTTGAATTCTGATTTTGTGACAAAAAATGGCATCCTACAGCCTTTCCTTTTTTGTACCCAGCAAAATCGTCTTATTTCACTTTACAAAATTCTCTCACTGCAATCAGAGAAAGAAAATTAAATACCAATCTCCCTTTTAAAACAATAGGCAGCAATTTGTCAAATGACTGAGTCTGACATTGGACCTCTTTGAACGCACAGAAAATGTGAAAGGATAAAAACAAAATTTGAAGGCATCTTTATTGCTCCTTCATCTTCTAAACTCCAGCATTGTTATTTTGGACATGTTGCAGCACCCCTGCAGCCTTACTTCCAGCGAGCGCCTCTGCCAAAGCGCAAAGATTCAATAGAGTAGGCATAGAAATAAACTAAATGGTATATTTTGCACCTACATTCTCAGTGAATTTGGTCATCCACCTATCCATCTCCATTCTTCCTACTCTCCATCCACCTTGCCTCACTTCATGCACCTATCCATCCTTCTCTACCCCCATTTAATGATCCTTCTTAAATCTATTCATTTCTCAATCCATCCACCCATCTCTCCAACAATCTCTCTTCCTTCGTTCCATTCATCCATCCATCCATCTTTCTCCTGGTCAGAACTCCCAGTCCATCCATCTTTCTCTCCTTCCATTCTTTGCTCCACCCTTCTCTCCCTTTCTTCCTTTTGTGTTGTCCTGTTGCATTTGTTCCCCAAATCAACAGTTTCATCATACTATTCTCTTGCAGTGCTATTTATGATGGCCTTCCATCAAAGTCACTGAAGTCATAAACAACATGTGAAAGGTTTTTATCTTACACACTTCCCAGAGGCAAACTGCACACTTACGCTGCTAAAGTGTGGGAAGGAGGGTTATGCCACCCTACCGAGTTAATGTGCCTCCGCTAGGTCCTGTATGGAAACAGGCCTATATATCAGCATCTGGCATAAAACTGTAGTTATTAAGGGCACCCAATACCTAATCACCCTTCCTTGTTTACTAAATAGATAACACCTTCATACCAGAGGTTCTCACGTGTTGTAAAGGACAAGCCTGTGAAACAATCTCTTAACTAGAGATGGAAAAAACATAGACCTCAAAGGGTCAGTTACCTCCTCTGGCCTGGGCAACACAGCTGAAAACCTGTCAAGTAATGAAAGTGCAGGTATCTGCCCCCTACCCTCTGATCTAGGTCCCTGGCATTGTGATTGGCGATAAGCTAATATTGTTTGAAATGCCGCACTTGATAGCACCTCTTGGTGGTTACCGACTTTTTGATTTAATTCAGCGTTTGTGTGATTTCTTTGAAGATCTGCCCTATTGTCAAATCTGTTGGTAATTTGTCGCATACTGTGCACCTAGCTCTAAAAACAAGGAAGTAAGCAGAGCATCTGAATAGTAACCTTTCCTGTGTCCCCTGGCTGGACAGAAAGCCCAATATAGGCTTTAAGTTTTCCAGAATATTTAAAGAACCAGTAAAATGGTTCAGCTGGATGAGGCAGTGGTTGTGAAACTACTGAAAGGAAGATGGACCAAAGGTCCCAGCCTCACTGTCGATAATACTGCAAAGTTGCTCTACCCGTCTTTGCCTATCTGTTCCTCTTAGCTTAAGCTTTCCCATTTGTCTACCTATATAATTATCATATGAAATCTCTTTATTGATTCATAACTACAACTTTACAATTGCTTTATTAACCTTCTGGCTTTCTCAAAATTGCTTGGAAATGCACCATTTGCCCACTCTTTGTTCAAAACTTTCTCGGTGGAAGAAATCCCCCCGGAACCCAACTTTTGACGGTCGGACTCGCTCGCCACCGGCGACGGGACTCATCACAAACCTTTACGGCTCACCACTTTCAAATGTCACCAGCCGCCACTGGTAGCGCTATATGAGTGGTTTGAGAAGTCTGACAGCTGCCAGACACCTCGGAAAAAGTGTCCGATGACGCTTGGAATTTCAATACGATTGGACTGTCCCTGTTAATTAAAAATGTTCTTTAGTCAACTATAAGAGAGCAAAGGCCACGTCTGTTGTATCTCTAGTAAAGTCTTGTGGTCTATTAAAAAAACGTAGACATATCTGATCAATAAAAAAACACAAAATGGTAATGTAGCATTAGAAAGGAGACATCATTGTTTATTTTCCACAGCACATACAAGGTACTTGTTTCTTACATGCTTTTATAATATCGAAAAGTGCTGTATACTGTATCATTTTAACTGATGTTTTAAGTATTTTAGAAGTCTGCTGATGTATGTAGACGCTGATATCTTTACACATCAATTTACATCTTACGAACCATATTCAAAAGGTCTGTGCGATGGTCTGTAAAACGATATGGTACTTACATGCCGCTATTTCACGAGGATCTTTGGCAGATTCCAAGCTTTTACAGTTTGTAACATGTTTCATTTGGGATCCCGCACACCTAGGATCCAATATGGCCGCATATAATTATTTACTCTTAGAAGACAGATCGAAGAATTAATATCGTCTAATCATTTTTTCCAGATGGAGACGAGTGGCAGGAGGAGGAAGACCAGCTGCACGTCCCTTTCTCCTGTGAGCGGTTCCCTGAGGATGACATGGTCAGAAGGTCAAAGGAGCTTTATGAGATGCTCAATAAAAGAAGATCTGTCCGATTTATAAGTAGTGAACCGGTCCCGAGAGAGGTCATTGACAATATCATCCGAGCAGCAGGTAATGCATAGTAATGAACTTGGGTTGGTCTTCAGAAGTCTGGTCCACGAAGAGTAAAGCCAAAAAGTTTATAGTGGGTAGAGCAGTAGGAAATTGTGAAGGAAGCTACTTCCTAACAACTGCTTTGCTCGTGTGCACATGGCCCATACAGTATAAGGAGTTACACTCACTTCATTTCTGTAAGCAAGCAAGTGGCATAAAGCAGTAGACATTTAGGGTTATTTATTTATGTGTTTCTGGACAAAAATGCAAAATTAATATTTGTGAAATATTTCAATGTGGAGCGGACCAAAAATACAACTACAAAAACGAGAGCAGGAAAGCCTCCTATCTTTCTGGTCCCCCAATCCATCCTCTTTTTTCTCCCTTAATCCCTTTTCCCTCCTTTCTCTCTAGTGGATTTCAGTGGTAGAATTGGTCATTATTCATTGCACTGCCGGACTGAGGCCCAGATTTACAATAATGCAGCGCAACGCTGCAACCAAAGTTGCGGCGTTGCGTAAGAGAGGAAAATCACAAGAATGCACCTTATCTACTAAGATATGGCACTGTCCTGCTCACTCCCAAGCACTGGTGCACAGTCAGGCCGTCTAGTGCCTTTGCACTTTGGTTCAATGGTGTCTGTGTCTGCTCTAGCATAGGTTTTGTACTGGAAGAATGTCCTTCCAATACAAAATGCTATGTCCAGTGAAACTTTTCCCTCTTTGGATGTGTGCTTTAAGCTGCTGCACAAATGCAAAGTTGGAAACCTTGAAGAAATAAAAGCATTCTGCCTTTTCACGCCTGCCTCATGAGACATTATTTGTAGGTGCAAAACCCTGAATACTGTTTTTAGTAGATAGAACTTTGAGTGGTTGCATTGAAACGCCCATGTACAACCCATGGAGGGGGGCCTGCGCTCCTTAATGCAAATTACTGCAAAGCAGCACAAAGCGCTGCTTTGCTTTACTTTCAGGCAACATTCAATGGCAAAACATGTTTTGTGCTGAACGTAAATTCCAACGTTTTGCTCTGGTTTGCTTGCACAACCTGACACAAAACATTATTAAACCTGCACCAAGAGTCCGATTTAGAGTTTGGTGTCAAAACCATCTGTTCACCCGTCTGTTGCCATTGACGTCCTACTGTCCTATTTACACTATGGCAGTTTGTCGGACTACATTTTTCTTATTCCGTCGATGGCGGTATACCCTGAGCATTGCTGTGGGAATAACGGAAAGTCAATACCCCATCGCCCATATTAGATTATAATTTCCATCCACTGAAAATTGGCAGTTAATCCTCCACCCTGTGTTGGAGGAAAAAGAGCATAGTCAAACCCTGCCCATAACAACCACACAACCTACTCAATCAACATGTCCCTGCTTCTACAAGCCCTTTGATTCTATCTGCCAGTGGTAAATAAACAGAAACACAATGCAGAACAATATACAAGGTAAGTACAAGTATGCAAACATTTTTAAATGCACTATGTTAACTATCAATGCTACTAAACCTAACGTTATGTACACCAAGCATATCGAACAAAACTTTAATCTGTCTGTCCACATGTATCTATCTATATACCCATATAAAATACTCACATAACTAAATTTTATTAACCACGCCAAATCAGTAAGGTAATGCATATTTTTTGAAAATATGCGTGCTGAGACAAACATATAATGCTAAGACACTAGAACTAAACTGTTTTTTAAATGTTTGAATACTAGAAGTAACTCTAAACAGAAGTAGTTTGAATAAATAACAAAACTATAATGAGGCCACACTTGATGCCTATTTACACACTTACCTCACATTCCATATGATTCGATCATGTACCCCAAGTAGATATTACCACAACCCACAAGACAAATACTCACATGCAAAACATTGTGCTCATGTAATCAACCTAGGTGCAGGCACACTTAGGGCCCAATTACGATTTGATGGTGGTGTGGCGGCGGGACAGCCCCGCTGCCGCTCCGCCAAGCACGAAGGGGAACCGCCTGCCAAATAATTACTTTTATTATCAGCAGCAGGCGATTCCTTTGGCGTTCCCACGGCGGTGCCTATAACAATAGGCACCGCATTGGGAATGTGAAAAAAAGTTCCAGCATGGCCTGGACTGAAAAGTCCATACTGTGCTGGAACTTCTGTACATGCACACAGGGGGGCACAGGTTGTGCCCCCCTGTGTGCATCCACCAGGCATGAGGCACAAGAGGGCCCTGCAGGCCCCCTTTCTTTCATCTCAGCCACTGTTTTTATGGAGGAAAGACCTCCATGAAATAAATGGAAGAGATGAAAGTCATAATATGCTTGGCGAGACCGCGGCGGTCCCACCAAGCATATAGATGCCTCTTGACCGCTGTGCAACCACCAGGGAACGGCGGTTCTGTCAGGCCGGCACGACCACTAGGGTCGTAATGTGGCGGTCGCAAGACTGCCACCACCGCGCCACCACGAGTCTTGTGGTCCTCGGACTGCCTGACTCTTAATTAGGTCCTAAGTGTATGGCATGTACTTTATGTGAATCTAAACACCTGAAGGCATTCCTACATTTTAACACTAAAATAATAAAGTCAAAATTTTGGGGGATGCTCTGGAACCTTGCCTGGGCTATTGTTGGCCACATCTTGCACTTGGGACGCTCTCTACATCAGTTCCTGTTGGCTACTATCATTGGGGGCACTTTTGTTGGGGCCAAGCAGCCACAGGAGACTACATGTCCCAGGAGCCCCTCTTGCTGCTTAACCTGTGCCTGACCCGCACTACTTTAACGCGCTGCAGCCCCACTTGACTGGGGCTGCTCTGAAATCTTGCATGAGCTATTGTTGGCCACATCTGGCCTCTGGGACGGTCGCTACTTCAGTTCCTGTTGGCTACCATCGTTGGGGGCACTTTCTTTGGGGGCGTGTCGCGCTGCGACCGCAGGAGACTACATGCTGCTTCACCTGTGCCCAATCAGCGCTACTTAAGCACACTGCAGCCCCGCTGCGTAGACTGCGCCCGGGCCAAGGTCGGGCCCGTCCGTGCTCGTCAGAGACTGGTGGAGGCTGGGCAGGGCCATCCCTCTTTGCCGAAATCTCCAAAAACTTAGTGTGATAAGGTACTTTTAATGCTAACAGCACCCTGCCCATTTTAACTTTTAATATTACACGGACTGGAGGTCTTTGACTGAAGGCTACTCGTTCTTCTTTAGCCCTTGTTGTATTTGTGCTGACAAAATCTCTGTTTTGTTGTTGTTAAAGTTCCTTTGTATTTGTTTTATATCTTTTTTTTAATTAGATTTTAAAGTTTTGTGCATTTTTCACATGCTTCCTCTAGCGGCTAATGCTCTTTTTCTGTGCTGCTGAAAGTTGATTGAAACATCATTGTGCATTTTCTTGTAATCTCAGACTAGCTATTACGTGCTTGTAAAATGGGTAAATGAAAGGCTGTTGACCTTCCACAGGGCATCATCAAACATCTGAAGAGCACCAGCAAACCTGACAACTGCACGTTTCGAGAGATTGATCTGCTAATTGATGAAGTGGAGACACTTATTAACTCAGACACATTACCCCTGGAGGAAGATAGACCCGATTCGAACAACACTAATGTTGTTGTCCCCCACATCAACCAGGGTGCTATCCCCAAGACAAACCGCCCGCATGATCTTAAATCAAGCGTTCGGTCAGGCACTAAGGGCAAGCAGGGGGTACTTCAAATATTGCACATTTTTTTAAAGGCCATTCTAAGGGAACACAACAAAAAGGACCAATTGCAGTCTCCGACACACCTGACACAGACTTAAAAAAATGTGTCGGACATGTCGAATATGATCACACAAATACAGTCAATCTCAACCGTGTAACAATAGATTTCTCTCCCTTGAAGTGCAGTCTCAGACTGCTTCACCACTTTTGGCACACGATAATCTTAGCCTGGCACAATTTAATACCTTTCCGTTTGAAGTCGAATTGACTACCTTAACACATCAAATCTCTGAACTCAAAAATGAGATAGAAGAACTAAAAACAATGGTTCTTCATTTATCCAGCCTCTTAAATAAAATAACTGCTGTCAAAAATACCACCATTGACAATGTTATGCCGACAAAACCTAGAGCGGAATTCTTTAAATAAGGCCAGTAAATTCTTTGGCCCTAGACACCCATCCCTGATCAAAGAGCATAGTCATGTCCTCAAAATGCAGGAGGAGTCAAAAGAGATGGGGAAGTGGAGGACCCTTAAACTGCTTTTAAATGATTGCTCTGCTCGACCCATCGCCTCTTCATCTGTAACTAGGCAGCCTGTAGACTACAAATAGGTACCTACTGTATGGCTTCCAAATTGTAGCCTACAGAAAGCCTGTCCAGCCCCACAAAGCAGATGCCCAATATTCATTACTAATGTTCCCAAACTTAGCTAGATGTGCAACAAAGAAGGCGAGGATTCACTTATAAATAAAGGCATACACAGGGATTTGAAAGGTGAGAGGCTGTTGCTCCCTATTAAAAGAGGACATCTTGGGTGCGTCTAGGCACCTGCAAATTTGTATCAATTATGACACCATCAAGCTAATTCTCCCCAGCAGAAACCTAGTGGATGACCTAGTGGCATTTGACATAAGGACCTCTACCCTTAGTGACTCAAATATTTGCTTCAAGTACAGATGTCAGGATCAGAATCCAACCACAGACAGGCATACATGCCCATTCTCAATTCAAGAGAATCTCCCTTGCGGGAAGAAGACGGACTCCTAAATTACCATTCAAATCACCCTTTGACAGTTGAATCCCACACACTTGATGATAGTGATCAGTGTGTGACTAACTCCTTACCTAACATCTCAAAATCAACACAGAATGTTTACCCCTCTGTTATTTTCTCTGGAAATTCCAATATAATGCCTCTCCCACTATCTCCCACTCATGAGGCTATACGGATGGTAAACTTTCATTCCTCCCTTACCGCTCCTCAGACTGTCGAACCGGCTTCCATTATATAGTGGAACGGGGCTGGTTTAAGTTCGAAAGTCACTTCCCTGGACTGGAATACATATATAGACTCAAAAGACATCTGCCTACTGCAGGAAACCTGGGCTTTGGAGTCTGTCTTCAAGTTAGACTATCTTAACTTCTCGATTCCTGCTACACTTGGATCAGCAGGATGACCAGCAGGTGGTCTAACGACATGGATTAGAGTAAACTCAGATTTTACTGTTAAACAGCTGCAAACAGATTGTGCTTATATCCTCGCAGTTTGCATTAGACTAGGCAATTTAAACTCTATCGATATATACAATGTCAATGCCAGAGGGGTGAAGGCAGGGTTAGGGTCAGAAACTATTTCCATCTTAGAGGAATATTTGGAGGACTATTGAGGGGAAGCGTACTTAATCATAGCAGGAGATTTTAACTCCCCCTTTGAACCCCTAAATATGGATGACATTCATCTGGGGGTGGATGAAGATGTGACTTAGGGAGTACTGCAGCTTGAGTAGCCTAAGATCCACAAATGGACGCAGACAGCCCTTCTGTTAAAGTCACTCACATTGGAATATGGGCTTACATCTGCAAATGGAATAACTGAATCTGATAGGAAGGGGGGTAGTACTTATTCACCTTATTCAAGTTGCATTGATTATATTTTAATTGATCTATACCTTTGGCCATGCCTTAGCGACATGATCGTCAATCAGAGGGATGAAAGTGATCACAATCCCTTGTGTCTTATTATGAAATCTTTTTGCCTGAGGTTGGTAAGTCAGCACAATTTTGCAGCTAACACAGGAGGGATTTACCCTTCGAATGACACACCTCACCTAAAATGGTCACAGATACTAGAGAACCCTGATTACCTAGCAACAATTGGCATTGCTTTACACCTAGCCTTAGCCAAGATGAACGAAAGCACCGTAAGTGACAGAGGGATAGTGGCCATAGCTGATATACATACCCAATGTTTTAAAAAATGTCAACATGTTTCATTATTCCAGCCAGTAAAATCGAGTGCAGGTGCCTACGTTGTCAGCTAGGCGAGGCACTCAAATCTATTGGCATCTCCCATATCCACTCAGCCAGGAAGGCCTACAAACTGGCCTATGCCCATGCCAAGAGGGAATGGGATGATGGGAGATGGCAGGACCTGAAAGAGGCTTGCCATGTCAAGGATTCAACTACATTTTGGGCCTTAGTTAAATGGGGCAGAGAGGCCCATCCGCCTTCCACCTCCGACTTTGTAGGTCCTTCTGTATGGGTGGAATATTTTTCAGCCTTGTACTCACTATCCAAGCATACCCCCTTAGTAGATGATCAAACAATCGTTTTGCCACTAGATGACTCCACTGCACTGTGGTAGCTTACTTTTGAAATGGCCTCACTCTGGATGCGGTAACCAGAGGCGGGGCCTCTGGCCTGGATGGCATCACTGCCGACTTATTCCTACAGGACAGGGAGAATTGGTCCATGTATTTTGTATTTCTGGCCAATGCCATCGCTGGGGGAGTCCATATTCTGGAATCCTGGAAGGGAGCTTAAGTCATCCCAATACACAAGAAAGGTGATAAAGCCCTACCATGCAATTACAGGCCAATCAGTTCAATCATTGTGCCCAGAAAATGTTTGCACGCTTCTTTTTTGGGTAGAATACAGGGTTGGATAGATTGCAATGATATTCTGCCCCCCTTCCAGGCTGGTTTCCGCTAGAGGGCAAGCACTATGGAGCAGGTCTTTCGCTTACTTCTTCTATACTGTAAGATGGTCGTGATCAACGAGGGCAGCCTGTATGTTACCTTCGTTGATCTTAAATCAGCCTTTGACCTGGTCCCCCGCAAGAAATTGTGGCATGTCCTCCTTTGTATGGGCATGCGATTGGCTCTCCTGACCATTCTCATCTGTATGCATGTGGATAATTATACGCATGTCCGCTGAGGGGAGCAGGGAGAGCTAACATAGCGTTTTCCTATTTTTCAAGAGATTTTTAAATGACATTGTACAGCATCCCTCAAGTCTTCCTATGGATGCACCTTCTTTGGCTGGTATCAAAACACCAATTTTATTGTTTGCTGTTGATACCTACTTGATCTCTAAAACACCCAGTGGTCTACAGTGAGTGATGATTCTTTTTGAAGATTTTTGTAAATCTCTGGGACTTGAGATTAACTCAGCTAAAACTAAATTTATGACCCCTCAGAAACCTAAAACTTTCAATGGCAGACTAGAGTTGGGGGGGGGCACCCAGCTAGAGAGGGTGGATGTTTTCACTTATTTAGGGGTTACCTTGTCTTCAAATCTTTTATGGAAACCCCAAGTGGAGCTTTCATCCCTTAAACACAAACAAATAGCAGTTGCCATACTAAAAGAGCACAGCTCCTCTAATTCAAAACCCATAGCCCCGGGTTTACATATATATGATTCCAAAGCACTTTATGGCTCTGAACTCTGTAGCTGCTCAGATTTAAATTTACTTGCAAATTCAGAGAATACATTTTTGAGAAGCCTGACTCGTCTTCCAGCTAGGACTCCTCTTTTCCCACTGATGCTTGATATGGGTAGGAATTCAGTTGTAGACAAGGCTAGACTTCGGCCTCTACTGTTCTGGAGAAGGCTTTGATCCCAACCTGAACTGACTTCATACAGGGTGGCGCTAATGGATGTCCTGGAGGCAGACATATTAATAAAATTCCATGGCTTCGCCAGATAAAAAAATTACTTACATCCATCGGCCTACGTACATTATGGGTCAATTCACCATCTGCCGCATTCATCACAGCAGTGTCCTTAAAGAAATTCTATTGGCTTTGGGTTAGACAATTGGTCATTACCTCAGCTTTTAACTCTTCCCTAAGTGGTAAGTGTTTAGACTTTAAATCAAATAGTCTTTTGGAGCTGTATTGGGACGCTATGACAGTCCCCCTGAATGGGAAGCTTTACTTCCAATTTAGGGCTGGCACCTTTCCCTTAGAAACCTTTACCAGTAAATGGACCCTAAATATCGACCCTCTGTGCTCTACTTGTAAGATCTCCAAAGTAACTATTGCCCATGTGTTTTTTGCTTGTACAGGATATACTGTACCCCACCAGACATGGATTAAAACACTCTGTAAGCTCCTAGGGAATCTAGCTGGTCTGCATTGAGGATGCTGAGATCAGATCTGAACCTAACTTATGTCTGTACCATTGCGAAGTTCTTGGGGTGGATGTGGGTGATTAGAATAAGAGCTGACTGAAAGAACTTACTTGCCTTAAGCCTGTAATGTTCAATATTGATTGCAAATGTAAATGCAATGAATTGTGTTTTATCCAGTCCTGTACTTGACTGACTAGCTCCTTCAATCAATCAATCAATCAATAAAGCTTTATTCAATTTCTTACAAAGAAAATCATAAAAGCACATCAAATCATACATCTCAAATGTCAGTTCATAAAAATTTTAAAAGTCATCACATACAAAAAACAATTTAAAAAATCTGTACATGATTATACATCTGTCGAATCCTCGATTCACACTCGTGATGGACTCATATTAAAATAGTTTTCCTACATTTGAAAGTGTTTTTTAAAAACGCGACTATTTAAGTGGTAAAATATTCATTCTCTAGTAGTTGTATGACCAATAGTGCAGGACGGCATTGCCTAAGGCCAAGTGTTCTTAAGATCGGGAGAATCCACCTCCTTCTCTGAACAGAATAAAACTTACAAAACAAAAGAACATGCAGAGTCGACTGTTGGGGCATGTCATCACATGGGCAGTTACTCATACTTCTAGACCAGTCGTTCATATCAGGAAAACTGATTAATCTGTGTACGATGCATAGTCTAAAACGAGTTAATAAAAATCTGTCATAACCACCTGAGATATATCTTAAGTACGGCTGTATACTGTTTGTAGTCAGTGTGAGCTGATGGGCCTGTACTGTTGGTTTTGCCATTTCTGTGGTAATTCTACTTAACTCCAAAAATGACAGGCATCTTCTTTTAAGTTCTTTTCTCACTACCGTTCTCATGGTGTTAGGATCATTATAATATTCTGGATGTACAAGATTAGTTGTAAACTTTTTTATGCACTTTAACCACTGTATATTCAAGGCCCCTGTAATCTACAGCTGTCGCTTAATATATCACGATTAAGTGTGGTTTTGTCGGAAGTCCAAATCCTATGCCACAATAAGACTGACTGAATTTTTATGATGTCCGCTATATATGACTAGCTCCTTAACAATTTACCTCCATATTTGGTTCTCCCTTTTTGCTATTGTTTATTCCTCCCCCATTTGTTTTTAAATTTCTATTATGAAACACTGTATTTTTTTAACAGGCTGTGCCACCACGACCTTTACTCAATTTGCAAATGCACTTTAATTGTTTTAAAGTAGTCAAATGTAATTGCATTTGTTTAATTTATGTATGCTTTTATGACTAGATCTGTTGAATAAAGCTTATTTGACTCAATTCAAAAGTTAATATTTTGTCACACACACTTCCACTCTGCATGACACACAAACTAGCCCCTCACAACACCAGTCCTTTAACACACATGCGAAAGGTAATGAACTACAATGCAACACATAGGAAATCACAAGACCTGTAACGTGCAGTAAAAAGTTAACATAAGCAGCATCTTGGAATTGACAATCCCATATGGCAAACATTATAACATTTTCAACAACAACACATATTTACAAGTAAACAGAAGCATAAAATATTCAGTGTACCTTTTTATATTTTGTAAAGGAACAATAAAAATCTTCTTCCTCTGGGTAATTTAATGTTTTTTTATAAAAAAATTAATAAAACTAAAAGTCCAGAGTGAGGTTGTAAAATGCTGTCTTATTACAGTTTATGTACAATTGCCTCCAAGGGTCGCACTTGCCTACCAACATTTGCAATAATGTTGTCCTCAAGGAACTCTCCGTCCTCTTGGAGCAGATGTTAGTCCGTGCACTTACTTTTTGGGATGGGGATTTTTGATTTTTTTAGGGGGGATAGTGCCTGGTGTTTCTGGGGAGGAATGTTTATGGGTATGGGAGTATTTTGGTTCATGGGGTGATTTAGGGAAACCCAGAGAATTTGGGGACACTTTGATCCTCAACCATACCCCTTGACTGTCACAACTCAACTTCCCATCACAGTCAAAGAAAGAACCCTGACCTCGTGGCCCGCTATCACCACTGCCGAAATCATTGATACCATGAAGAGCATCCACTCAGAGGACCCATCTGATCCTTGCCCCCACCACACCTTGACCAAAGGACTCCTGTTGATCAGCATTGCACTAACATCTATCCTCAATGCCTCCATCGACTCAGCCACAATCCCTGACACCTGCAAACATACTACCGTCACCCCCCTGCTCAAGTAACCATTGACTGATCCAGGAATGCTCTCCAGTTGGAGAGCCCATCTCCCTCCTATCATACAGGTCAAGGTCTTAGAGAAACTAATTAACCAACATCTCACCAACCACCTCAGAAACCACAAGCTCCTCGATGCCACTCAGTCTGCATTCATGCCCAACCAACGTACAGGCACAGCACTCATTGTGCCACAGATCACATTTGCATGGTCCTTGATAGAGGAGACACTGCAGCCCTCATTCTTCTGGGCCTCTCTGTAGCATTTGACATGGTCTCACACCCCATCCTCACCAGGCGCCTGCACAAGATTGGCATCCAAAGACCTGCCCTCCACTGAATCAGCTCCTTCTTAATGAATAGAATACAAATTGTCAGCCTGACACCTTACTCCTCTAAAGCCTGCAAACTCATTTTCCGAGTGTCCCATGTTTATCGTTCAGCCCCACCATCTTGAAAGATATGTGGTCCCCCAGGCCAATGCCATCCACACACTTCACATAAACATCCTCCCCTGTACTGCCGACACACATCTTGTACTTTCTCTCTCTAACAAGACCCCCAACAAAAGAAACTAATTCACCGCCTGCCTGACTGAACTCACTAACTCGATGAAAGCCAACTGTGTCAAGCTCAGCACCGACAAAACAGAAGTAGTGATGTTGGGCAAAACACCTCAACATTGGACTACAACTGGTGGCTAACTGAACTCGGACCCATACCCTGCACCCACTCCAGGAACCTTGGAATTATCATCCGCAGCAAACTGGACATGACTGCACAAGTCGACACCATCATCACTACATCCTGCTTCCACACTCTGAAGATGCTGAAGAGCATCTTCAAATGGCTCCCAAACAAAACCAGAAAAACTGTCAATCATGCCCTAGTGGCCAGCAAGTTGGACTACAGGAACACCCTCTACACCAGGATCACAAAACAACTCACCAGAAAACTACAAACCATCAAGAAATCTGCAGCCAGACTCATCCTTAACCTCCCACACAGAACTCACATCACATCACCTCTCAGTGAGCTCTTCTGGCTCTCGATACACAAACACACTCATTTAAAACTCCTCATACATTCACGGCACTACACAACTTAGGTCCCACCTACTCCAACGGTCACATCTACTTCTACCAACCACCCAGACACCTGCTTAGCACCAGGATAGTGCACTTTACAAATTAACATAACATTAGCATGGCATGGCATGACATGACATTTTGGGTGGGGTTTGGAATGGGGTCAGATGATACCGAATGGGAGCAGTTGTGCCAGAAGCACTGATCTCAGAGAAGGCACTACCAGAGACAGAACTTCTCCGTATGGAAGACAGGGTAGAGCGCTTGTCATCCAGGATGTCAATAACTTGAGCCAGTTGCTGGCTGACACCCTGGATAATGTACAACAATACTGTCAGCCCCACAAAGGGGTTCCTCAGAACATCCAGTGACTCTTTGGAGCACAGTGCTTGATAAGCGCGCTATATAAATCTACTAATTTAATTTGTGGGATGGGAGAAGGGGTAGAGGTGTCTATGCAAAAGAGACCCTAGTCCATTTTTTAAATGAGTGCTGGCTTGATATGAGGGTGCAGGAGTGAGGGTGGTGTTGGTGATAGTGGTGGCAGTCACAGGAGCAGATGTTCTGGCTTGCCATGTTTCTGCTGCCACAACGAGGGGCTGGTCAGAGCCAGAGACCTCAGAGTTAGAGGGAGAAGTGGCTTTCTGGCAAGCACTCTCTGCCTCAATGCCACTAGGTCCTTCAGTGTTGGTGGCTCCACCTTTTGACTCCCAGTGGCCCTCCTGATGGTCTCCCGAAGTGTGGCCAGCATCTTCCTTGCTTGCTCCAGAGGAAGCTGAAAGCAGATATATGTACATATCAGTTACACAGTATAGAGTGAAATAACACAATTTATACACATGGAAGAGGTCCTCAAATTTTTCTTTGAATGTTAATATTCTAAAGAACGGGCATCCAATCTGAAATCACCAAGGTTCTGATATTGCATTTTTTCGACGGTTTGTGATATCACAAACATCATGGATATCCCATCTGCCTTATTTCAAGCTCATTATATCATATGGCACTTGTAATAAGGGGGATATGACAGAGTACCCATCCGCAAATTTTTCAATCAGACTCAACATAATGTAATATACAAAATTAAAGCATAGTTAACATTTACAAGGTAAGCAGAATTGTTTATAACTCAAATGCACTGTGTCCCATCTATAGAGTTTGACAGATGGAAAGCTCCATCAAAATCGTGACATAAATTTAGTCTACCATATTAGAAGTGCCATACGCTTTAACACATTTGTAATAGGGTGGATGTGTTTTCTGCCTTGTTTGTGAAGTAGTATCCCATCTGCTAAACTAAAAATCATGCACATATTGTTAACTTTAAATTTTTTAATTGTTGTGATATGAATGTTCCCTGCATGGTGTATACTCCTTGCACATGCCCTGAATTCATATTTGTAAGCATCTGCTATCACACTTTCTGTATTATGTGGACCTAACCAACACCCATGTGTGTGTGTGAATGCCTAGATTGTACTTGTGACAATACTCTGCTCATACATTTGCCCAGGATCTGGATGCCCACTGCTAATGGCTGTTAGACCTATCAGCCTTAGTGTGGTCTTCCCCCAAACCTTTTGCCTTACTCCTCTTGTTTTGTTGAATTAGTTTTTTTGGCCACAGGACTTTGCACACATTACCACTGCTAGCCAGTGCTAAAGTGCTTGTGCTCTCTCCTTCAAACATGGTGAAATTGGCTTACACCCAATTGGCACATTCAGTTTACTTGTAAGTCTCTAGTAAAGTGGTTCCTTATGTACCCTGGGCCTGTAAATTGAATGCTACTAGTGGGACTGCAGCACTAATTGTGCCACCCACTTAAGTAGCCTTTTAAACATGTCTCAGGCCTGCCATTGCAGCCCTGTGCTATTTTTGACTGCCATTTCGACCTGGCAACATAAACCTTTGCCAGGCCTAAACCTTCCTTTTTAATACAAACAAGTCCCCCTTGAGGCAGGCCCTTAATAGCCCACAGGGCAGGGTGCAGTGTAAACGGGGCAGCAGTATATATGACAACGTGACAAAGTTTCCCTCAATGCACTCTTATACAGCAGAGGAAAGAGTCTGTCAATCATAGAGCAGTTTTGCCAGTGTGGGACAGAGACTTATGGAAAAGAAAGGTACAGCCTTGCCTTACTAGTCGATCATCCATGACTGATACATAAGGCATCCGTCATGTTTGGTCCACCTTCCAAAACCAACATTGTCAGCATAGGGTATGTCTGATACTGAAGAGCAGGCTGGTAGTACTTAATTGATGGAAGCATTGCCAACATGAGGTTGTTTCCGTCAATAACTACTAGAACATCCCCATTAAAGTCAATAGATTTATACCTTCTACTGTGTTACATATCAGTCAACATTGACAGATTTCTCTAAAGATAAAGAAAAAACACAATTAAATGGTGAAATGGAATGTGTGTCTCTAAATATATTTGTTCTTTTTTTTTTAAAAAGCAATAAAAAGATTGAATTGAAAAAATGTGTTTATGAAAAATGTATTAAAAAATATAACAAAAATGGTTTTAGTATGTGAGGCATAGAGGCAATGAAACAACAATTACAATCTGAACATTTGGCAGACATCAGAACTGAGACTGCCATTCCACATTTTGTGATTATTATGGGGGTGTTACATTTCTGTGCTACTGGCTCTTTCCAGTATGCAGTAAGTGGCTCAAATAGGATGTCTGAGTCAACTTTTTAGCTGCCCTCAACCAGGTCCTGGATGTTGTGCTCAGGCGCTTGAATGACTGCACCCAGTTTCAAATGGATAATGATATGCTGAACAATATTAAGGCCAGGTCCTATAGATTGGGAGGCATACCACATCTGTTAGGTGCCATAAATACAACCCTAATTGCATTGGTGCCACCTCATGACCCGGAGCAAGTCTACTCCAATAGGAAGCTTTTCTACTCAATTACTACGCAGATGATTTGCATCTGTATCATCAGTGTTTGTGCAAGATTTCCGGTTTCCACCAATGACTAAGTAATGCTACGAAATAGCTACACACTACATAGATGGCAGCCCATTTGTGATGTCGTTCACAAACCATATTAAAATATTTTATGTTAAATACTAAAGTAAATTTGTGTTATGTATTTACTTAGGATTAGGGATGGGCGGGAGGCTCCACTCCGCCGACAGAGTTTGCAGAGTTTTGCCACTCCGCGCTCCAAGCTGAGCGCGGAGTGGCAATACTCTGCAAACTTTGTCGGCGGAGCGGAGCCTACTGCCCATCCCTAATCCTAAGTAAATGCATAACACAAAAAACTCTGCCTCTGCCACGTGGCAGAGTTTTGCTGGCACCCGCCCACCCCTGCCAAACGTGCTAAAAAGACTTCAAGCTTAAAAAATAAAGGACATGAAATACCTTTTGTTTTATTACAGTGCGTGTCTTAGAGTAGTAAATGTGCTGTGAAAAAAAGTGATATGTGAACTTCCAACCCCAAAACAGTTGAAATAAGAGAGGATGCCTCTGCCTTATCACAAATTCACAATACATTCTGCTACAACTTGTCCTGGAGAAGCAGGTGTCCCAGGGTCAGATAAAGTTCAATGCGCGAGCACACCAGCAGTATTTCAGAAATGAAAAGGTGTTCATTCCTCTGATCTGCCCTCCAATCCCTCTGCGTTATTAAAATGGTAGGTTTTACAGCATCAATAAACACTTTCCTTCCCAATTGCCCCAGGCAAAAGCCCAAAAGCTAGGTTTGAACTATGAAAACTCAGCGTTAGGTTCACTTGGTTAGTTTTGCTGTGTCAAAAACTCATTTGAGTTCAAAAGTTCAGATGAACCGTAAACGTTGTCATTCCAAAGCAGGCGATTTTACAAATATATAACCCCAGTAAAAAACTATTATTATCAACTTCCTAGTGTGTCAGTAAAACACCCGAAAACAGCCCCGGCAAAGCGATAATGGCATTTATTAAACCCATACAAATTGAATGAGAAATATTTTTACATTCTGTTGCCGTTTAGATTTTCAAACCAAAGCATTTTTAGTGACCGTTTATTTGTGAACAAACTAAACAGAGCTAATTTCCTTAGTAAATTGTGAAGTCTTGTGTGGCTTTTGGTTTCTATGGGACTTTTCTTCCTGTCTGGAATAGAACAGAATAGCAAAACAAACGGGTCATGCTTTCATGTATTTGTTTAAAGTTAGAATTCATGTCATCCTCTGGTACAGACTTGTGACCAGGTTAAATAAGTGTAGGCTGATTCCCACATTTGCAGGAATGAAAACATACTTCTGCTGTGTCCATATACATTATTTACTGGGCCGAAGCACTGCAGATGGGTACATTCCAAGATGGCAGCTCATTAGCAAAACAGCCTTCAAACACGTCCCTTTTAAAACCGTTTTTTGTGTTGGTGACTTGGTGCCTGCACACAGGTGTGATGTCAGGGGATCCTCTTTCATTCAGGGGGCGGGAGGCAGAGTTGCAGGGTAAGCCGGAAGGAGTGAGCTTCAGCGGACATGGTGAGTGAGTCCCTGTGCTGTCTGTTGCTGCCGTGGTGGTGTGGGGGACCAAGTGGAGTTGTGGTCGCTGGAGTGGGGGGCGTCTGTCGAGGAGCACAGATTTTGCTGTGCTCTCTTCTCGCTGTCCGTAAGATTGGTGTTGCCCTGAAATGGGAAGTGGTTGTACATCAGCGCTTTCTTTTAAAGTTAGGGGACAGTATCAATGTTTTGTGAAGGATGAATCAAACCCAGCTCTTAAGTTTGCTATAGCGTGGTTATTGTTTTTATGTGGGGACAGGCTGGTTGCTTATTTCTGGTGTGGAATGAACACGTGCAAGCGTTGATTGTAACTGTGTTGGCGGCCCTACCCAGCTTGATACTAATGTTAGTGCTGTGTGGAGCAGTCTTGTAGTTCAGGCGGGAGGTTCTGTTTCCTTTGTGTACCTGACGCTGGGGGTGGCCAAGTGGTGCTCTGCCTACACGCAGTCAAGCCCTGCAAGCTCCACCCGGTCTACTTAGGATGTCAAACAAAAAAATGCTACAGCGCTATTAAATGAATTGTTAATGAATGGAAATATATTACATTAAATTAAATGTATTTTACTGACGTTTAAGAAAAAAAAAGAAAAATTTCCACCTGAAGATTATTTTTTTTATTTGTATTAATAATCATTAAATGTGATGCGTATTAATGTAATTATTTGTTATTAAATGTAATGTTACATTATGTTTTAAATTAAAAATAGGTTATTAAATATTTTATAATTAAAATATTTTTTTAACATGAATCTATATTTAGTTATATGTTTTACTATTTTGAATAATCTAACCTAATTTAACATTAATTTTTATAGGGTTTTATTTTAAGTGGTAGGCCATGTGTAGTGCTGAACTTTCTACAAAAGCGTAAGTTACTCCAAAAGCGTAAGTTATACATAAGTGTAAGTTACACATGTACGCTACTACAAAAGTGAAAGTTTGTGAATACTATGTACAGTAGTACCACAAAATGTACTACAAAGTGCAGTTTGTGTCTCAGGCCCTAGGATCCCAACATGCATACTAGAGGGCAGTACAGAAATTGAGCTTCACAATGATTTGGCTTTACTAAAAAATAGTGTTATATTTTAATATTTAAAAACACAAAAACATCATTTCTGATATTGAATATCCAGGTCTGTTAGCAAGATACACGGTGCAGGTGCAGCACTACCCCTCAGTTCTAACATATTATCTATGACAGTATTTTTCCTACAGACTGACAAACAATCTCAGCCATCAGAAAGCAATTGTGTTCCATCTACTTAGAATCTGTTACCAGATGTATGTTGTGTCAGAGTAGAGTGAGCCAGATGAACCACTCTGGTTAACAGAAACAGGCTACTTTGCTGTGCTGTTGAGTGATTTATACGTCACTCTGTTTCAACTCTGATGTAGATGGGACAATAGATGTGTGTTCAATTTTAATATAAAACTGAGTAGTCCTTGCACTTTTCAAGGCCAAACCTACTCACGTCACCATGGCACTATTTTTCATCTTTTAACTTGGCTTTTACAAATCCTTTTATGATGTGTTCTAATTCTTTAGGCAAAATAAAATATTGAAAATAAACTCTCAAATGCAGTGATATATTAATTAAAAAATCACAACTGGAACAGTTTTGTTTCAGTGACAAGGATTCACGTGTTGTGCCTGGTACTACTGGCTATTTTTGATCAGGCATCGTTGTGGCTTCAGAGTTATTATATGCTAAGTGAATATGATAAGAGTGAGTGGAGCTACAGTGGGATGAGTAACTTAATAGATGTTGCCACTACATAAGGGATGGTGTAATTTGTGGCCCAAATGTAGTGTCATACCTACTTGATTGTGTTTACAGTGTGAGTTGTTCTAAGGAGAATGGTGTGACAGAGTGAGGAAGGGGTATATTGTAATTACATAGAGAATGTACTGAATTGTGACAGACATCAGTTAGCATACTTGTGTGAATTGGTTGTCGTTATTTGGACATCAATGGCGGCACTGAAAGTTTGCTGAGTGGCTGTCATGTTTCATGTGGCCACTCAGCAAACTTTTCTTTTTTTTATCAAAACAAACTCCAAAGCAGGAGTTTGCTTTTGAAAAATAAATACTAATGACACCCTGAGAAGTTTTTTTCCAGTGTGAGGGGTCATTTTGCTTTTCTTTTGTTTCTGTTTGGGACTCCCAGGCTTTCCCTGGCAGTCCGAACAGAAAAAAATGCATCAGATTGTATGGTCTAAACAGGGAGGATGGTCTTATGTAGTTGCACCATTTTCTCTGTCGCACCACAGGAGTAGATTTTCCACCGGCAGAGCCAGCGAGGTCATCACTCTCCTCTGACACCAGATATGGCAGGCAGACTATCAGTTTGGTGGAAAGAATACTCTGCCACATTTGCAGTCAACTTTAAATGAGGCCCCATGAGCAAGGGTTGCTCATTTCTAATTCTCATATTAACTTCATCAGCTGGTTTTCAACAATATTGATCATGGAGTGCTGCTGCAATATCCTAGGTGCAACACTAGAATGCATTGTTTGTCAAATAGCTCCAATTAGAGAATGGAGTGACCAACACTTCCAAAAATAGAATTGCATCCAGTAGGTAGCTGTGCATGGTTTCCTAAGACAAAATTGTACTCAGCAAGTGACCATGGGCTCCTACAGCAACACACAACTTACCTGATGATCATGCGGCATCTGTGAAAAAAGAGCACCCAACAGATGGCCAGTGGCTTCCATGTCTCAGATTTGGGATCACTTCACATGACCTCCCATAGGGCTTATCATCCATTCTAGGAAAGGCTGACCGCATATTTTTGGGATTGGAGAATTTGTTGTAGTTGAGGTAGGAGCTGTTTAATACATCATCAATAGCAGTTGTTAAAGTAACACTTTAGAGTCTTAGAATCTCCGTCAATGAGAAATGTAACATCAATGTAACACCTGTAACTCATACCTGTGCCAGGCTGAATGCAGCCTGAACAGACCATGGATGTCAATGAGCTGCCTGCTGATATCATACAAATGTCCTGTGGATTGACTCCTTAGTTAAAGAAGTTTCTTTATGCTTGTTAGAAGAATATAATGGCGTTTTATAGAAGGTCACATTTGGTAAAAGTGTGTGAAATTAAGTAATGTATCGTCACTTGCCCTTGAATAGATGTGAGGGATTAGAATTAATTGGTTATGTACAAGATGCAACACAAGCAATATATGTTGAAGGATCTTTGGAGGTCTTTCCAAGTAGTTATATTGTTTTTTTAAAAATATCTTTTTATTATTAGAAACAATACAGAGTTAGTGATTACAGCCGTCAACATTATTAACTTCACAGCACCATCGTACATACAACATCAACAATGTATTCTATCTGTTTGGCCCTTACTGCAAATTCGCTATGTCCCTTTTCTTTGGTTCTCTTCCCACGGCCTTATTGGCTTTTGATATGGTGGGGCACATATCTGTCCTCTGTAAGTATTCCAACTACCCCAGATTTGCTCCCATTTCTTTGGGCATCCTCTCCCTTCGTACACTGACTTTTCTGCCACCATCGCCCAGTCCATAGCCCGCTCCTAGTCTGCTAGTATGGGTGTTTCATCTGCTCCTCATTTCCTTGCGATATTTCTCTTAGCGATAGCAAAACCCAGAGTTACAAAGATACGTTCCTTACTAGTGAGATCTGTCAGTCCCCATATACTGAGCAGGCGCAGAGTAGGAGTCTGTGGAAGTTCCTTGCCAGCCACGTTATGCAACTGTGTCCCCACTGCTCCCTAATATCTCTGAATGGCCGGACATTCCCATGGTATGTGATAGAATGTGCCTTCTGCTAGACATTGTCGTCTACATGTGGAGTCCTCTTTCCGTTTCATTATTACCATAGTGTTACAGGAGAAATACGATCTATGTAGGATTTTAAATTGAATCAATTTAAGTCTCGAGGTTATGGCTACTTCTCGGGGAGAGGCTAAAGCTTCCACTCAATCTTCATCCTCTAGTTCTCCCAGATTAGCCTGCCACCATTCTCGTAGCTGTATGAGTGGGTCGGGCATAGCGTTTAGCAGTTTTTTATATGTCATAGATATCATTTTGGCATCTATTTGGTCATTCAGTAGCCTGTCCTCCAGCGGGGACGACTCTGGGAGGTCTCAGCCCATTGGAATGGCCGCCTGTAAAGCATGTCTGATTTGTAGGTATCAATACATCTCTGAGTCTGCCATTTAATATTCTTTCTTTACCTCCTGAAGGATTTGACCCTACCCTTCACCCACAAGTCACCCACTTTTGAGACATCGATCAAGTCCCACTTATCGAACCCCGGCTGTTTGATCAGTGTTCCTAACTTTTCTGTATCCCATAGTGGTGTAGACTGAGTCACTTTGTTTCTCCATCCCAACTGCTTTTTCACCGCATGCCAGAGATGCACTGAATGTCGCGTTGGCCCTGTTAATGACTGCTGTGGTTTATTTGTATATAGGGCCTGTTTGTAACTTCTGTTGCCCATGAGGAGTATATCCTTCTGATATGCAGGATCAGTTTGTGAGCCATATACCCACTGGTTAATAACCGCAAGCTGTGTGGCCCAATAATATAGTCTTATGTCTGGAAGGGCTATGCCACCATCGTACCACCCCTGCACCATTTTCTTTGTTGCGATCCGCGGAGGTTTATTGTCCCACAGTAAGGATCTCAGCTCACTCTCCACCTGTGAAAAGTATGTATCTTGAATACGGAAGGGAGTATTTTGTAGGACATATAGGAATCGCGGCAGGGCCATCATTTTGAAAAGGGCCGCTCTGCCCAGGAGAGACAACAGTAACATTTTCCAGTGCTGTATGTCATTCTGTAAGCGCTTCGGTGGGCCGAGTAGGTTGTGTGTGTAGAAAAGTTGAGGGTCCCTAGTGACATAGATTCCTAGATAGCAGAATCCTTCCTCAGTCACTGTCACGGTGCAGTCAGCTGGTAGTTTAGGATTGGGTCCTTGGAGGATAAATAATACCAACTTAGTCCAGTTGATGTCGTGTCCGGAATATTTCCGGAAGTTAGTAAATATATGCATTATCCTGTTTATGGAGGAGCTAGGTGATGCAATGTATAGCAGGATATTATCCGCATACAGGGAGATTCTATCCTCCCATTCCTCTGTCCATCATAGTCCCCGGATCAGTGGATCACCTCTTATCTAGGTTGCCAGGGGTTCTAACATTAGTGCGAAGATCAGAGGTGACAGTGGGCATCCCTGGCACATGCCTCGTTTAATGAAAAAGGGGTGCGAGGTGTGCCCATTTAACACTATTTGAGCCATTGGTCTCGCGTATAGCAACCTAATCCACGCAATATAGTTTGGGGCAAATCCTAGTCGCTCCATAACCGCGAATAAATATGGCCATTCGATGGTATCGATCGCCATACGGGCATCTAGGTACAGTATTGCTGTTGCCTCTTTGATGGTGTCGCTCCTGCCCAGTACCCAGTGGAGGTGTAGTAGGTTTAAGGCAGTATTTCTACGTAGCATAAAGCCATACTGGTCTGGATGTACCAGGCCTGTGATGACACTCATTAGCGTGTTTGCGAGTAGTTTGGCTACTATTTTCACTTCCGAGTTAAGGAGTGAGATTGAGCGATACGAGCCACAGAGTTCGATTGGTTTACCTTGTTTATGAATGACTACAATTAAAGCTAGTCTTTGGTCATGGGGTAGGCATCCCAGTTGTATACACTCCTCGTACATTGCCCAGAGATATGGTGCGATTTTCGAAGCTATGAGTTTATATAATTCGATTGGGAGACCGTTGGGTCCCATCGCTTTGCCGGATTGTATACTGTTTATTGCGCTCACTATTTCCTTGTCTGTTATGTCACTGTCTAGTGTAGCGGTATCATCCTTCGTTAGTGAGGGGAGGTGCATTTCTGCCAGTAATTCTCTCGAATAATCCGCCGTGGCTGTGTTGGAGTATGTGTATATGTGCCTAAAATGTGTTGCGAACATTTTCGCCATGTCCTGGGGTTCTCTTATCAGTTCCCCTTCTTCATTCCTGAGATGTGGTACCCATCTATTTGCCTGCTCGTGCCTGTCTAGCCATGCAAGAAGCTTCCCCACTTTATCTCTGGATTCGTACATTTTATGAAGCACCGATTGTCGCATGCCACGCGGCTCCTCCGTCGCTAAGTTTTTATACTCCTGACGTTTGACAGCTAGTACATGTTTGGTCGCTACGTTGTCTGTTTGCATAACCTGTGCTTCTTTCTCAAGTATCTCACTTTCTAAGTCTGTAAGCACCCTTTTCCTCTCTTTTCTATGTCCAGTCATCAGGTTGAGTGCTTGACCCTTGATTACTACTTTATATGCTTCCCAAAGAACCTGTGAGGATGTGAAGTAATGCTCTGTAGTTTGTATGAGGTCGTCGCATATGTGTGGAAGTTTTAAGCCCCGGGGTGTATCGTGATAGTTTTTCGGATTGGTTTTGTTCCCCATACGTAGGTGACCCAGATTGGTGAATGATCCGAAATCCCCCAAGCAAGATGTCGAATGTCTCTGAAACAAGGTAGTTGGTTCGCTAATGTCAGGATGTAGTCAATGCATGACTGGCTGCCATGTGCTCCTGAGTGGAAAGTGAATTGCAAAGTGTTTGGGTTGTTTGCTCGCCATACGTCTACAAGTCCCATTGCTTCTAGGTAGTGTGATAGTGGGGAAGTGTTGCCTATTGTTGGTCTCGGAAGTTTGTGGTCTTGTTGCCCGCAGAGAGCCATGTTCAAATCTCCTCCCAGTATTAAGTCTCCCTCTGGCAGTTCAAGGATTAGTTTACTCAGTTCAGGTAGGGTTACTCTCTGCAACGTCGGTGGTATATACACTGAGAGGATATTTAGTGGTTTTCCTTCCCAACTTCCCGCAATAGCTACAAACCTGCCCAGTGGGTCTGTCCATATCCGATTTAGCATAAATGGGCATCTATTACGCAGGAGTATTCCGGTCCCCCTGGAGCCGGTCGTAAAGCCTGTATGTGCTATTGGTTTGTGCCCCCCCCCCCGATTTAGGGCTTTGTATGTGTTGCCCACCAGGTGTGTTTCTTGTAGTAATATTATGTCTGGTGAGTGTTGTTTGATAAATTGGATAGCTATCCCTCTTTTCAGTTTGTCCCCCAGACAATTAATTTTCCATGAGAGCAGCCTGAGAGTGGGTTCTATCTTGTCAGGTGTCCTGAGGGTCGTGAACGTGGGCCTGTCTATTCTCGTTCTCACAAGCCTGTTGGGAAATTATGTGCTCTTGGAGATAATGTGCTGTGAATCTTACCCCTTCCAGCGACTGAATCAATTGTATGTCCATCGACAGAGACTGTGCATAGTGCTTTTCAGCAATTAAACTAAACATCAAATAACAATTACCCTGGCTTGGTTGACTAAATTGGATTTCAATACTGGCTATCCTACGATAAACCCCATCCCATCTCCCTGCCTCCCTGCATGACGGTTCGAGAACTGCCCGCCACCCGAACATTGCAGCGTGCCTGTCGTCCCACCCCATCAACTAAGAGGGTCCAGGACTCCCAGGAACCCCCACCCCCCCATGACTCTTATACATTATGGCTGTGCGGGGTCAACCTTGAATAACTGTCTGAGACTGTCTTGTACCTCAGTTTCGTCTAGTCCAGGTGAGGTGATTGTGTTCACTATTTCAAGGCTTATGACTTCAATATTTAGGTTACCCCCTATTAATCTTCTTACGGCATATAGTTTCTAGGAATTCGCTGTATTGGCCAATGCACGTGTGCTGAGCTGCGATTGAGCATCGAGACTGTACCTCCATTCGTCCTTCAATTGTCTTTGTTCAGTTCATCATGTGTTTCCTTGTTCTTCTCTTTGGTTGTATCTGTGTTTCCCATCAGTTTTGCGCCTCTTCCTATCCTCCCGCCGGAGGAGTGTACTTTCCCCACAGTTCTCCATCCATCCAGCATCTCCTGGGCCTCTTCTAGGTTAGTAAAGAACCATGTCTTCCCTTGGGCCTCCACTCTCAGCTTGGCGGGAACAGCATTGAGTACTTAAGTTCTTTCTCTCTGAGCGCCTTTTTGACTTCCAAAAAGCTCTGTCTTTGCCGTTGTACATTCAGTGTGAAGTCGGGAAAAATGTCACTGTAGCATTGTCATATCGGACCTGCGGGCCACTGCGAGCTGTTTGTAATATAATGTTGCGCTATTGAAAGTTAAAAACTCAGGCCAAGATCGGCCTTGGTGGCGCCCCGGGCCTGGGTCACCCCATGGGACTCTATGTGCTCTCTCGATAGAGAAGTAGTTAGATAGTCTACTGGGATGTAGGTGTTTGAGGATTAAGTCTTCTACAAAAAGATCTGCCGCAGGTCCCTCTGCTCGCTCCGGCACTCCGATACTTCGTATATTATTCCTCCTTGAGCGCCCTTCATATTCATCCAGCTTTGCTTCGAGTGCATTTGTTGTAGTTTCTAGGTTTGTAACTTGTTGTTGGAGGAGCTTGGTGTTTGCTTTTAGAGAGTTTGTTGTGTCTTCCACTTCTTGGACTCTGTCTCCCAATTTGCGTAAGTCCGCTCTTATTAAGGAGACCTAGCTTGAGACCGTATCTATTCTTTCCAGCGAGGTTTGTACTTTATTAATGGCCACCAAGATGTTGTGCAGAGTAGGGTCATCCCTTCCTAATGAACTCTCAGGTGGATTGTTTCCATCTTCAGGTTCCTTTTGCAGGGTGAATTTGTCGAGTTTGGTTTGGTGCGTCCCACACCCTCCCTTGGAGCCCAACAGGGTATGCCACTTTACAGGTGGGGATCCACCTATCTGCCACCGTCTGGGTACTCCCCGCCGCCTGCCCAGTGGGTATTCCACCTCACAGCCTGTCGTTTTTCCCCTCCAATGATGCTGCTCGCCGGTTTATGTGCACTATAGTTATGGGCTATCTTGAGTGGCTCATTGGATGCCCATTTGGATTGGAGCACTATAGGCTGGATCCAATGGATATTTTGGTACCACCTTGGAAGCCGAGGTTCACCCAGCACTCCACTCGTCTCCTCCTGCCGCCTGAGGGGGCCCGGAAGGGAGCACTGTTTATCTATTAGGGCCAGGCGTTATTCTGTGCTACTATGAGTAGGAGGTGCTCCTTTCCACTTCTTCCTCCTTGCAGCGATCTTTACACTATTCCTCGCTGGAAAATTCTTCACTTGGTTGACTCCTTGCCTTAGTTGCTGTAAAGAATTTGCCCCGGCCTCACCGCTTTCCACACTTCGGTGCTCCTCTGAGTGCACTTTAGGAAGCTTCGCTTCCACCAGTCATGCTACTCACGTTGTCCCCCCCCCGCTTCGGGTCTGTTCGCGCTCAGCTTACCAAGACAGGAGAAATTGCTTCTCGGGCCGGGGCTGCCTTGCCGGTTTTCTGGCCTCTGTGGACCTGTTTCGGGCGCCCCCTGTACTGCTGCTCCGGTGCCTGGGCGGGTGTTCCTTCGGGATCCGTTACGGAGTCTACCCGTTGCTGCATGGGACCGTGGACAAGGACGCGTATGGGGGTTCTCTGTGTGTTGTCTCAGCCGCTGTATCAGCCGAGGGCTGCACTCTCACGCTCCGCCCCGATCCTTCGTCGTCGACGTGTGCCGGGCTGTTACTGTGGCTCCCGGCCTCCATATGTCCGCAGGCCCTCGCTGATTCTGCCGACCTACAGTCCCTGGAAACCGTCGCAGCAGCCAGCCGAGTTGGGTCCCGGGTGATTGGACTTCAGTTCCACGGTATAGGCACCGTGCATTCGGATTTTTAGTCGGATATTGGGGGTTAATGATTTCGGGTCCCCTAGAGCTCGCTAGTGTGCGGCCATTTTCTTGTGGTGTTGGCCACGCCCCCCAAGTAGTTATATTGTTGATAGTGGACCTGATTTACAAAGCTATTTACAAGTGCAACAATAACTTACATATTCACACAAAGGTTTCTATGAGTCTGAGAAATTGGGTTGTTGGTTGAGGGGGTGTGACCACTTTCAGGCAACAGCCACAATCCCTGTGAAGGTGAACCGCAAACAGTGTGCTTAACCCTCTGGTAGCTGGGCACAAAAGCAATCAGGGTTAACTTAGAGGCAATGTGTAAAGTATTTATGCAGCACTCAAACAGTAATAAAGTGAAAACATAACTCAGGAACAATCCACACCAATTTAGAAAACCAGAGCACATTTTAATAACTTATTTGACACCAAAGCAATAAAAATCCATCTAGTAGAATTGGAGTTAGGATCTTACTTAAGTTTAAAGTGAAAAATAGCACCTTAAAGATCAAAGTGTCAGCCATGGGCATCCAGTTGCACGAGGCCAGGGCAAAGCAAAAGTTATGGCCGACTATATTGGAGCGCGGTTCGGATACTTAAAGTGTATTGGGCCCTGTCTCCGCGGACCTCTGAGGAGGAGGCATCGTCATCGGGGAGCTGCTGGAGGAAGACAGGGTGAAGATTCCTACTTTTGGACTTAGTCTCTTTTTTGGAACTCGAAAATCTCTAACAAGACTGTAGCCGACAAGGGCTCCATGAGGCAGAATACCCCTTATGTAAGGAGCCACTGAACAGGATATGCTACTGCAGAGAAGAACATAGTGGTAGCTGCAGTGAACTCAGGCCAACCAGCGATGCACCTTAGGCGGATCGACGAGCAGATAGGTCTCCAAAGTTTGAGATTTGGGCTATCTGTGGATCTTAAGTACCCATTCCAATGGCCCAGGACTAGACAGACACCACTTACAGGGCCAGGACTCAATCCGGCAGGATCCAGGTTCGGGTTCAAGATGGTTGGAGTCTTTTATGTCCCTGAGGGCCTGAGAAAGAGGCCTGCCAACTAGCACTTGGAATCACTCTGGCAGTCCTGGGTTCAAGTAGAAGAGCAGGGCTCAAGCAGCAAGGCAGACCTCTGGGGGCTCAATGCAGGCTTCAGGCAACAGAGCACTTTTCTGAAGTACCCCGAAGGCCACAGCAGTAAGCACTCCTCTGAGAATTCTTTAGCAGGTCCAGAAAGAGTGGGTCTGGGGGGCCCTTTTTAGGTCTCGCCTGAGCCAGCGCTTAGCGCTGCTCTGGGCGAGAGTTTTAGTAAGTGGGTTTTGGAAGTGCAAACAGCACTGGCGACCAGCTTACGTTCACGTGAGCTTGCACGCGCGTCACGGGTCATTAAGTGCATCGCGATCACTTTCACTTTCGCGGCTTCTTTACTTTTGCTATAATCGCGGCACCCGTGCTTTACTTTTAATGTTAAAAGTAAAGCGCCGGTGCCGCGATTGTAGCAAAAGTAAAGAAATAGATTATTTTTCTATTTCTTTACTTTTGCTATAATCGCGGCACCCGCGCTTTACTTAAAGCGCGGGTGCCGCACTTGTAGCAAAAGTAAAGAAATAGAAAAATAATCTATTTCTTTACTTTTGCTATAATTGCGGTACCCGCGCTTTACTTTTAATGTTAAAGCGCTTTACTTTTAATGTTAAAAGTAAAGCGCGGGTGCCGCGATTATAATGGTGTAGCCAATAGGTCTCGCTTTTGGGACCTTATAAGTATTTAGTTATGCAACTGTTGCATGGCTAAACACTTATAAGGTCCCAAAGGCGAGACCTATTGGCTATGCCAATGCTTGTTATACCTGTTGCCCACTCCAACGTGGGTGAAATGTCTGGAGGCTTCCCCCCACATAAGTGTCTGGAATGTCCTGCCTCCCTGCCCTGCTCCAGCTTGTTTGCAGGCACAAAGGGCTAGGATGAAGTTCTTCGTGAGAAAGTAAGGCACATTCTATTGAAGTGCAAGTGGGTCTGTGACAGCTTCGCTCCCCCATCCTTTCTGAAATTACCCATCCAGGCACACCTAATACCTCTATTATGTGCTGTCTGGAAGTAATATACAAAGGCCAACTGTGCCTCACACCTAGTCATATGACCCAGGAGCAGACTGCTAGAACTAAATTGTGAAGAATAGAAAAATGCCAATTTTCTAAAAGTGGCATTTTCAAAATTGTGACTTAAAATCTGACTTTACCATTAAGAGAATTTTAATTTACAATTTCTCAGACACCAAACATGACTTTCATCAAAGAGGGGTATGGGGCAATAATGACTGCACTTAACCCTTATGTGGGGTGAAGGGTAAATCAAGTTGACTGGGTGCCAGGGACCTGAGACTCAATACCCTTAAGTCCCCTAGGATACAAGATCCCACCAATCATTAAAACATCAAAATGATCCAGCACTCCTAAACAAATTCAGATTAAAGCAGTTAATAAGAAATGAGTTCAAAGAATAATTCAGCAGGTCTGGTCTCGTTCCAATTCTTTATTCAGATTCTTCTTAAAGAGAAATTGTAGCCTACGCGTTTCGTCCATCAAGGACTTCTTCAGGGCGAGACAGTAAGACGTTTGTTCCTCTAGGTTTCATGGAAGGAAGTTTCTTTTATTTGGAAACTCAGTTTATGGATAGATTGAATTAAATCCTTAAGTATTTTCCAATGGTGTGTACATCATCCAATATAATCCATTCAAACATTATCAAGGGCCATTATTATCAACGGTGCATGTATGATAATCCCATTGCTATTTATAATCCGGCTTTCGAACTGCTCCGTGAACGCGATCGGGTCACGGAGCAGTTCGAAAGCCGGATTATAAATAGCAATAAATAAATAGCCCTTGATAATGTTTGAATGGATTATATTGGATGATGTACACACCATTGGAAAATACTTAAGGATTTAATTCATTCTATCCATAAACTGAGTTTCCAAATAAAAGAAACTTCCTTCCATGAAACCTAGAGGAACAAACGTCTTACTGTCACGCCCTGAAGAAGTCCTTGATGGACGAAACGCGTAGGCTACAATTTCTCTTTTAAGAAGAATCTGAATAAAGAATTGGAACGAGACCAGACCTGCTGAATTATTCTTTGAACTCATTTCTTATTAACTGCTTTAATCTGAATTTGTTTAGGAGTGCTGGATCATTTTGATGTTTTAAACATGACTTTCATGCCTGCTCCCATTCAAAAGTTAGCACTTATTAAAATTAAATGTAATAAGGTAACCCAATGTTATCCTATGGGAGGGGTAGGCCTCATAGTAGTGAAAAACAAATTTGTGAGTTTTTGACTACCAGGACATGTAAAACTTAAAAGTACATGTCCAACTTTTTAATTACAGCATACCCTGTGGGCTGTCTAGGGCCTACTTTAGTGGTGATTTATATGTATTAAATAGAGAGTTTTAGGCTTGGCAAAGGAGTTATTTTGCCATGTCGAATTGGCAGGTTAAATGTGCTGCAAGGCTGCAATGGCAGGCCTAAGATATCTTTCAAAGGGCTACTTATGCGGGTGGCACAATAAGTGCTGAAGACCCACTAGTAGCATTTCATTTACATGCCTTGAGTATATGGTATACCACTGTATTAGGGACTTCTAAGTATATTAAATATGCCAATGAGGTGTTAGCCAATATTACCATGTTTGAGGCAGTGAGCAAAAGCACTTTTGCACTGGTTATCAGTGGTAACGTGCACAGAGTACTAAGACCAACAAACACAAATTCCGAAAAATAGGAGTGGTGAAGGCAAAAAGATTGGGGGTGACCCTTCATAGAGGGCCAAGTCCAACAAAGAGAATCAATCTCCTCCTTTGGATGGGAAGTGGGACTTACAGAGTGAGGATTTTGGGTAGTCACAATCCATTTTCCAAGTTTGTTTCCTCCTGGAAAATGTTTAGAAATGTAATCCTGTCATGGGAAGGAGCAAATCCCTTTTCTGTCTGGGAGATAAACAATCCCACCCCAAAAACTGATTGGGTTGTTAGAGACGTGGTATCTCAAGAGGAGCATATTTTCCTTTGTTATGTTTTGTACTCCTGTGAAAATATTAACTTGTGTATTTTTGCCTGAAAAACAGAATTCACAAAATGTATCTAGGATTACATCTGGAAAGCTGGCTATTTGGAAGTATCTACACCAACAACTGTAAAGTTGCTCCTGCAGGTTTACTATCTTACTGGCTGTAAAATTACAACTGTTTGGCATTCAAAAACACTTTTCCAGGTTGTGCCTGGAAACCTGCACTGCAGATATTTCAGGTTTGAAAGGTAGGTAGGCATATAAATATATATATCTTTAGTTTGCGAAGATTGTGCAACTGTAGAAAGAGTGAGCAGGCTGCTAGTCTGTCATGAGACCACAAAGATGTGATGAAAGGCAGGACAGGACTGTGATTGCAGCTTAGGATTAGGGCCCTCTCCTCCGCACACACCCACAAGACCTTTTGAGAGTATTATGGCATCACTCAACATTTGAATAAGGCCAAGCTCACATCATTCTGGTTCAGAGTCGAGAGCATGGGGTCTGTGTAAATGTAATGAAATGAAAATGTAATATATTCTGCTAATACCCACAGAAATAAGGTTCTAGGCGGTTTATTGTTGAGAGCAGCAGATTGTAATACCCAAAAGTAAGGAACTTAGACAGGTTTTGCATTCCTGTAAGAAGTTGGAGAAAGAGTGGATTTTTGGGAGACTGCCCTTTTTGCGTGGTCACCCCAATTTTATGCTGAATTTTATTGCTGGTTTTTAGACACCGCACACTGGGGCACTGCTGTCTAGTCCACAGTGAATGTACTTTTACCTCTAAAAGATGTACAAATTAGCTAATCACAGACTGGCACATTTACTTTTCTATCAGGCCATAGTAAATGGTGTGGAGCAGATAATTTGGAAAACAGTGATTGGAGAGATGGTTCTGGGCTTGCATCGAAAGGAACCATAAATGATACTGTCTTAAAAATATGGAGCAAATAAAAAATGGTTATAAAGCAGGATAAAGAGCGTCCTCTTATGCTTGTTATGAATTTGTAGGCAGTGGCCATCCTGGCATCAGTACAAATATTTGATGAAGAGAACATAAGAAGTCAAGTGTTTTTGGTGGAGAAAGACCTTCTTCACTATTTTGTCCCTAGAATCAACATGGCCTCAATAAGGGTTGTGCAACCTTTGGTCTTTGATCCTTTTAGGTCGCTTTGATCCTGGACATTACTGAGAAACTAATGGTTATGAATAAAACTCCACCTAGGGGAATATCATCAGTCATGGCATGGGAGCCCCTCAAACTGCATGTTTAGGATATGGCATCGATTTGACCTAAAAGAGAAAATTCAGGTCAGAGTACATGCGCACCCAAAATGTTGCACTGGCTGCAGTACAGACTCAGTCCAAAATGGGAACTGAAAGGGGAATGAATCGTGTCCAGGGCTTAGCCCAGACAAATTGCAGCCAGTGAAGGAGAAACAACTAATGGGGCTAGTATTTAGACCAAAAGGAGCCCTGAAAAAATAAACTGTTCGTGTCATTGATGTGTTATGTCTCCCTCTACATGCATAGGTCAGAGGCGAACATAAATTTCACTCCTGGTAAGATAGTGCAAACCTATATCATTTAGCAGATTGTGTGATTAATATACACTTTAAAAGAATTCCAGTACATTTAAAAAAATGCCTCTGGTGTGTTAGACATATTTGTGTTTTGCAGGTACTGATGACCAGTAAGCTTCAAGATGCATGAAGTCAGTGCAGTTGGACTGCATGCCTTAAGATATGTGATTCAAACAGTTGATCCTAGTTCTAACAGGCTTCATCATGCCAGGACCAGAAATATTTGGAAGTGAAAAGATGAAATACCAGATTAGATATGCAAGATCTTTCTTAGTTCCACGGTCCACCATCATTGTCTGTAGACCACAGAAGAAGAGATAACAGAGAGGGGTTTCACTGACCCTCCCAGGGCCTTGGTTGCAGAGAACATCAGTATGGAAACATGAAATGTAGCATAGAATGTCTAGGTGGGACTCCCTCAACCCCAAAGGCAACATACACACATGCATACTTGTGTCTCAAGTTCTTTCTCATGTAATATCTTCAGGCAGAGTGTATGTAGAATAACAATATCAGAACATTAACAAAACATTAACAAATACAATTTGTATATGCTGTCAAACCAAGAACCTGCCATAGAGCCTGCTATAATGAGAAATATAGCACCTTTCCCACATACCTGTGTTAGACAGAACACTGTCTGAACAGCCTATGGATGTCTATGAGCTGCCTGATTATATCAGGAAAGTGTATTTTGGACCAGCTCTCTAAATGAAGACATTCCTCTCTGCTTATTAGTAGAATATCATGGCTGTTTTTAGTAGCTCGCATGAGGTAAAAACATGTTAGGAGAAGTGTTGTTCCCAGGTCATTCATGTGAATATATGTGTGCGGTTAAAATGAATTGTACCTTTATAGGGTGAGAAAAATGGAAATATGTTTCTCATATGTTCCTCATAATTCTTAGACATGAAAATATTATATGACAAAGCATTGATACTTATTTGCAAAGCAATACTATTTATATGCAAAAAAACATAAATAAGCAAGTTCTTGTAATAGAAAAAATTACAGAATACAAAACAATTTTATGTAATAAATTCTAATGGGTTATAGATCATAGGCTATTGATCGCAGCTTCTAGGCCAAAATGGCCCCATGGTACATCATTTTTTGGTCTTATTGACAAAGAAAGATACATGAACTTCACATTTTCAATGTATTTTCTATGAACCCACTAAAACGTATAACATATATGGTACCACAGTAACTCAAAATGGTAAATATTCTGGAGATGTTAAGTCGTTGTGCATGCACACCAGGTCACACTATCGATGAGAGCACGTTATAGCAAACTTTTCCTCTGCATTGGTTGCCAATTCATTGTTCATATTTCTTAAAGGAACATCACCCAGTGGGGCACATACGGAGCCTTGGACCTTTGTGGTAGTCCAAGATCCTGAAGCAAAGCACAAGATCCGGGAAATCATTGAAGAGGAAGAGAAGATAAATTACATGAAGAGAATGGGAGAGAAATGGGTTAATGACCTGAAGAGGCTAAGGTAATGTACAAAGCAAGGTGAGGTGTTAAGTACATATTCAGATTCTGTCAACTACGTCCCAAGTAGCAATGTGCACTCTAATGGACCTTGGATTTTGGAAACAATTATAAAAAACGGACAAAATATTGAGTTGTAAATATTGGGAGACCGAAATACCGGAAATAAAATATTGTGATACATAAATATCGTGATGCAAGTATATCGTTGACAAGAATCTTGTTTTTTGAGGTAAGCAATATTGTTTTAAATAATATTGATGTCTAAATATCGTTGTAAATAATATAGTGGTCAAAAATATTGTTTTTTAATTATTTTCATGTTTTTTAGTTGATATATTAATGTTATTTGTTACTATTGTTTGTACAAATGTTTTTTTGTTTTTTTAATATAGCATTTAATTTAAGTGACTTTGAATTTTTTTCTTTAATTTTTAATAGTAATGTATAGTGTTGTAGTGGGTTGTAAGGTTTGTAAGGGGACAGGTTGAAAAGTTAATTGGGTAATAATTATGAATTTATAAATGTTATTTAATGATATGAATAATATTTAATATGTTAATTATGTAATACTTATTTATTTTTGTTATATGTTATTTGCAGGCTGTTAGGTGTGTAGGGTTGGGAAGTTAATTAAGTAAAAATTAATTAACAATTATTGATTAACTAATTGTTTAATGGAATTTTAATTATGTACAATATGGAATATTGATTTATTTTATTTATATTTAAGTTGTAGGACGCTAGGTTTGTAGGGGTACAGGATGGGAAATTAATTAAGCAATAATTAATTATTAATTATTATTTGTAAATTAATTATTAACAGAATTTAAAGTATGTAAAATACGGAATACTTATTTATTGTAATTATATTTTACTTGTGGGCTGCTCAGTTTGTAGGGGTCTCGGGTGGGAAGTTAATTAATTAACAATTTCACTATTTTCCCTACTGTTGCACTGTTTGGAGTGGGAATAGTAAATTTCACCCCTCCGAAATCCAGCGCCTTCTCTGCTGTTGCACAGATTGGAGTGGGAATAGTAAATGTTACCCCTCCGAAGTCCAACACTTCCTCTACTGTTGCGCTGTTTGAAGTGGGAATGATAAATGTAACCCTTCCGAAGTCCAATGCTTTTCCTACTGTTGCACAGATTAAAGTGGAAAAAGTAAATTTCACCCCTGCGAAGTCATACACTTTCCCTACTGCTGTGCTGTTTGGAGTTGGAAAAGTGAATTTAAACTCTCTAAAGTACAACACTTTCCTTACTGTTGCACTTTTTGGAGTTGGAATAGTAAATTTAACCGCTCCAAAATCCAACTCTTTCACTGCTGTTGCACAGAGTGGATTGGGAATAGTACATTTTACCCCTCCGAAGTCCAACACCTTCCCTACTTTTGCACTGTTTGAAGTGGGAATAGTAAATTTTACCCCTCCAAAATCCAACGCTTCCCTACTATTGCACATGCTGGAGTGGGAATAGTAGATTTTACCACACCCGAAGCACTACACTTTCCCTACTGTTGTATAGAGTTGAGTCGGAATAGTAAATTACACCCCTCCAAAGTCCAACACTTTCCCTTCTGTTACTTAGACTGGAGTGGGAATAGTAAATTTAACCCCTAAGGAGTCCAACTCTTCCCCTACTGTTGCACAGACTGGAGTGGAAATAGTCAATTTTACCCCTCCAAAGTACAACACTTTCCCTACTGTAGCACTGTTTGGAATGGGAGTAGTAAATTTCACCCCTCTGAAATCCAACGCTTTCCCTGCTGTTGCACAGACTGGTTTGGGAATAGTAAATTTTACCCCTCCGAAGTACAACACCTTACCTGCTTTTGCGCTGTTTGGAGTGGGAATAGTACATTTAACCCCTCTGAGATCCAACATGCTTCCCTGCTGTTGAACAGATTAGAGTGGGAATACTAAATTTCACCCCTCCAAAGTCCATAACTGTCCTTGCTGTTGTTTAGACTGAAGTCGGAATAGTAAATTTCACCCCTCTAAAGTCCAACGCTTTCCCTTCTGTTGCTTAGACTGGACTGGGAATAGTAAATCTTACACCTCTGAAGCCCAACGTTTTCCCTACTGTTGCACTGACTGGAGTAGGAATTGTAATTCTAACTCCTCCGAAGTCCAACACTTTCCCTACTATAGCGGTGTCTGGTGTAGGAATCGTAAATGTGACCCCTCCACTTTCCCTACTGTTGCATAAACTAGAGTGGGAATGGCATATTTGATATTCTCCATTAGCTTTCATAATATCGCTTAAATAGATATTATAGAACTAATTATTTTTAGATTATTTGTTTTTATATTTACATTTGTTTGAATGTTCATAGTATTTTTAATACATGTCTTTGTTTGGCTTTTACATTTTTTTAATTTTATTTATTGTCTACATTAATTAATAACATTTTTCTTATTGAATTGTTTATATTTTTGATGATTTTACTGTGTATGCATTATATATATATATATATATATATATATATATACAAATATTTAATAACATTTTTTATTTTACATTACATTATTTTTAATATTTTAAATGCATATATATATTATATATATTACTTTTGCACGTTTGCACGAATGGTGTGGATAAGAAAATAAATAAAATACCTTTAAAAACCTGATTGTGGATTCCCTCTGTGCCGTGGAGACCTTGGTTCGTATATTCGGGACCGTGTTGGGGTTTTGTCGTCAATATATATATATATATATATATATATAGATATTCATAGTCCTACATTTTAAATGTAGTACTTTGAACATCTATCTATCTATCTATATATATATATATATATATATATATATATATATATATATATATATATATATATATATATATATTCAAAGTACTACATTTAAAATAATTAGTAAATATATTTATTTTACATTTTTCACATTATATTATTTTTTATAATATAATTTAAACCGCCACCTCCACAGGGCTTTTAAAAAAAATACTGCGTGGGGGGTGTTCCTGCCCCCCCACGCTGCCCCAGGGACCACCACCTCCCCGGGGAATTTTGTAATAAGAGGCAGGGGGCCTTGCGGGCCCCCCCAAGCCCCGGGGACCGCCACCTCCCCGGGGCTTCAATTAAAATAAAAAGAAGGGTGGGGGGGCTCCTGCCCCCCCCCCACACTGCCCCGGGGACCACCACCTCCCCGGGGCACACTGAATTTCAGGACTTGCCATAGCAAACACTGCTTTGCTTCTTGGAAGCGAGAGCAGGGAAAAAAAATAAAAATGAGGCAATGCCCCATTGGATGGGGTCCCCGGGGCCAATAATGGCCTCAGGAGGGGGGCCGCGCAGCCGCCCTCCTTAAAAATAATAAAAAAAATATGTGGCCATGCACCGGGGGATGGGGTCCCCGGGGCCGAAATCGGCCATAGGAGGGGGGGCCGCGCGGCCCCTTCCCATTTAAAAGGGCCCAAAAATAATAAAGGGAAGGGGGGGCCACACAGCCCCCCTTCCAAAAAGGAAATAAAAAAAAGCCGGCATCTCGCCGGAGGCCCCGCCCCCCTCCCTGCACCACTGTGCAAACGTGCCTCCTGGCGCGTTCAGGATTAGGGGATTAAGCCCCCTTCAATACTAAGGGTCCTTAGGGGCCAACTAACCCATCTCTTACCTCCAGTAAGCCCCACACAGTGGGCTTGCTGAGAGGAGGTCCGAGGCCATGCCCCTTTTTACACCACTCTGCAAACGCGCCTCTTGGCCCACTGCTGGTGGAGGAGCTCAGGACACAAGTGGACTTCATCCCCCGAGCAGCAGTGCGCCAGGAGGTGCGTTTGCAGAGTAGTGTAAAAAGGGGGCGTGGCCTCGGACCACTCTCAGCAATTCAGCTGTGTGGGGCTTACTGGAGGTACCTGGTGGGCTAGTTGGCCCCCAGGGACCCTCAGGAGGAAAGGGGACTTCATCCCCCAACCAAGAGCATGCCAGGAGGCGCGTTTGCAGAGTGGTGGACAAAGGGGGCGTGGCCTGTGTCCACCTATCAGCAATCCCATGATCTGGGGCATACTGGAGGTATCAGGTAGGCTAGTTGGCCCCTAAGGACCCCCAGCAGCGAAGTGGACTTTAATCGCTATCCAAGAGCGCACCAGGGAGCGCGTTTGCAGAGTGGTGGGGAAAGGGGGCGGGCCTGCTATGAGAATTTAGCAATGCTGCTGTGTGGGACTTACTGGAGGTAATAGGAGGGGTAGTTGGCCCCCAAGCTTGTCCTTGGGGGCCAACTACCCTTCCTGTTACCTCCACTAAGTCCCACACAGTGGGATTGCTAAGAGGTCTTCGGAGGCCACATCCCCTCTTTCTCCACCACTCTGCAAACGTGCCTCCTGGCATAGTACTGGTTTGGAGATGAGGTCCACTTTACTCCTGAGGGACTTTGGGGGCCAAGAAGCCCTCCTGGTACCTCCTGTAAGTCCTACGCAGCGGAATTCCTGAGCGCTGGTTGGAGGCCCAGCCCCCTTTCTCCACCACTCTGCAAACGTTACTACCAGTTAAAGAAGCATTTGTAATTTAATAGGTCTCGCATTTGCAAGAGTTAGAGCTATTGGCGTTGTAAATGTAAAAGTTTTTTACTAATGTTTTTGGAGTGGAGTGGATGTACGTTGTGTGTAGTGGAATTATGTGGTATGTTGTGCAGTGAAATTATGTGGATAGAAAGTATGTGGTATTTAGTATATAGGAATTATGTAGAGTGGGATTATGTGTTGTGGAGAGCAATTATGTGGTATGGTAGTCTGTGTTGTGGAGTGGTAACCTCAGGTTTAGTCTTCCTCGTTTCCATAGAAGCTAAACTCTGAACTCAATGAGACAAAAAAAAGAAGGAATCACTGAGGAGCACTTCTGGACCTAGTCAGAGGTATGAGCAGGGCCACTGGAATTATGCGACTGTTTGGCTGCACCAACTTTCGCACAATTATACATTTTCCGCATTAGCCACACAATCCATCATCTCCTGCCTAATCTGCAGATTTGAACAAAAAAAGACTTGTTTCTAGCTCAAACGGCTCAAACATTACCAAAAATGCAGCAACAAGTGTTACAGCATGGTGGAAGGTCCTTTGCAAACCTAGAATGGTCACCTGTTACTTATTGCTAAATGTGGGTGTTAAATTGGTACTAATGGTGTGCAAGCCACTCTTGCTTCTTTCTGCGCCTCTCTTGCCTCTTTCTACATTTCTGTTGCTTCTTTCTGCACCTTTCTTTCTTTTTCTGCACTTCTCTTGCCTCTTTCTGCACCCCGTTCCTTCTTTCTGCTCTTCTTATGTTCTTTCTGCATCTCTCTTGCTTTTTTCTGCACCCCTCTCGCCACTTTCTCCACCCCTGTTTCCCCTTTTTGCATCTCTGTTGCTTCTTTCTGCACTACTCTTGCCTCTTTTTCCACCCCTCATCCCTCTTTTTGCACCTCTGTTGCATCTTTCTGCACTTCTCTTGCTTCTTTCTGCACCTCTGTCCCTTCTTTCTGCACCCCTTGTGCCTCTATCACACCCCTCTTCCCGTTTTGCACCCCTCTTGCCTCTTTCTGCACCTTCGTTCCTTCTTTCTGCACTTCTTTTGTTTCTTTCTGCACCTCTCTTGTTTATTTCTGTATCCCTCTTGCCTCTTTCTCCACCCCACTTCCCCCTTTCTGCATCTCTGTTGCTTTTTTATGCATTTCTCTTGCTTCTTTCTGCATCTCTCTTGCTTCTTTCTGCATCCCTCGTGCCTCTTTCTGCACCTCTCATCCCTCTTTCTGCAGTCCTCTTGCCTCTTTCTGCACCTCTGTTGCCTCTTTCTGCACCTCTGTTCCTTCTTTCTGCACTTCTTTTGTTTCTTTCTGCAGCTCTCATGCTTCTTTCTGCACCCCCTTGTGCCTCTTTCTGCACCCCTCTTCCCTCTTTTTGCACCCCCTTGCCTCTTTCTGCACCTCTGTTGCTTCTTTCTGCACTCCTCTTGCTTCTTTCTACAGCTCTCTTGCTTCTTTCTGCACCACTCGTGCTACTTTCTGCACCCCTCAACCCTCTTTCTGAACCCCTCTTGCCTCTTTCTGCACCTCTGTTGCTTCTTTGTACACTTCTTTTGTTTCTTTCTGTACCCCTCTTGCCTCTTTCTGCACCTCTGTTCCTTCTTTCTGCACTTCTTTTGTTTCTTTGTGCACCTCATGCTTCTTTCTGCACCCCTCTTGCCTCTTTCTGCGCCCCTTGCCTCTTACTGCACCTCTGTTCCTTCTTTCTGAACTTCTTTTGTTTCTTTCTGCAGCTCTCTTGCTTCTTTTTGCACTCCCTTGCCTCTTTCTCCAACCCTCTTCCCTCTTTCTTCACCCCTGTTGCCTCTTTCTGCACCTCTGTTCCTTCTTTCTGCACTTCTTTTGATTCTTTCTATACAACTCTTGCTTCTTTCTGCACCCCTCGTGCCTCTTTCTGCACCCCTATTCCCTCTTTTTGCACCCCTCTTGCCTCTTTCTGCACCTCTGTTGCTTCTTTCTGCACTACTCTTGCTTCTATCTGCACCTCTTTGCCACTTTCTCCACCCCTGTTCCCCCTTTTTGCATCTCTGTTGCTTCTTTCTGCACTATTCTTGCCTCTTTCTCCACCCCTCATCCCTCTTTCTGCACCTATGTTGCTTCTTTCTGCAGTACTCTTGCTTCTTTCTGCACCTCTGTCCCTTCTTTCTGCAACCCTTTGTGCCTCTTTTTGCACCCCTCTTTCTGTACCTCTCTTGCCTCTTTCTGCACCTCTGTTCCTTCTTTCTTTACTTCTCTTGTTTCTTTCTGCACCCCCTTGCCTCTTTCTGCACCCCTCTTCCCTCTTTTTGCACCCCTCTTGCCTCTTTCTGCACCTCTGTTGCTTCTTTCTGCACTACTCTTGCTTCTTTCTGCACCTCTTTGCTTCTTTCTGCACCACTCGTGCTTCTTACTGCACCCTTCTTCCCTCTTTCTGCACCTCTCTTGCCTCTTTCTGCACCTCTGTTTTTTCTTTCTGCTCTTCTTTTATTTATTTCTGCACCTCTCTTGCTTCTTTCTACACCCCTCTTGCCTCTTTCTCCACCCCGCTTCCCCCTTTCTGCATCTCTGTTGCTTCTTTCTGCACCCCTCGTGCCTCTTTCTGCACCCCTTGTGCCTCTTTCTGCACTCCTCTTCTCTCTTTCTGCACTCCTCTTGCCTCTTTCTGCACATCTGTTCCTTGTTTCTGCACTCCTTTTGTTTCTTTCTGCACCTCTCTTGCTTCTTTCTGCTTCCCTCTTGACTCTTTCTCCACCCCTCTTCCCTCTTTATGCATCTCTGTTACTTCTTTCTGCACTTCTCTTACCTCTTTCTGCACCCCTGTTGCCTCTTTCAGCACCCCTTGTGCCTCTTTCTGCACCCCTCTTCCCTCTTTTTGCACCCCCTTGCCTCTTTCTGCACCTCTGTTGCTTCTTTCTGCACTCCTCTTGCTTCTTTCTACAGCTCTCTTGCTTCTTTCTGCACCACTCGTGCTACTTTCTGCACCCCTCATCCCTCTTTCTGCACCCTTCTTGCCTCTTTCTGCACCTCTGTTGCTTCTTTGTACACTTCTTTTGTTTCTTTCTGTACCCCTCTTGCCTCTTTCTGCACCTCTGTTCCTTCTTTCTGCACTTCTTTTGTTTCTTTGTGCACCTCTCGCTTCTTTCTGCACCCCTCTTGCCTCTTTCTGCGCCCCTCTTGCCTCTTTCTGCACCTCTGTTCCTTCTTTCTGCACTTCTTTTGTTTCTTTCTGCAGCTCTCTTGCTTCTTTTTGCACCCCCTTGCCTCTTTCTCCAACCCTCTTCCCTCTTTCTTCACCCCTGTTGCCTCTTTCTGCACCTCTGTTCCTTCTTTCTGCACTTCTTTTGTTTCTTTCTATACATCTCTTGCTTCTTTCTGCACCCCTCGTGCCTCTTTCTGCACCCCTCTTCCCTCTTTTTGCACCCTCTTGCCTCTTTCTGCACCTCTGTTGCTTCTTTCTGCACTACTCTTGCTTCTATCTGCACCTCTTTGCTGCTTTCTGCACCCCTCTCGCCACTTTCTCCACCCCTGTTTGCATCTCTGTTGCTTCTTTCTGCACTTCTCTTGCCTCTTTCTCCACCCCTCATCCCTCTTTCTGCACCTATGTTGCTTCTTTCTGCAGTAGTCTTGCTTCTTTCTGCACCTCTGTCCCTTCTTTCTGCAACCCTTTATGCCTCTTTTTGCACCCCTCTTTCTGTACCTCTCTTGGCTCTTTCTGCACCTCTGTTCCTTCTTTCTTTACTTCTTTTGTTTCTTTCTGCACCTTTCTTGCCTCTTTCTGCACCTCTGTTCCTTCTTTCTGCACTTCTTTTGTTTCTTTCTACAGCTCTCTTGCTTCTTTATGGACCCCCTTGCCTCTTTCTGCACCCCTCTTCCCTCTTTCTGCACCCTCTTCCCTCTTTTTGCACCCCTCTTGCCTCTTTCTGCACCTCTGTTGCTTCTTTCTGCACTACTCTTGCTTCTTTCTGCACCTCTTTGCTTCTTTCTGCACCACTCGTGCTTCTTTCTGCACCCTTCTTCCCTCTTTCTGCACCTCTCTTGCCTCTTTCTGCACCTCTGTTTTTCTTTCTGCTCTTCTTTTATTTCTTTCTGCACCTCTCTTGCTTCTTTCTGCACCCCTCTTGCCTCTTTCTCCACCCCGCTTCCCCCTTTCTGCATCTCTGTTGCTTCTTTCTGCACCCCTCGTGCCTCTTTCTGCACCCCTTGTGCCTCTTTCTGCACTCCTCTTCTCTCTTTCTGCACTCCTCTTGCCTCTTTCTGCACATCTGTTCCTTGTTTCTACACTCCTTTTGTTTCTTTCTGCACCTCTCTTGCTTCTTTCTGCTTCCCTCTTGCCTCTTTCTCCACCACTCTTTCCTCTTTATGCATCTCTGTTACTTCTTTCTGCACTTCTCTTACCTCTTTCTGCACCCCTGTTGCCTCTTTCTGCACCCCTCTTCCCTCTTTTTGCACCCCCTTGCCTCTTTCTGCACCTCTGTTGCTTCTTTCTGCACTCCTCTTGCTTCTTTCTACAGCTCTCTCTTGCTTCTTTCTGCACCACTCGTGCTACTTTCTGCACCCCTCATCCCTCTTTCTGCACCCCTCTTGCCTCTTTCTGCACCTCTGTTCCTTCTTTCTGCACTTATTTTGTTTCTTTGTGCACCTCTCGCTTCTTTCTGCACCCCTCTTGCCTCTTTATGCGCCCCTCTTGCTGCACCTCTGTTCCTTCTTTCTGCACTTCTTTTGTTTCTTTCTGCAGCTCTCTTGCTTCTTTTTGCACCCCCTTGCCTCTTTCTCCAACCCTCTTCCCTCGTTCTTCTCCCCTGTTGCCTCTTTCTGCACCTCTGTTCCTTCTTTCTGCACTTCTTTTGTTTCTTTCTATACATCTCTTGCTTCTTTCTGCACCCCTCGTGCCTCTTTCTGCACCCCTCTTCCCTCTTTTTACACCCCTCTTGCCTCTTTCTGCACCTCTGTTGCTTCTTTCTTCACTACTCTTGCTTCTATCTGCACCTCTTTGCTGCTTTCTGCACCCCTCTTGCCACTTTCTCCACCCCTGTTCCCCCTTTTTGCATCTCTGTTGCTTCTTTCTGCACTTCTCTTGCCTCTTTCTCCACCCCTCATCCCTCTTTCTGCACCTATGTTGCTTCTTTCTGCAGTACTCTTGCTTCTTTCTGCACCTCTGTCCCTTCTTTCTGCAACCCTTTGTGCCTCTTTTTGCACCCCTCTTTCTGTACCTCTCTTGCCTCTTTCTGCACCTCTGTTCCTTCTTTCTGCACTTCTTTTGTTTCTTTCTACAGCTCTCTTGCTTCTTTATGCACCCCCTTGCCTCTTTCTGCACCCCTCTTCCCTCTTTCTGCACACCTCTTCCCTCTTTCTGCACCCCTCTTCCCTCTTTTTGCACCCCTCTTGCCTCTTTCTGCACCTCTGTTGCTTCTTTCTGCACTACTCTTGCTTCTTTCTGCACCTCTTTGCTTCTTTCTGCACCACTCGTGCTTCTTTCTGCACCCTTCTTCCCTCTTTCTGCACATCTCTTGCCTCTTTCTGCACCTCTGTTTTTTCTTTCTGCTCTTCTTTTATTTATTTCTGCACCTCTCTTGCTTCTTTCTGCACCCCTCTTGCCTCTTTCTCCACCCCGGTTCCCCCTTTCTGCATCTCTGTTGCTTCTTTCTGCACCCCTCGTGCCTCTTTCTGCACCCCTTGTGCCTCTTTCTGCACTCCTCTTCTCTCTTTCTGCACCCCCTTGCCTCTTTCTGCACCTCTGTTGCTTCTTTCTGCACTCCTCTTGCTTCTTTCTACAGCTCTCTTGCTTCTTTCTGAACCACTCGTGCTACTTTCTGCACCCCTCATCCCTCTTTCTGCACCCCTCTTGCCTCTTTCTGCACCTCTGTTGCTTCTTTGTACACTTCTTTTGTTTCTTTCTGTACCCCTCTTGCCTCTTTCTGCACCCCTCTTCCCTCTTTCTGCACCCCTCTTCCCTCTTTTTGCACCCCTCTTGCCTCTTTCTGCACCTCTGTTGCTTCTTTCTGCACCACTCGTGCTTCTTTCTGCACCCTTCTTCCCTCTTTCTGCACCTCTCTTGCCTCTTTCTGCACCTCTGTTTTTTCTTTCTGCTCTTCTTTTATTTATTTCTGCACCTCTCTTGCTTCTTTCTGCACCCCTCTTGCCTCTTTCTCCACCCCGCTTCCCCCTTTCTGCATCTCTGTTGCTTCTTTCTGCACCCCTCGTGCCTCTTTCTGCACCCCTTGTGCCTCTTTCTGCACTCCTCTTCTCTCTTTCTGCACTCCTCTTGCCTCTTTCTGCACATCTGTTCCTTGTTTCTGCACTCCTTTTGTTTCTTTCTGCACCTCTCTTGCTTCTTTCTGCTTCCCTCTTGCCTCTTTCTCCACCCCTCTTCCCTCTTTATGCATCTCTGTTACTTCTTTCTGCACTTCTCTTACCTCTTTCTGTACCCCTGTTGCCTCTTTCAGCACCCCTTGTGCCTCTTTCTGCACCCCTCTTCCCTCTTTTTGCACCCCCTTGCCTCTTTCTGCACCTCTGTTGCTTCTTTCTGCACTCCTCTTGCTTCTTTCTACAGCTCTCTTGCTTCTTTCTGCACCACTCGTGCTACTTTCTGCACCCCTCATCCCTCTTTCTGCACCCCTCTTGCCTCTTTCTGCACCTCTGTTGCTTCTTTGTACACTTCTTTTGTTTCTTTCTGTACCCCTCTTGCCTCTTTCTGCACCTCTGTTCCTTTTTTCTGCACTTCTTTTGTTTCTTTGTGCACCTCTCGCTTCTTTCTGCACCCCTCTTGCCTCTTTCTGCGCCCCTCTTGCCTCTTTCTGCACCTCTGTTCCTTCTTTCTGCACTTCTTTTGTTTCTTTCTGCAGCTCTCTTGCTTCTTTGCACCCCCTTGCCTCTTTCTCCAACCCTCTTCCCTCTTTCTTCACCCCTGTTGCCTCTTTCTGCACCTCTGTTCCTTCTTTCTGCACTTCTTTTGTTTCTTTCTATACATCTCTTGCTTCTTTCTGCACCCCTCGTGCCTCTTTCTGCACCCCTCTTCCCTCTTTTTGCACCCCTCTTGCCTCTTTCTGCACCTCTGTTGCTTCTTTCTGCACTACTCTTGCTTCTATCTGCACCTCTTTGCTGCTTTCTGCACCCCTCTCGCCACTTTCTCCACCCCTGTTTGCATCTCTGTTGCTTCTTTCTGCACTTCTCTTGCCTCTTTCTCCACCCCTCATCCTCTTTCTGCACCTATGTTGCTTCTTTCTGCAGTAGTCTTGCTTCTTTCTGCACCTCTGTCCCTTCTTTCTGCAACCCTTTATGCCTCTTTTTGCACCCCTCTTTCTGTACCTCTCTTGGCTCTTTCTGCACCTCTGTTCCTTCTTTCTTTACTTCTTTTGTTTCTTTCTGCACCTTTCTTGCCTCTTTCTGCACCTCTGTTCCTTCTTTCTGCACTTCTTTTGTTTCTTTCTTCAGCTCTCTTGCTTCTTTATGCACCCCTTGCCTCTTTCTGCACCCCTCTTCCCTCTTTCTGCACCCCTCTTCCCTCTTTTTGCACCCCTCTTGCCTCTTTCTGCACCTCTGTTGCTTCTTTCTGCACTACTCTTGCTTCTTTCTGCACCTCTTTGCTTCTTTCTGCACCACTCGTGCTTCTTTCTGCACCCTTCTTCCCTCTTTCTGCACCTCTCTTGCCTCTTTCTGCACCTCTGTTTTTTCTTTCTGCTCTTCTTTTATTTCTTTCTGCACCTCTCTTGCTTCTTTCTGCACCCCTCTTGCCTCTTTCTCCACCCCGCTTCCCCGTTTCTGCATCTCTGTTGCTTCTTTCTGCACCCCTCGTGCCTCTTTCTGCACCCCTTGTGCCTCTTTCTGAACTCCTCTTCTCTCTTTCTGCACTCCTCTTGCCTCTTTCTGCACATCTGTTCCTTGTTTCTACACTCCTTTTGTTTCTTTCTGCACCTCTCTTGCTTCTTTCTGCTTCCCTCTTGCCTCTTTCTCCACCACTCTTTCCTCTTTATGCATCTCTGTTACTTCTTTCTGCACTTCTCTTACCTCTTTCTGCACCCCTGTTGCCTCTTTCAACACCCCTTGTGCCTCTTTCTGCACCCCTCTTCCCTCTTTTTGCACCCCCTTGCCTCTTTCTGCACCTCTGTTGCTTCTTTCTGCACTCCTCTTGCTTCTTTCTACAGCTCTCTCTTGCTTCTTTCTGCACCACTCGTGCTACTTTCTGCACCCCTCATCCCTCTTTCTGCCCCTCTTGCCTCTTTCTGCACCTCTGTTCCTTCTTTCTGCACTTATTTTGTTTCTTTGTGCACCTCTCGCTTCTTTCTGCACCCCTCTTGCCTCTTTATGCGCCCCTCTTGCTGCACCTCTGTTCCTTCTTTCTGCACTTTTTTTGTTTCTTTCTGCAGCTCTCTTGCTTCTTTTTGCACCCCCTTGCCTCTTTCTCCAACCCTCTTCCCTCGTTCTTCTCCCCTGTTGCCTCTTTCTGCACCTCTGTTCCTTCTTTCTGCACTTCTTTTGTTTCTTTCTATACATCTCTTGCTTCTTTCTGCACCCCTCGTGCCTCTTTCTGCACCCCTCTTCCCTCTTTTTACACCCCTCTTGCCTCTTTCTGCACCTCTGTTGCTTCTTTCTGCACTACTCTTGCTTCTATCTGCACCTCTTTGCTGCTTTCTGCACCCCTCTTGCCACTTTCTCCACCCCTGTTCCCCCTTTTTGCATCTCTGTTGCTTCTTTCTGCACTTCTCTTGCCTCTTTCTCCACCCCTCATCCCTCTTTCTGCACCTATGTTGCTTCTTTCTGCAGTACTCTTGCTTCTTTCTGCACCTCTGTCCCTTCTTTCTGCAACCCTTTGTGCCTCTTTTTGCACCCCTCTTTCTGTACCTCTCTTGCCTCTTTCTGCACCTCTGTTCCTTCTTTCTGCACTTCTTTTGTTTCTTTCTACAGCTCTCTTGCTTCTTTAGGCACCCCCTTGCCTCTTTCTGCACCCCTCTTCCCTCTTTCTGCACCCCTCTTCCCTCTTTTTGCACCCCTCTTGCCTCTTTCTGCACCTCTGTTGCTTCTTTCTGCACTACTCTTGCTTCTTTCTGCACCTCTTTGCTTCTTTCTGCACCACTCGTGCTTCTTCCTGCACCCTTCTTCCCTCTTTCTGCACCTCTCTTGCCTCTTTCTGCACCTCTGTTTTTTCTTTCTGCTCTTCTTTTATTTCTTTCTGCACTTCTCTTGCTTCTTTCTGCACCCCTCTTGCCTCTTTCTCCACCCCGCTTCCCCCCTTCTGCATCTGTTGCTTCTTTCTGCACCCCTCGTGCCTCTTTCTGCACCCCTTGTGCCTCTTTCTGCACTCCTCTTCTCTCTTTCTGCACCCCCTTGCCTCTTTCTGCACCTCTGTTGCTTCTTTCTGCACTCCTCTTGCTTCTTTCTACAGCTCTCTTGCTTCTTTCTGAACCACTCGTGCTACTTTCTGCACCCCTCATCCCACTTTCTGCACCCTCTTGCCTCTTTCTGCACCTCTGTTGCTTCTTTGTACACTTCTTTTGTTTCTTTCTGTACCCCTCTTGCCTCTTTCTGCACCTCTGTTCCTTCTTTCTGCACTTCTTTTGTTTCTTTGTGCACCTCTCGCTTCTTTCTGCACCCCTCTTGCCTCTTTCTGCGCCCCTCTTGCCTCTTTCTGCACCTCTGTTCCTTCTTTCTGCACTTCTTTTGTTTCTTTCTGCAGCTCTCTTGCTTCTTTTGCACCCCTTGCCTCTTTCTCCAACCCTCTTTCTTCACCCCTGTTGCCTCTTTCTGCACCTCTGCTCCTTCTTTCTGCACTTCTTTTGTTTCTTTCTATACATCTCTTGCTTCTTTCTGCACCCCTCGTGCCTCTTTCTGCACCCCTCTTCCCTCTTTTTGCACCCCTCTTGCCTCTTTCTGCACCTCTTTGCTGCTTTCTGCACCCCTCTTGCCACTTTCTCCACCCCTGTTCCCCCTTTTTGCATCTCTGTTGCTTCTTTCTGCACTTCTCTTGCCTCTTTCTCCACCCCTCATCCCTCTTTCTGCACATATGTTGCTTCTTTCTGCAGTAGTCTTGCTTCTTTCTGCACCTCTGTCCCTTCTTTCTGCAACCCTTTGTGCCTCTTTTTGCACCCCTCTTTCTGTACCTCTCTTGGCTCTTTCTGCACCTCTGTTCCTTCTTTCTTTACTTCTTTTGTTTCTTTCTGCACATCTCTTGCCTCTTTCTGCACCTCTGTTCCTTCCTTCTGCACTTCTTTTGTTTCTTTCTACAGCTCTCTTGCTTCTTTATGCACCCCTTGCCTCTTTCTGCACCCCTCTTCCCTCTTTCTGCACCCCTCTTCCCTCTTTCTGCACCCTTCTTGCCTCTTTGTACACCTTTGTTCCTTCTTTCTGCACTTCTTTTGTTTCTTTCTGCACCTCTCTTGTTTCTTTCTGTATCCTTCTTGCCTCTTTCTCCACCCCACTTCCCCCTTTCTGCATCTCTGTTGCTTTTTTACGCATTTCTCTTGCTTCTTTCTGCATCTCTCTTGCTTCTTTCTGCACCCCTCATGCCTCTTTCTGCACCCCTCATCCCTCTTTCTGCACCCCTGTTGCCTCTTGCTGCACCCTGTTGCCTCTTTCTGCACCTCTGTTCCTTCTTTCTACACCTCTCTTGCTTCTTTCTGCACCACTTGTGCTTCTTTCTGCACCCCTCCTCCCTCTTTCTGCACCCCTCTTGCCTCTTTCTGCACCTCTGTTCCTTCTTTCTGCACTTCTTTTGTTTCTTTCTGCACCTCTCTTGCTTCTTTCTGCACCCCTCTTGCCACTTTCTCCACCCCTCTTCCCCCTTTCTGCACCTCTGTTGCTTCTTTCTGCACTGCTCTTGCTTCTTTCTGCACCTCTGTCCCTTCTTTCTGCAACCCTTGTGCCTCTTTCTGCACCCCTCTTCCCTCTTTCTGCACCCCTCTTGCCTCTTTCTGCACCTCTGTTCCTTCTTTCTGCACTTCTTTTGTTTCTTTCTGCAACTCTCTTGCTTCTTTCTGCACACCTCTTGCTATTTCTTTACCCCTTGTGCCTCTTTCACACCCCTCTTCCCTCTTTCTGCACCCTTCTTGCCTCTTTGTGCACCTTTGTTCCTTCTTTCTGCACTTCTTTTGTTTCTTTCTGCACCTCTCTTGTTTCTTTTTGTATCCCTCTTGCCTCTTTCTCCACCCCACTTCCCCCTTTCTGCATCTCTGTTGCTTTTTTCTGCATTTCTCTTGCTTCTTTCTGCACCCTTCATGCCTCTTTCTGCACCCCTCATCCCTCTTTCTGCACCCCTGTTGCCTCTTGCTGCACCCTGTTGCCTCTTTCTGCACCTCTGTTCCTTCCTTCTACACCTCTCTTGCTTCTTTCTGCACCACTCGTGCTTCTTTCTGCACCCCTCCTCCCTCTTTCTGCACCCCTCTTGCCTCTTTCTGCACCTCTGTTCCTTCTTTCTGCACTTCTTTTGTTTCTTTCTGCACCTCTCTTGCTTCTTTCTGCACCCCTCTTGCCACTTTCTCCACCCCTCTTCCCCTTTTGCATCTCTGTTGCTTCTTGCTGCACTTCTCTTGCCTCTTTCTCCAACTCTCATCCCTCTTTCTGCACCTCTGTTGCTTCTTTCTGCACTGCTCTTGCTTCTTTCTGCACCTTTGTCCCTTCTTTCTGCAACCCTTGTGCCTCTTTCTGCACCCCTTTCCCTCTTTCTGCACCCCTCTTGCCTCTTTCTGCACCTCTGTTGCTTCTTTGTACACTTCTTTTGTTTCTTTCTGTACCCCTCTTGCCTCTTTCTGCACCTCTGTTCCTTCTTTCTGCACTTCTTTTGTTTCTTTGTGCACCTCTCGCTTCTTTCTGCACCCCTCTTGCCTCTTTCTGCGCCCCTCTTGCCTCTTTCTGCACCTCTGTTCCTTCTTTCTGCACTTCTTTTGTTTCTTTCTGCAGCTCTCTTGCTTCTTTTTGCACCCCCTTGCCTCTTTCTCCAACCCTCTTCCCTCTTTCTTCACCCCTGTTGCCTCTTTCTGCACCTCTGTTCCTTCTTTCTGCACTTCTTTTGTTTCTTTCTATACATCTCTTGCTTCTTTCTGCACCCCTCGTGCCTCTTTCTGCACCCCTCTTCCCTCTTTTTGCACCCCTCTTGCCTCTTTCTGCACCTCTGTTGCTTCTTTCTGCACTACTCTTGCTTCTATCTGCACCTCTTTGCTGCTCTCTGCACCCCTCTCGCCACTTTCTCCACCCCTGTTTGCATCTCGGTTGCTTCTTTCTGCACTTCTCTTGCCTCTTTCTCCACCCCTCATCCTCTTTCTGCACCTATGTTGCTTCTTTCTGCAGTAGTCTTGCTTCTTTCTGCACCTCTGTCCCTTCTTTCTGCAACCCTTTATGCCTCTTTTTGCACCCCTCTTTCTGTACCTCTCTTGGCTCTTTCTGCACCTCTGTTCCTTCTTTCTTTACTTCTTTTGTTTCTTTCTGCACCTTTCTTGCCTCTTTCTGCACCTCTGTTCCTTCTTTCTGCACTTCTTTTGTTTCTTTCTTCAGCTCTCTTGCTTCTTTATGCACCCCCTTGCCTCTTTCTGCACCCCTCTTCCCTCTTTCTGCACCCCTCTTCCCTCTTTTTGCACCCCTCTTGCCTCTTTCTGCACCTCTGTTGCTTCTTTCTGCACTACTCTTGCTTCTTTCTGCACCTCTTTGCTTCTTTCTGCACCACTCGTGCTTCTTTCTGCACCCTTCTTCCCTCTTTCTGCACCTCTCTTGCCTCTTTCTGCACCTCTGTTTTTTCTTTCTGCTCTTCTTTTATTTCTTTCTGCACCTCTCTTGCTTCTTTCTGCACCCCTCTTGCCTCTTTCTCCACCCCGCTTCCCCCTTTCTGCATCTCTGTTGCTTCTTTCTGCACCCCTCGTGCCTCTTTCTGCACCCCTTGTGCCTCTTTCTGCACTCTCTCTTCTCTCTTTCTGCACTCCTCTTGCCTCTTTCTGCACATCTGTTCCTTGTTTCTACACTCCTTTTGTTTCTTTCTGCACCTCTCTTGCTTCTTTCTGCTTCCCTCTTGCCTCTTTCTCCACCACTCTTTCCTCTTTATGCATCTCTGTTACTTCTTTCTGCACTTCTCTTACCTCTTTCTGCACCCCTGTTGCCTCTTTCAACACCCCTTGTGCCTCTTTCTGCACCCCTCTTCCCTCTTTTTGCACCCCCTTGCCTCTTTCTGCACCTCTGTTGCTTCTTTCTGCACTCCTCTTGCTTCTTTCTACAGCTCTCTCTTGCTTCTTTCTGCACCACTCGTGCTACTTTCTGCACCCCTCATCCCTCTTTCTGCACCCCTCTTGCCTCTTTCTGCACCTCTGTTCCTTCTTTCTGCACTTATTTTGTTTCTTTGTGCACCTCTCGCTTCTTTCTGCACCCCTCTTGCCTCTTTATGCGCCCCTCTTGCTGCACCTCTGTTCCTTCTTTCTGCACTTTTTTGTTTCTTTCTGCAGCTCTCTTGCTTCTTTTGCACCCCTTGCCTCTTTCTCCAACCCTCTTCCCTCGTTCTTCTCCCCTGTTGCCTCTTTCTGCACCTCTGTTCCTTCTTTCTGCACTTCTTTTGTTTCTTTCTATACATCTCTTGCTTCTTTCTGCACCCCTCGTGCCTCTTTCTGCACCCTCTTCCCTCTTTTTACACCCCTCTTGCCTCTTTCTGCACCTCTGTTGCTTCTTTCTGCACTACTCTTGCTTCTATCTGCACCTCTTTGCTGCTTTCTGCACCCTCTTGCCACTTTCTCCACCCCTGTTCCCCCTTTTGCATCTCTGTTGCTTCTTTCTGCACTTCTCTTGCCTCTTTCTCCACCCCTCATCCCTCTTTCTGCACCTATGTTGCTTCTTTCTGCAGTACTCTTGCTTCTTTCTGCACCTCTGTCCCTTCTTTCTGCAACCCTTTGTGCCTCTTTTTGCACCCCTCTTTCTGTACCTCTCTTGCCTCTTTCTGCACCTCTGTTCCTTCTTTCTGCACTTCTTTTGTTTCTTTCTACAGCTCTCTTGCTTCTTTATGCACCCCTTGCCTCTTTCTGCACCCTCTTCCCTCTTTCTGCACCCCTCTTCCCTCTTTTTGCACCCCTCTTGCCTCTTTCTGCACCTCTGTTGCTTCTTTCTGCACTACTCTTGCTTCTTTCTGCACCTCTTTGCTTCTTTCTGCACCACTCGTGCTTCTTCCTGCACCCTTCTTCCCTCTTTCTGCACCTCTCTTGCCTCTTTCTGCACCTCTGTTTTTTCTTTCTGCTCTTCTTTTATTTCTTTCTGCACTTCTCTTGCTTCTTTCTGCACCCCTCTTGCCTCTTTCTCCACCCCGTCCCCCTTCTGCATCTGTTGCTTCTTTCTGCACCCTCGTGCCTCTTTCTGCACCCCTTGTGCCTCTTTCTGCACTCCTCTTCTCTCTTTCTGCACCCCCTTGCCTCTTTCTGCACCTCTGTTGCTTCTTTCTGCACTCCTCTTGCTTCTTTCTACAGCTCTCTTGCTTCTTTCTGAACCACTCGTGCTACTTTCTGCACCCCTCATCCCACTTTCTGCACCCCTCTTGCCTCTTTCTGCACCTCTGTTGCTTCTTTGTACACTTCTTTTGTTTCTTTCTGTACCCCTCTTGCCTCTTTCTGCACCTCTGTTCCTTCTTTCTGCACTTCTTTTGTTTCTTTGTGCACCTCTCGCTTCTTTCTGCACCCCTCTTGCCTCTTTCTGCGCCCCTCTTGCCTCTTTCTGCACCTCTGTTCCTTCTTTCTGCACTTCTTTTGTTTCTTTCTGCAGCTCTCTTGCTTCTTTTTGCACCCCTTGCCTCTTTCTCCAACCCTCTTCCCTCTTTCTTCACCCCTGTTGCCTCTTTCTGCACCTCTGCTCCTTCTTTCTGCACTTCTTTTGTTTCTTTCTATACATCTCTTGCTTCTTTCTGCACCCCTCGTGCCTCTTTCTGCACCCCTCTTCCCTCTTTTTGCACCCCTCTTGCCTCTTTCTGCACCTCTTTGCTGCTTTCTGCACCCCTCTTGCCACTTTCTCCACCCCTGTTCCCCCTTTTTGCATCTCTGTTGCTTCTTTCTGCACTTCTCTTGCCTCTTTCTCCACCCCTCATCCCTCTTTCTGCACATATGTTGCTTCTTTCTGCAGTAGTCTTGCTTCTTTCTGCACCTCTGTCCCTTCTTTCTGCAACCCTTTGTGCCTCTTTTTGCACCCCTCTTTCTGTACCTCTCTTGGCTCTTTCTGCACCTCTGTTCCTTCTTTCTTTACTTCTTTTGTTTCTTTCTGCACATCTCTTGCCTCTTTCTGCACCTCTGTTCCTTCCTTCTGCACTTCTTTTGTTTCTTTCTACAGCTCTCTTGCTTCTTTATGCACCCCTTGCCTCTTTCTGCACCCCTCTTCCCTCTTTCTGCACCCCTCTTCCCTCTTTCTGCACCCTTCTTGCCTCTTTGTACACCTTTGTTCCTTCTTTCTGCACTTCTTTTGTTTCTTTCTGCACCTCTCTTGTTTCTTTCTGTATCCTTCTTTGCCTCTTTCTCCACCCCACTTCCCCCTTTCTGCATCTCTGTTGCTTTTTTACGCATTTCTCTTGCTTCTTTCTGCATCTCTCTTGCTTCTTTCTGCACCCCTCATGCCTCTTTCTGCACCCCTCATCCCTCTTTCTGCACCCCTGTTGCCTCTTGCTGCACCCTGTTGCCTCTTTCTGCACCTCTGTTCCTTCTTTCTACACCTCTCTTGCTTCTTTCTGCACCACTTGTGCTTCTTTCTGCACCCCTCCTCCCTCTTTCTGCACCCCTCTTGCCTCTTTCTGCACCTCTGTTCCTTCTTTCTGCACTTCTTTTGTTTCTTTCTGCACCTCTCTTGCTTCTTTCTGCACCCCTCTTGCCACTTTCTCCACCCCTCTTCCCCCTTTTGCATCTCTGTTGCTTCTTGCTGCACTTCTCTTGCCTCTTTCTCCAACTCTCATCCCTCTTTCTGCACCTCTGTTGCTTCTTTCTGCACTGCTCTTGCTTCTTTCTGCACCTCTGTCCCTTCTTTCTGCAACCCTTGTGCCTCTTTCTGCACCCCTCTTCCCTCTTTCTGCACCCCTCTTGCCTCTTTCTGCACCTCTGTTCCTTCTTTCTGCACTTCTTTTGTTTCTTTCTGCAACTCTCTTGCTTCTTTCTGCACACCTCTTGCTATTTCTTTACCCCTTGTGCCTCTTTCACACCCCTCTTCCCTCTTTCTGCACCCTTCTTGCCTCTTTGTGCACCTTTGTTCCTTCTTTTCTGCACTTCTTTTGTTTCTTTCTGCACCTCTCTTGTTTCTTTTGTATCCCTCTTGCCACTTTCTCCACCCCACGTCCCCCTTTCTGCATCTCTGTTGCTTTTTCTGCATCTCTCTTGCTTCTTTCTGCACCCTTCATGCCTCTTTCTGCACCCCTCATCCCTCTTTCTGCACCCCTGTTGCCTCTTGCTGCACCCTGTTGCCTCTTTCTGCACCTCTGTTCCTTCCTTCTACACCTCTCTTGCTTCTTTCTGCACCACTCGTGCTTCTTTCTGCACCCCTCCTCCCTCTTTCTGCACCCCTCTTGCCTCTTTCTGCACCTCTGTTCCTTCTTTCTGCACTTCTTTTGTTTCTTTCTGCACCTCTCTTGCTTCTTTCTGCACCCCTCTTGCCACTTTCTCCACCCCTCTTCCCCTTTTGCATCTCTGTTGCTTCTTGCTGCACTTCTCTTGCCTCTTTCTCCAACTCTCATCCCTCTTTCTGCACCTCTGTTGCTTCTTTCTGCACTGCTCTTGCTTCTTTCTGCACCTTTGTCCCTTCTTTCTGCAACCCTTGTGCCTCTTTCTGCACCCCTTTCCCTCTTTCTGCACCCCTCTTGCCTCTTTCTGCACCTCTGTTCCTTCTTTCTGCACTTCTTTTGTTTCTTTCTGCAACTCTCTTGCTTCTTTCTGCACCCCTCTTGCCACTTTCTCCAACCCTGTTCCCCCTTTTTGCATCCCTGTTGCTTTTTTATGCATTTCTCTTGCTTCTTTCTGCATCTCCCTTGCTTCTTTCTGCACCCTTCGTGCCTCTTTCTGACCCCTCATCCCTCTTTCTGCACTCCTCTTGCCTCTTTCTGCACCTCTGTTGCTTCTTTGTGCACTTCTTTTGCTTCTTTCTGCACCCTTCTTGCCTTTTTCTGAACCTCTGTTCCTTCTTTCTGCACTTCTTTTGTTTCTTTCTGTACATCTCTTGCTTCTTTCTGCACCCCTCGTGCCTCTTTCTGCACCCCTCTTCCCTCTTTTTGCACCCCTCTTGCCTCTTTCTGCACCTCTGTTGCTTCTTTCTGCACTACTCTTGCTTCTTTCTGCACCTCTTTGCTACTTTCTGCACCACTCGTGCTTCTTTTTGTACCCTTCTTCCCTCTTTCTGCACCTCTGTTGCCTGTTTCTGCACCTCTGTTTCTTCTTTCTGCTCTTCTTTTAATTCTTTCTGCACCGCTCTTACTTTTTTCTGCACCCCTCTTGCCACTTTCTCCACCACTGTTCCCCATTTTTGCATCTCTGTTGCTTATTTCTGCACTTCTCTTGCCTCTTTCTCCACCCCTCATCCCTCTTTCTGCACCTCTGTTGCTTCTTTCTGCACTTCTCTTGCTTCTTTCTGCACCTCTGTCCCTTCTTTCTGCAACCCTTGTGCCTCTTTCTGCACCCCTCTTCCCTCTTTCTGCACCTCTCTTGCCTCTTTCTGCACATCTGTTCCTTCTTTCTTCACTTCTTTTGTTTCTATCTGCACCTCTCTTGCCTCTTTCTGCACCTCTGTTCCTTCTTTCTTCACTTCTTTTGTTTCTTTCTGCACCTCTCTTGCTTCTTTCTGCACCCATGTTGCCTCTTTCTCCACCCCACTTCCCCCGTTCCGCATCTCTGTTGCTTCTTTCTGCACTTCTGTTGCCTCTTTCTCCACCCCTCTTCCCTCGTTCTGCACCTCTGTGGCTTCTTTTTGCACTTTTTTTTACTTCTTTCTGTACCCCTCATGCCTCTTTCTGCACCCCTTGTGCCTCTTTTTGCACTCCTCTTCTCCTCTTGCCTCTTTCTGCACATCTGTTCCTTGTTTCTGAACTTCTTTTGTTTCTTTCTGCACCTCTCTTGCTTCTCTCTGCTTCCCTCTTGCCTCTTTCTCAATCCCTCTTCCCTCTTTCTGCATCTCTGTTAATTCTTTCTGCACTTCTCTTGCCCCTTTCTGCACCTCTGTTGCTTCTTTCTGCACCTCTGTTGCTTCTTTCTGTACTTCTCTTGCTTCTTTCTGCACCCCTCGTGCTTCTTTCTGCACCCCTTTTCCCTCTTTCTGCACCTTTCTTGCCTCTCTCTGCCTCTGCCTCTTTCTGCCTCTTTCTTGCATCTGTTCCTTCTTTCTGCACTTCGTTTGTTTCTTTCTACAGCTCTCTTGCTTCTTTCTACACCCCCTTGCCTCTTTCTCCACCCCTCTTCCCTTGTTCTGCACCCCTGTTGCCTCTTTCTGCACATCTCTTGCTTCTTTCTGCACCCCTCGTGCCTCTCTCGGCACCCCACTTCCCTCTTTTTGCACCTCTGTTCCTTCTTTCTGTACTTCTTTTGTTTATTTCTGCACCCTTTTTCCCTTTTTTGCATCCCTCTTGCCTCTTTCTGCCGTTCTCTAATCATTTTCTGCACCTCTCTTGCCTATTTCTGCACCTCACTTGCCTCTTTCTGCACTTCTCTTGCTTGTTTCTGCACCCCTATTGCCTCTTTTTGCACCTCTGTTGGTTCTTTCTGCACTGCTCTTGCTTCTTTCTGCACCCCTTTTGCAAATTTCTGCATCCCTCTTGCCTCTTTCGGCACCCCTCTTCCCTATTTCTCCACCTCTCGTGCTTCTTTCTGCACTTCTATTGCTTCTTTCTGCAGTGCTCTTGGTTCTTTCTACACCTCTCTTGCTTCTTTCTGCACCCCTCGTGCCTCTTTCTGCACCCTTCTTCCCTTTTCCTGCACTTCTCTTGGTTCTTTCTGCACTGCTCTTGCCTCTTTCTGCACCCATCTTGCCTCTTTCTGCACCTCTTTTGCTTCTCTCTGTATTTCTTTTGCCTCTTTCTGCACCCCTTTTGCCTCTTTCTGCACCTCTGTTGGTTCTTTCTGCACTGCTCTTGCTTCTTTCTGCACCTCTCTTGCTTCTTTCTACACTTCTTTTGCTCCTTTCTACACCTCTCTTGCTTCTTTCTGCACCTCTTTTGCCTCTTTCTGCACACACAGGGCTACTTTTAAACTGACCTCAGGCTCAGCAGTGCACACATGCAAGTGCAGAAAAGGGCTGCTGCCCTCTAAACTGCCATTCCCTATTATATGCTAGGGACTTAGAGGTGGTTTTAATCCCCCTGCCCTATTATGTACTAAGGCCTTACAGGGGAGGTAATGCCAATCACAGGGGTACCCCAACCCATAGTGTACCCTAGTGTATGTAAGTGTTTTCACTGTATTCTAAGTGTCTTTTAGCATAGCACTGGCTCCGGGCCTGGTTAGGCAGAGCCCAGGGTCAGTCAGAGTCAGTTACCACCAGTACCAGTCAGCAAAAAGTTAGGGGTTCCCAGGGCACAGGATGACTTTGCAACAAGGCCTCTTTCTGCATGTCTGTTGGTTCTTTCTGCACATCTCTTGCTTCTTTCTGCACCTTCCTTCCTTTTTCTGGACTTATGTTCCCTCTTTCTGCATTTATCATGCTTCTTTCTGCGCCTTTCTTCCTCTTTCTGCACATGTCCTACCTATGTAGGCATAGTTAGAAATTAGCATTTAAAAATCCTTAGAAATTCACTGAAAAAAACATAGGTTTCAGGGACGCTATAGTTAGAAATTAGCGTTTAAAAAACCTTTGAAATTCACTGAAAAAACCATAGGTTTCAGGGACGTTATAGTTAGAAATTAGCATTTAAAAAACCTTTGATATTCACTGAAAAAACCATAGGTTTCAGCGACGTTATAGTTAGAAATTAGCATTTAAAAAACCATAGAAATTCACTGAAAAAACCACAGGTTTCAGGGACGTTATAGTTAGTTGGATATTTTACTCGTACAAAACCAGAGAAATTCGGCCGTTATAGTTAGTTGAGCTAACTATAACTCGCGCCCCCGCAATGCACTGCTGATGACCTCACATATTACATCACTCATGACATGGTCAGTGACATCACTCATGACATCACTGATGACATCTCAAATGACATCACTGATGACATCATCCATGTGATAATCTGATGCACCTCCTCACACCCTAATATAACCTTTGATACACCCACTCTAAATTACAGACTGCCGTTCTTGAAACCATAGACACACCAATACCAATTACTAAATACCCACTCACTGATTCCTAGGTCTACACATACATCCACTCACTCACCCATACAGTCACTCATACATGCAGTCACTCATCAATACAGCCACTATCATATGCACTTATACACCCATAGAGACACTCACACACCGCCACTCACCCATAGAGTTACTCACACAGCTAGTCAGTCATGCAAAGAATCAATCACACTCCCAAAAACTCACCTACACAGTTATACACACACCACCTCACTTATTTATACAGATACTGACACATACTTATTCTCTTATACAATCACTGACACCAGCACACACTTATCCATACAGCCACTCTCACAATCACTCACTGTCACATATAAGCATTTATATACTCCAACACTCACATATACTGCCTTTCACATATGTAGTTACTCACACATGTACCACTGAGACATCCATACACTCACCGACACAGCCATACACACACTCACTCAACCATACCATCCCTCACAGACACACTCATGAACCCATACACCCAGGGATTCACCCACTCATACATCCATGCAGGCACCCATACAGGTACTCTGAGAACCAATCATTAACCCATATATACACTCATGTAGCTACTCACCAACCCATGCAGCCACTTACACACCAACTGACAGACTGATACAGACATTCACACAGATTAGTCATTCACCAATGCATTCACAAAGACACGTTCAATCACTCACTTATACAGTCAGTCACACACCCACTAAATCATCCATTCAGACACTCATACACCCACTCATTCTTCAATACACCTTGGCATATATATATATATAATAAAAAACAACAAGATAGGGAGGGTCCTAGGGAAATTTTGAGACCTGCAAGGATTAACTCCCGAAACCAATACTACAAAAACACACACAATCCTTGGGTCTAAGAACAACGACTATGTCCGCAAAGAGAGACAGCAAAAAATGATCTCAGTGTACTTCTGGGGGGGTTCCTTAATTAGAACGTAATCCCATCACCCACCAAGGTGGCATGCTTCATCATCTGGGATTCCCCTCGTGACGGGGAACCCTAGTACCGCCAAGGGCTACAACCCCCTCATTATGAGGGAGGAGCTCAGGGATGTTGCTCCCACTGCTCTAATTTCTCACAGGATAGCCTCCATTGTGGGGTCGGGGGGGCATCACTGGCGGTTAGCTCCTTCCCAAAGCTTCTGTACAGAGTAGTTGCCACGTGGCTTTTCTGGAGGCCATCACCCAGTGTGTGTCAGAGGAGGGGGAGAGTGGATGAGGCACCAGGCCCCGGTGGAGCAGGGCGGTTGGGCCCGGGGGAGATAGGGCAGAGTGGGTGCTGTACTGTGTGGTATCCAGAGTTCAGTGGATAATGCCAAGAGCTCATGCATTTTACTCACAGGTCATAGATCGCCTGCTTGTTGTGATATAGGGGGATGCAGGTGGCACCAGCTTAGCTGTGGGTACAAGGGAGAGTGTCCCAGTGGTGAGATCTGTGATGGAGGGATGAGAGAGCTATACCAATAAGTTCAAGGTCCCTTCGTCTTGGGCGTAAGAGAACAATGTGGGCCCCAGATAAAGCTGGGAGATGGGCAAAGCTCTGTATGAGGCAATAAACCTGCAGACATACAATATGGCACAGGAATCAAAGGATAATGTCCAGCGGGGCAGCGGAGTATCCCATCAGTGTAGGCCCAGTGCCCTGGCCTCCTCTGTGTGTCCTGCACCCCAGGCTCATCCCGGGAAGCAATGCTGGTGGTCAGAGGGCTGCACCCTTCCACAGAACACTGCAATGGCCGGTGCAGCTAGGCACTGATGTGGCGATTCAGGCTATAGTTCTGAAGTTGTATGGGATGGCTGGGGGGGCCCATGGCAGTGCCCTGTGAAGGGCAGAAAGAAACAACTCCATAAGGGCCACCCTGGGCTGTGCAGCAGAGATATGGGCGCACAGTGCAGCTCCCCGCTACAGCCTTGGGCGTAGTTGCATAGAAGAAGGCCCGAGATAGAGGAGTAGAGGGTGCAAGAGAGAGTGTGAGAGAGAGAGAGAGAAGAGAAAGCAATGGTCAGTTTACTGAAAAACTCTCTTCTGTGACCATGAGCATGGTCACATCAGCTCTGTCATAATAGGGCTTCAGGTGGTTGACATGTATAACCCTTCTGGGATATTTACAACTACCACGGTCCACCAGATAGGTGACCTCCACTTTTCTTTCAATGGACGGGGTTGGGCCCACTCCACTTGTCTTGGAGGGTTCTGGGGGCCACAGGCTCCAATACCCATGCCCTCTGCCCTAGTTTCAACTCAACCATGGCAGCCTTTTGGTCATACAACTGATTTTGAAGTTCTTGGCTGGCCTGAAGGTTTTGGCTTGCTTTCTCCATGTACTCCGCCATCCTGGAACGAAGGCCAAGCACATAATCCACTATGTCTTGTTTTGGTTCCTTATGGGGCTTTTCCCATCCTTCCCTTACAAGACTCAGATGACTCCTAAAAGGATGTCCAAACAGAGGTTCAAAGGGTGAGAACCCCGCTTCCTTCTGTGGTACTTCCTTGTAGGCGAAAAGCAGGCATGGAAGTAAGACATCCCATCTTCTTCTGAGTTTTTCAGGGAGTCTACCAATCATGCCTTTCAATGTCTAGTTAAATCTTTCAACCAGGCCATTGGTTTGTGGGTGTTAGGGTGTAGTGAACTTATAAGGCACTCCACTCTCCTCCCACATGTATTTTACGCATGCAGACATGAAGTTTGTACCTCTGTCTGATGCTACCTCCTTAGGAAGACCAACCCTGGTAAAGATGCCAAGGAGGGCCTGGCCACTGCTGGAATAGTAGTTGTCCTAAGTGGAATAGCTTCAGGATACCTGGTGGTATGATTCACAACCACTAGAATATATTTGTTCTCTGAGGCTGTTTGAGGGTCCAAGGGGGGGCAACAATGTCGTCCACTACCCTTTCAACAGTGGCGGCTGGTGGAATTTGAAACTGGTGAGGCGTATGAAGAACGAATCAACATATGCGAGCGAGCGCAGCGAGCGAGCCCGACAGCAATAAGGAGGGTTCGGGGGGGTTCTCCCCCCGTGAAGAAATTTAAAAAAAATTGGCATCTTTTTGTTGCGATTTTCAGCACTATTTCTGTGATAAATGGACTAAAAATTCAGTTCTTCTAGGCATTCATAACAGAAAACTCATACATTGTTTCAGAGAATTTCTGGGTTGCCAAGCAAGTCTGACTTCTGAAGAGGGCTAGGGTACTAAGCTAGACTGCTTTGGCTCTACCCTTTCCAATTAAAAACACTAGTTAGCGATGTGAACAAGTTCAATGGACAAACCAGGGGTCTAAGGAGGGTCCCTCTCCTGAGAAAGAAATTTAAAAAAGATTGGCAAATGGTGCATTTTAAAGCAAATAAATGCAGCGATAAAGCAAGGCTTATTAAGCAGTGGGAACGTATAGTCTTGAAATATTAAACACATTAAAAACTGCCCCGTATCTTCTTGCATTCATTTGTTCAACAGTTACTGTAATATGTAAATTGTTCTGAATGACAACTTTAGCCCTTTAAAATGTATGCTTGCCCAGTGTCTTGCACTGCATGCAGCATTAACTTTGGAAAAATATGCTCTAACCAGACTTCAGGAAGCACCCACAGCTGCTGGCTGTAACCAGTCATATAGAAATATGTGCAGACAGGTCTTTAAGTGAGATGAAAAAAGTGGGTGCTCCCTATAAAGGAACATGCCAAATACATTTCTGTGATTCCCATAGTGTGCCATCAGACCGGTATTTTGGTTTCTCTCTGAGATGTAATTTTATCCAGACAAATGGCACAACAACTGACATACGCCTAAAGCCTGTCAGTATGATTGGCTTTGTCACTGGGTGTTAGCTGTTAAAGATAAATGAGTAACAACAATGATTTCTTATAAATAATTAACATTGAAAGTGTTTAAATTCTGAAATTCTGAAATAGTGAGTCTGTGAATTAAATAGCATTTAGGCCTGTGGAAGGAGTTTTGGCCTTCAATTATGTGTACTTTATGTTAGATATGTATCCTCTTTTTCTCTGCATATCTTGTCCATCTGCACATCTTCAACCCCCTCTCTTTCCTCTTCAGCATCCTCTTTTCACTCTTCCCCGAATGCCCTTCCTCACATCTCTGTCACTTCACCGCCCCCAACATGCACTGCACTCCCTCAAATATAAGCACTTTAATTTCTCTTACTTTTGCCTTGCAAATATTTTGACATCAGTGTACCCCCTTCACACACATTCCCACAGAATTTCAGTTGCAAATGGAATGGAATACACAAATATTGTTCTGTGTGCTCTGCAGAGAGGCCAACCCACTGACAGGCACTTTGTTTGGCTTTAGCCTTCGCGCCTGCGTGCTCAATCAAGGCCCTCATAGACACCTGGCATGGCTCAAGCCTCAAAGTATGCACAGAAAAAAATACAGATAAACAACAACATTATAAAATAGCTAACTCGTGGGGAATGCAAGATCAAGTAAACATGTAAAATAAGAGAGGAACTAAATCGCTGAAATGCATTCCCTCGACGTTTATAACTTTCATTGTTTGCAAGCAGTGGCGGACGCCGGACGGTACAGAGAAGGGGAATGCAGCGCTAGAAGATGACCAGAGGGAGTGTGCAGGGAGAGAGCATACGGGGGGGGGTGGATGCAGGATTAGAAAATGCACGAAGGAGGGTGCAGGGAGAGAGGATACATGGAGAGGGGGTGCAGGATTTGAAAATGCACGAAGGAGGGTGCAGGGAGAGAGGATACACGGAGAGGGGGTGCAGGTTTAGAGAATGCACAGAAGGAGGGCGCAGGGAGAGAGGATACACGGAGAGGGGGTGCAGGGTTAGAGAATGCACAGAAGGCGGTTGCAGGGAGAGAGGATACAGTGAGGGAGAATGCATTGGTAGAGAGGATGCACAGATGGAGGATGCAGGGTTAGAGAAAGCACAGATGGAGGGTGCAGGGCCTGCACCCTACATCTGTGCTTTCTCTAACCCTGCATCCTCCATCTGATCACGACCACATGCCAATGATTCTCCACGTGAGCGGAGTGGGGCCAATCAGACTAGCTCAAGGGTAGCTTCTTGCCCTGTGCTTCCGTCGAAACCCTTCAAACCAAGCTGACCCCTGTCAGGTTGGTTTCAAAAACAGCACCAACGCAGGCTTGTGTCTTCGCCTCTCCATTTTACAGCCAGTTCTCAGTGGGAGATACAGCATGGGTGATGAGGTAATTTGGTTATTTCTGTTCTGATAAGGCACTAAACACACACACACCGCTTCTCTTAGTCTGCACGTCATCTGGCAGCGTTTCTGTGCCTCGAATTTAGCGCCACTTTTTAACGAGTAATTATTTACCAAAAAACCATCACAACGGAGAGTTACGAAAATGGCAGCAAACCGCTGGCAGCTCTGCCGACGCGTGCGGTGTGGTTGCTTCAGTGACTGAACATAGTTAATTACCTACTGCTCCTCCACCAAGGCATTGCGTCATTTTCGTGAAACAGCAGGCACTGTGGCTTATTGGCACGTCAGGCTACCTCAGACCTCTATCTCATTAACACAGGACAAATGGCTGCAATGACATCATTCTCTTTTTCACACACCCGGGCAAAGTGAGAGCCTTAAAAAAAGCCCCTTGTGTGCTGAAACTCAATGACGAGCATTCTTCCTGTCTTGGGTCATTTTACACAATATCAAAAGGCGTGTGTGTGCGAGAACGTTTTTAGCTATGAAAATTACCAGAGCAATTGAGCAAATAAATAGTAACTGGTTTGAAATCGAGTACACATTCCGGAAATACTACCACAAGTAATAGCACACATGTCAACGCCTCTCGTTTTCAGACCAGGCCCTGCAAATCTCATTCAACATCTTTCACGCTCCAGTAATTTGGGCCAGTATAGGCCTCCTCCACCTTGCCACTTGAAGGGCGTGTATTTCGGTACAGACAGGTATCCACATACAAGCATCAGTACTAAGTCTAGTAGGACTGCCAGCGTCCTGTGCTGGGCTGAAAGCTTATGTCAGATTTAACTAGAAGGCGAAGCATGCATGGAATGCGGAACGAATACCAGGTCACTGAAATGCGAAAAATGTGAAAGACTGATGTACCTATAAAATAGTTGGGGACCCTGAACAATTGAGTAGGAGAAATATTAGCAGTCCCTCACTTTGGGGTGGGGTTCGGTTGCCGCTGCACACACAGTTCGAAAACCTCTGTTGTGACGGGTGGCAGACTACTTTTCCATAGTTTGCCTCCTCTATAAGCCTAGTAACCCTGGGTGTAATGCGTGCCCTTCTCTCTATTTGTGATCACCAAACGGAGAACATCAAAAGAGGGCGCTGGACCCCCACTCCGGCTCATGCCCCTCCCCTCCCACCACAAGGGAGCCCATTGCAGAGTTCTGTGTAGACTTGGCATGTGTGATTAGATTTACTCTGCCTGAATATCTTCACTCCATCTAGGCGTGCTGCCCATAGTGTAATCACACGTTTGAAGTACAAACACTCGTTTGAGTCAGTCGGGTACAAGTCGGGAGAGCTGCTGTTTCAGGCTAGCCACAATCCACGTTTATCAGCCAGCCAAAGCAGCAAGTGCGTGAAGGGGTAGCTGGGCCAACAGCCCACGCTCAAAGATAGGGCCCAGACGTGAACTTCGATAGCATTGATTTTACGTGTTCATTGTGAGAGAATGTAAATGCGAGGGAGAGAGGGAGTAACTGAGCAAAAAGAGAGTAACAAGGAAGAGTCGGGAAGATGGGAAAGAGTGAATGAAGGGAGCAACAGTAAATGAGGACAGGAACAGTACACTGCGAAGAGAGTAAAAACAGACAGTAACGAAGCAGAGAGAAAGTAACATTGGCAAGCAGGAGGACGGCATAGAGCAGAGAAAAATGGTGACAGAGAAGGCACAAGTAGCAGAGCGAGTCAGTCTCATGCCTCCCCACGTTTCCTCTAGAATATGAAGATTTAATTCCTTACATCTTTCTTCCTGAGAGTTATGACGCAGACTGGCACCGCGCCATTTTGGCAGGTCTCCGCTGGGCTGTCTCTAATCTATCTTTAGCTGCTCGGCCGTCAGGAGCATTAATCACATTATTAACCGCACATTTTCCACGGTTTGCTGGAAATCAGCCAAATCAGTGGCTGTCAGGCTCGTGTTTATGGGTTAAGCACCCCCAGACACTGTGATGCGTGCTAGGAATCTTACACAGGCTGCAGACCCCTCAACATGCTCATGGAGTGCTTTATACAGTGCTTAGGTAACTTCATAGCGCAATTGCTGTGATACAGCGGTGTGTCAAATGAGTTTTTGAGCAAGTTAAAGTCCGCATCCAATCCTGCATGAAATGAGGAAGCTCTTTCCATGCAAAGATACATTTTAGAAACATTATTTCTCCAAAAATTAGTTTTAGTGTTCTTAAAAAGTGGGAGGTTCGCCTAACCTTCTTTATTCCTGTACAGAGTAAAATAAATGCTGGTTTCGAGTGCTTCCAAAAGACGTTTGGGAAAGGTATCCTTGGCATGATGAACCTATTCTTCTATCTGCTTTTTTTTAAAACTGTTAACCTGCGAAACTGGGACTTGCTCTAAATTGAGTTTTCTATGCATGCATATTAAAGAAAAGAGGGTTAACTAATTTGGATTACAAATCAAACTTCGAAAGAACATTATTCCCAGGCCATTCATTGTGGCATGTGCATAGCGACATGAATTACTGCCTATAGTGCATTTTCACCGAACTTGTCATAACAGAACACGTTTACATACACTCCTGTTGTGCAAATGGAGTGAGTAGACCGGTTGTGGCGGACAAACAGTGCAGCGTTGTATTGCATACAAATGGGAAGTAACAAATGTGCACTCTTGTGTACTCGTGTCTCTGTTGTATGTGGAGCGTGGCATTCAGCTACCCTACGGCAGATCAGTGGGCAGAGTTCATCTGTGAACATTGTATATGAAAAGCCAAGCAAACACAAGGCTGGCCGCACATTCTTTGTGCGAGTGTCAGGCGATGTGATGTGATAATGCGGGTCATCTTTGCTCTGCTTCGCCTGTGATTGATACCTAAGTGCACAGTGGCACATGTTCACACCTCACCTTTATTGCAGTCAGTGACTCATTTCTTTCAGGGACGCGGACGCCGTACACTGAAACCTAATTCGTGATGCACTTGCTCCCAGTGGAAACGATTTTTGCAATCCGTGCGGCTGTTTTTTCCTGCTAGGTCATTGACAGATGTAGGATATGGACTCGGGCGCTTGATTTACTCTCTGGCATTTCCCCGGCAGGTTGGGCTGGTTGCAGGGCCGTGCAACAGGTTCCGGGAGTCTGTGGCAGCCACGCGCGTGTGGGACAGAGCACTATGATTTAAGAGACTTTTTCCACAGTTTCGCTTCGCCTCAGTGACTTCCGTAAGGGTGAAAGTGATCCATGGAAAACTTATCTGGGGTTCGACGGGCATTGTGGTGGATTCGGATCGCCTATTCGCTGTAGCGAACAGATTGCGTGAATGGCAGTTGTGACCGGCAAGACGGGCGGGTGGAGTGGTGGGGGGGGGACGGGAGTGTTGCGCGGGGGACAGCGACGGTAATAAAATAAAGAAAACTTACCTTTCTACACTCCGGATCGGATCACGCGCAGCGCCGCCGCCTCAGCGTGTTCCCTTCCCTCAGTTTGAAATGCACCAGGCTGCGCGGTGGAGTCTCAGCCAATGCAGGCGCTGCATTAGCAGCGCCAGGATTGGCTAGAGCAGGGTTACTCCCCACCCATTTTGAGACCCGGGGCTCGGGTCCCTCGCCAGACAGTTGCTAAGGGGAAAAGTAGCAGTGGAGTAGTGTGCGCATGTTCGGGCTGGTCCTAAAAATGACCAGCCCAAAAACAGACATGCGCACTGCTATTGCTGCTGCAGCCACGCTGTCAGTGACAGTCTGTCACTCAAGCTGCCGCAGCCCAACCCCCTTCAGCCCTTCCGATTGCCTCGGGCCGGAGGTGTCCCGGTAGCGTTTCAGTTCAGCGAGCAAGACTGGTCAGACTGCGAGACTTTTCTTTTACTGGCACGAATTGCATTTTAGGCGTGACGGTGCTGTCCATGTGGCTTAGTGGGGCAACGCCCCAACGCCCCCAATGGACGCACCGCCACTGCCTTTCAAAGGGTACCCCAACCAACGGAAGTGGAATTAAGGGAGCCTTTAGATTACCTCCTGCCTTACCACTGGCTTGGCAGGAGACACAGGACTGACAAAAGTCCTTCACCTTTTAAGTTTAAGACATCCCTAGCCAGTAGAAGTGACTGACTAATCTCCTCCAGGTTTTATCCTGACCAAGGTGCCCAGCTAGGGGGACATCATGGGCCAAAGTGAGGAGGAACTCTCTAAACCTTTGAGGTACTACCACTCTCCTGGTTGTACCAGGTTTGGACTCTCTGGCATCAGTGTACAGGAGTCCATCCTCCCAATAGAGCCTGTGGGTGCCACAGATATCACCCTTTTCCTGTGCAGCAGCTTGCTGTCTCAGGCTCTCAAAAGTCGGACAAGTTTCTTGTCCCTGGCACAGATCCATCCTTGAGGGTCCCCCTGGGCCCAAGAGCTCTGCCGTGTAAGGCCTAAGCTCCACAGGCTCAGTTCCCTCTGAGTATAACAAGTCCTCTTCCTGAGAAGAGGGGTTCTGACTTGGAATCTGTAGAGAAGCTGGTCCCCCAGTCTTTTTGCTTTTTCTCTTGGAGGGCGGGCCCACTCTTTCAGGATCAAGCACCTCTTTTTTTTCTTTGAGCTCTGCTCTGTTCTCTGGGTTTCACAAAACCCCATTCTGAGAGACCTAGCATGTTTGCATGGGTCCTCAGTTCGACTTTAGTCAAAGGGAAGTCTCCATATCATTTCCAAGGAGACAGTCTACAAGGATGGTTGGGAACAGGACCACGTATTTCTTTCCAACTACTCCCCCCATGTCAAAAGATATCATTACCAAGGGATGGATCTTTGTGACATTGTCTGCATTGGTTCCTGGATAAGTCCTTTCAATCAGGTACTGATCTGAGTGAACCAGTTGCTGGGTCACCATGGGGACACTAGCACCAGTACCTCTCAAGGCCTCTAATCTTGTCCCATTATTCAAGGGGTACTGGGCGTATTTGTGGATAATAGTGGGCCAGGCAGCACAGGATAGGTCTACCCTTCCTTCAAAGTCTAATGTTGCCTCAGTGAGGTCACTGACATGGTCAGGTCACACCTGGGATCCCATCTGGACATTAGCATCTGCAGATACTGCAGGCTGACTAAAGGCATTTTTCTTGTTTTTACAGTTAGGGTCTCCAGTTCCGTGCCCCAAAGTCCTACAGTCATGACTCCAAGCCCTCTTGGGATCCCGGTTCTTCCCCTGGTACCCACCATTTGGCTGTGAAGAGTCTCTGGGCCCACCCTCCTGAGCAGATTTTTGGGAGCATGAAGAAGACTCTTTATTTTTAGGATTACCCTCTTTCCCTTAGGGGAGCTTTTTGGCCTCTTTCTTTTGGTCTCCCGCACCAGTGGTAATTTTGGCCACCCTTGTCTTGACCCAGTGGTCTGCCTTCTTCCCCAATTCTTGAGGAGAAAGTGGACCTAGGTCTACCAGGAATGAGATGTAGTTTCTCTTTGTAACAATTACTTAAAAGGTGCTCCTTCATTATCAAATTATACAACCCTTCAAAGTCATGTACATTGTTACCATCTAACCAACCTCCTAGTGTTTTCACTAAATAGTCTACAAAGTATACCCAGGTCTGGCTCTGGGTTTTTCAATCCTCATTGAATCTGATCCTAAACTCTTCAGTAATATATCCAAAGCCCTCAATCAGGGTACCCTTCATGAGGTCATAGGATGTAGCATCTTTCTCATTAAGTGCAAGGAGTCAATCCCTGCACTTTCCTAAGAACATTTCCCACAGGATATCACTTCACAGCTTCCTGTGGACCTGTCTACCAAGACGGGCTCTTTCAAATGCTATGAACCACTTAGTGATATCATCACCCTCAATTAATTTAGGGACAATCCTTTTGGGGATTTTAGAGTCAAAAGATTCTACCTCGCTATTTATTATTTTGCTGCCACCAGAGATGGGTCCTAGGCCCATCTCACCTCTTTCTATTTCTATGGCCAAGTGTTTAGCCTATAAACTTATCCTCTTGGCCAGTTTCTGAAGATCTGCATCTTCAATATCTACCTCATCTGGGACACTACTGGGGTTACTCTCAGTGGTGTTAGTATCTGAGGGAGCAAGGCTGGAGTCAGTGTTCTCCTCATCCTCCACTACTTGGGAATCATCATCATCCTCTTCCCCAACTGGGGAAGTTTTACTTGCCATGGCCCTGTCATTCTCTGCCAGCAACTGATGGGGATGGGTTTTTGTGGGTTTAGGGCCCAGAGCAAGTTTCCATGCTTTGCACAAATCTTTAAGTTGAGAAACTTTCAGATGTGCATAGGGGGCCAGGCTGAGCTCCTGGCTGGTCCCTGGAGTGCCAGACATAGTTTTTAAAGTAGTTGGGGTCTTATTAAAGACTTACAAAAAATGCAAAAGGACTACTAAGGCCTAACTACTTTACAGATTTGTAATTTCTAAACAGTGGGGAACTTAACCAAGGCCCTAACATTAGTTTAACAAAATATGGAATGGGCGATGTGAGGACCAGGTCCAAAGTTCCAGCAAGAGAAGTTCGGGAGCGTCCCAGATTGGCTGGGAGCAGAGTGCTGATTGTCTTGTTAACTGACACGCAAAGTCGAAGGGGGCCACTTGAAAATACACACTGCACAGGAGGACTTACAGGTAAGGCCGGTGGCTCTTCTCAGAGGGAGAAGGGTGCAAGGGATTGGGGACAACTGGAGCACAGCTGGTTTGACCATGACCGGGGGGCCGGCTGCAGAGCGAACAGGTCAGCCGGGTGTCGTGCGTCTTGTGACCCTCGTTGTGAGGAGCAGGCAACTTGGAGAGAAGATCTTGAGACAACTGGGCTACTCAGGAAGTGGGTCTCGGGTGTCTCCATGTCCCTCGACTGGTGCTTGCTTCTGGTGCTTTGGGAGTCTGAAGTGGACTCTTCTTCTTGGTGATTGCTGTTGGGGGTCTGATACCCTGGGTATTGGTACGCCGCGGCTCCGGTAGGTCCTGGTGCTTCCAAACTTGGTGGAGAGGCAGATCTCACCCTTCGGAGCTGTTGTATTTTTTCTCGCTTTGGGGCTGCATTGCGGTCGTAGGGAAGCAGCAAGTCGACAAACAGAACTTCAATGGATTGGTACCTGCAGTGTGCAGGGGAGTGATACCTTTACTCCAAGGGAGCTTCTTGGCAACTTCTTGATGGCTGGGGGTTCTCGGAGTCCTTTCAGGTTTCAGGATGACACAGCAGCACTGATTGCCAAGTCCTTTGAGCAGCTGGTAGGGTTTAGCTCCTGTTTCTTCTACAGCAGGGCTTCAGTTCTCATACAACGGGTCTTCTTTGTCCTGGTCTTCTCTTGTCCATTGAATCTGATGTTCAGGTCTCGTGATGCCACCTAGATACAGAATTTAGGGGCGTTACAAGGAGAGACAGGTAATAGCCAATGGGCTACCTACCTTTAGGTTTACACCATCTAGTGACCACTTCCTGTGGGAAGGGGTACTACCCTAGCCCTGATAGGTTGTTTTTTCACCATCCCAAGATGGTGGAATTTCAGGAGAGGGGTTTACCTCGCCTGCCTGCACTAAGGGTGGTGCAGGCTAAGGGGGGACCCTCCTCCTAATCTAACTAATTTTCCTGCCTTTTTCTCCTGCCAAAAGTGGAGCAGAAAAGGGGCTTTGCCTCCCCCACTATCTGGAGGTTTCTGGTTGGATTTCAAAGGCGGCATTAGCTTTGAAGCTTCCCGCCCATGAAGGCCGTCCTGTCCTAGAGGAGGTGTAAAGTACCTCCGCCCAGAGCAGACTTTGTCTCTGTGCTTTGAGAGCGCTGGCTCACACCCCATGAGGTCAGAAACATGTCTGGTGGTAGCATACTGGCAAAACCAAGTGAGAGGCCACACAAGGGTTTGGTAGATTGTCAGGGGACCCTCTAAAATGGCCTCCTGTGTGTATGTATTAATAAATCCATCAATGGTATCAGTGAGGATTTATTAAGACAAGATGTTTGGTACCAAGCACCTTAGAAATTAGTGAAGCCATCTTGGAGCTAGGAAACTGGTGATGACAGGTATCAAGTCCATGTACTCTTTATGGCTTCTCTAGTCACTTACAACATCATAGAATAGAATGGACATTGTAGGGGCAAATCTGCTCATGCTGATAAGCCCTCACATATGATATAGTGCACCCTGTCTTAGGGCTAAAGGCCTGCAGATGGGGTGGCTTACCTACACCTTATGCAGTGTATGGGAGGCATGGCACACAGGGCTGTGTGCCATGTTGACTCTTTGGATTTCTCTGCACTAAAGACACACAGCCTACAATGGCAGAGTGCATAGTCTTGGTGAAGTGTCCCTTGGGTGGCATAACCAGTGCTGCAGCCCCAGAGGACCCTCTTCAGTACCCATGCCCTAGGTACCATGGGTACCACTTATGAGGGACCTACAGGGGTATCTGAAGTTGTGTCAATCGTAGTACAGCTTTTAGGGAAAGAACACTGATACTGGGAACCTGGTTAGCAGGGACCCAGTACACCTCAGTCAAAGTTGCATCAAAAAACAGCCAAAAAGTATGTGTGTGTGGGCGGGGGGGGTACTGCACAAAAAAACAGTTTCCTACCTCTATCTCACCCATGGGGGTCAGGCTATATCGAACCTGACTATTGAACAGTGTGTAACCGCTTCTAAATGGTGCCTTTGAAAATAACCTTTTTTACACCTAAATGTTTATGTTCACGTGCTCTGCTATTTTAAATCACTGTATGAGTTGTTCTAAAACTTTTGTCCCGTGATCAAGGGGAACCTTTCTCCAAAACACGTTGAGCATCATGGTTGTAGCCAAATAAATCACTTTGCAACACCCGTACTGGGTCGTGTTTATGTGTTTTAGAGTTAGAACTCATTGTTGCTGCATTTTGAAATTTGCGCTCTTTACACGCCCGCCATACGAGCCGCCGCACACAGAAGCCAGAGGGACCAGTGGAAGCTTGTTGCATGGATATATATATATACTTATCCCAGAATGCCTGAAACGAACTCCACTTTGCAAAACCCAATGAGGGAAATTGAATAATGAGGCATGAGGAGAATGGAAATAAAAGAGAGCCTTGGCTGTTGTAATTTTAAAAGCGAGCCTATGAGTAAGATGCTTGGTTGCATCGAAACGCGTCAGGCGATTCAAAATCCTTTTGGTATGCCAAGGAGAGCAGAGAAAGAAAGCCGGATGGTTGGTTTGCCGCTGAGTGCCCTCCTGAAGCTTTCGGGCAATTGTTGAATAATATATATATATATATATATTATCTACTGGCGGTCGCCAGTAGATAGTTATAGTTAGGACCTATTTTCCATAGGAAATCCGCAACATTCTATTTGAAATAACTTTGGCGCCGGTTGACGAATCTTCGTGAAATTTTCCAACTTGTTGGGGCGCTCCGGTCCGCTCCTATCCTGAAAGTCTCTGGGTGATTCGGCAAGCGGGGGCCGAGAAAAAAGGGGGGTCCCAAAACGTGTTTTCCCCATGCAATTTTCCATAGGAACCTTTAGTCGCAGCTACAGCCCGAACTGCTGAACGGAATTACACCAAATTTGCCAAAAAGGTAGCCCTTGGTTCAGAGTCATGCCTTTTGCTTAAATGGTGTAAATCCGTTCAGTAGTTCCTGAGAAATTTGAAAAAGAAAACACATATATATCTGGGCGGAGCCTAACCACACATGTCATCGTGAGATCTGATTGGCTGTCAGCACTTCATCCTGGAATTGCTGGCAGCCATCTTGGGACCAATATAAATGATAGTACCCCATTGAAATGCATTGTAGTGAATCGAAGATTTTGAGGGTTACCAAAAGGAGAACTATAAAGGGTGATAACAGACTTTAGTTACATTAGAATTCATTTGTTGATGGTACCATACTAATTTCAGGAATTGTGGTGTGTTCTAAGGTGATTTTACCCTGTGAAAAACCTTCTGCTGGGATATCATGAATCATGTTTGAGAGAACTATTTTCACATGCTTGTCCCATACAGTTTTGGAAGGTGCTCCAGAAGCTAAAATGAGAGCATATTTTCTGTAAATTCACATTATCTTTCTCAGTCATGTGAGAATGAAGTCTGACATTCTCAGTAAAACATGCACATCCAACAAGGGCAGAGACTGTCAGTTGATTTCTTTGTGTTCTACTGCAGCTTCCCAGAGTGTTCTAGAGAACAACTAGAGTGCTAACAGCCTTACTTATGACAAAAGTATGGCACACCTGAAGCCATCTTGATTGGAATAAACTGGTAACACTTAAAACATTTAATTTAAAAAGGAACAAAATGAGGGGGTTCATTTTGCCATAGAAATTATGGTTAGTGCTGTAGAAAGAAAAATTAGGACATGTTTTAAGTGAGATCTCAAATATCTTCCTGTTATATTTCAACAGGAGCAGCCTGTCAGTTGATGCCTTTGTGTTCTACTGCAGCTTCCCAGAGTGTTCTAAAGAACAACTATAGCGCTAACAGTCTTACTTATGACAAAATTATGGCACACCTGAAGCCATCTTGATTGGAATAAACTGGTAACACTTAAAACATTTAATTTAAAAAGGAACAAAATGAGGGGGTTCATTTTGCCATAGAAATTATGGTTAGTGCTGTAGAAAGAAACATTAGGACATGTTTTAAGTGAGATCTCAAATATCTTCCTGTTATATTTCAACAGGAGCAGCCTGTCAGTTGATGCCTTTGTGTTCTACTGCAGCTTCCCAGAGTGTTCTAAAGAACAACTAGAGCGCTAACAGTCTTACTTATGACAAAAGTATGGCACACCTCAAGCCATCTTGATTGGAATAAACTGGTAACTCTTAAAACATTTAATTTAAAAAGGAACAAAATGAGGGGGTTCATTTTGTCATAGAAATTATGGTTAGTGCTGTAGAAAGAAAAATTAGTGCTAAAACACTACCCCCAGCACGACACCCTACACTACCCAAACATAACTGCACTACCCTAAACCCTAAAACACTACCACCAGCACGACTCCCTACACTACCCAAACACCACTGCACTACCCTAAACCCTAAAACACTACCCCCAGCACGACTCCCTACACTACCCAAACACCACTGCACTACACTAAACCCTAAATATACCCCCAGCATGACCTCCCACACTACACAAACACCACTGCACTACCCTAAACCCTAAAACACTACCCCCAGCACGACCCCTACACTACCAAAACACCACTGCACTACCCTAAACCTTAAAACACTAACCCCAGCATGACCCCCTACACTACCCAAACACCACTGCACTACCCTATACCCTAAAACACGAACCCCTACACTACACAAACACGACTGCACTACCCTAAACCCTAAAACACTACCCACAGCATGACCCCCTTCACTACACAAACACCACTGCACTGCCCTAAACCCTAAAACACTACCCCAGCACTACCCCCTACACTACCCAAACACCACTGCACTAACATAAACCCTAAAACACTACCCCCAGCACAACCCCCTACACTACACAAACACCACTGCACTACCCTAAACCCTAAAACACTACCCCCAGCACGACTCCCTACACTACCCAAACACCACTGCACTACCCTAAACCCTAAATCTACCCCCAGCACGACCCCTACACTACCCAAACACCACTGCACTACCCTAAACCATAAAACACTACCCCCAGCATGACCCCCTACACTACACAAACACCACTGCACTACCCTAAACCCTAAAACACTACCACCAGCATGACCCCTTACACTACTCAAACACCTCTGCACTACCCTAAAACACTACCCCAGCACGACCCCCTACACTACCCATACACCACTGCACTACCCTAAACCCTAAAACACTACCACCAGCATGACCCCCTACACTACTGCACTACCCTAAACCCTAAAACACTACCCCAGCACAACCCCCTACACTACCCAAACACCACTGCACTACCCTAAACCCTAAAACCTACCCCCAGCATGACCCCCTACACCACCCAAACACCACTGCACTACCCTAAACCCTAGAAAAGAAACCCCCACCCCATGCCCAATCCCCCTTATCTCTCACTCTCATGGTTCCTCTCTCCTCGTGGTTCCTGCTTCACGTCATCTCTGAGGGCGGTGCACGTCGTTGTGAGGAAACGGAACAGCCTCTGCTTCCTTACAACGACATGGATCGTCTACATGTTTTTAGAACGCATGGTCATTTACCATACATACCTTTACAACAAAATTCGTTGTAAAGGCATGCGTGGTAAATGACCATGCGTTCTAAAAATGCGTAGTAATGACTTCGTGATGTACAACGCATGCGTGGTAATGCATGCATTGTAATGGTATTGCAAAGTAAAAAGTCGTTGTAACGGCTGTTTACCGATCGAAGCTGGCCCCTGTTCTTCAGTGAGACGTTTATTTGATTAATTAGGAGGAAGGAATGTGTTTTTTTACCGAAAAGTGCATTCCCGGCTGTTGTATTGTGAAAGTGTCCGCGTGGCCTGGTTTCACTTCCGGTGAGAGAGTGGAAGAGTCTGTTTGGATCTAAAGGAGTTCTGTTGTTGGACGGGGCCGGCGCGACATGTCATCAGAAAACATAGCTAATGGAAAGCATCCTCCCTGAAGTGTGGAGCAGTGCCATGAGAGGTCAACGAGTGTGCGTCCCACCGCAGTATGACCGTACCGCGTGACCCATGTGCCGCCTCCAGGGTACGGGAGGCAGAAGCGGCATCGCAGGTCCTCTTGAAGACCGTTGTAGCACTAATTCGACATTTTGGTACTAGGGCATTTTAACTTCGTTGTTCCTGCCAGATACAAAGAGAAGATCCTGTGTTATTCAGTGCCCTCGTTACCTTTTTTGTGGGTTGTGGTGCTTGTCACTTCGCTGCCCCGCCGGTGCACACGACTGGGCACCCCACCTCGTGTGCCATCTGCAGGGCCTCTGCCCTCGGATCACTGGTTTCGGTTTCTGGAGTGGCAACATAAACAGTTGCTCCCAAAGGACTAGCCTGAACACTTAGGTGAATATCCCATGCACCAGCATTCCACGGAAATTCTTTCCTAGCTCTCCCACGTCAACGAGCACGGCTCCGCTCGCGACACCGTATGACGTCATCGGAGCCATAAGAGGAACTCGTCGGCGTGCTGACGTCAGTTCCACCCATTTTTTCCGTGCCACCGAGGCAAACAGGGGACCGAGACATTTTCACATGTATACATAGTATAATAAATATATATATATTCACTGAAAAAACCATAGGTTTCAGGCACGTTATAGTTAGAAATTAGCATTTAAAAAACCTTACAAATTCACTGAAAAAACCATAGGTTTCAGGCACGTTATAGTTAGAAATTAGCATTTAAAAAACCTTAGAAATTCACTGAAAAAACATAGGTTTCAGGGGCGTTATAGTTAGTTGGACATTTCACTCGTACAAAACCATAGAAATTCCCCCGTTATAGTTAGTTCAGCTAACTATAACTCGCGCGCCCGCAATGCACTGCTGATGACGTCACATATTACATCACTTATGACATGGTCAGTGACATCACTCATGACATCACTGATGACATCATCCAGTGAATGTGTGTTTTTCTGAAAATTAAATATGTTTTATATATGTATATCTCAAGGTCGATGGAAGAATAAATGGGTATATAAGTGTCTAAATGGATGATTTGTTTTTGTAAAATTGATTGTATAACTGACTAAGTGTATCTTAGTGAATACATGGGTTAGTGAGTAATGTTTAAATATGAAAATATCTGTATCAGTCTCTCACTTTGTGTATAAGTGGCTGCATGGGTTGGTGAGTAGCTACATGAGTGTCTATATGGGTTATTAGTTGGTTTTTTGAGTATCAGTATGAGTGTCTGAGTGTCTGTATGGTTCGGTGGGGGGTATTACTTAGTGCATAGATGCATGAATGAGTGACTCACTGTTTGTATGTGTTGAAGACAGCATGTGTGCAGGACTGTATAGATGGATGAGTATGTGTATGGGTGTGTTAGTGAGTGAATGACTGTCTCAATAGTGTCTTTATGAGTAACTACATATGTTTTAAACTAGTATATGTGAGTATTGGTGTATATAAGTGAGTATATGTGAGAGTGAGAGATTGGAAGAGTTCCTGTACAAATAAGTAGGTGTTTCTATAAGTGATTGTTTAAGAGAGTAAGTATGTGTAAGTTTCTGTAGAAGTAAGTGTGGTAGTGTGTGTATAACTGTATATGCAAGTAAATGGATGTTTGATACTTTGTTTGCATGTGTGACTATGTGTGTGAGTAACTCTATGGATGAGTGGCGGTGTGTAACAGGATGTATAGGTGTATGAGTACATATGATGAGTGAGTACATGTATGAGTGACTGTATAGGGACTGTTGGTGAATGAGTGGATGTGTGTGTAGATCTTGGAATTACTGAATAGGTGTGTTGTAATTGGTATCGGTATGTCCATTGTTTTGAAAATGGTAGTTTGTATTTTTGAGTGTGTGTATCAAAGGTTATATTAGGGTGAGAGGAGGTCTGCCACTCTATCACAAGGATGATGCCATCAGTGATGTCATCAGTGATGTCATTTGAGATGTCATCAGTGATGTCATGAGTGATATCATGAGTGATGTCACTGACCATGTCATGAGTGATGTAATATGTGACGTCATCAGCAGTGCATTGCGGGCGCGCGAGTTATAGTTAGCTGAACTAACTATAACGGGGGAATTTCTATGGTTTTGTACGAGTGAAATGTCCAACTAACTATAACGCCCCTGAAACCTATGGTTTTTTCAGTGAATATATATATATATATATATATATATATATATATACTAGCTCCACAGTACACAGGGTACCAACACTCGCGGGAGATTTTTAAAACCAGTTTTATTGGTTTAAGCACACAAACAAACAAGACGCATTTCGGCGACTGCCTTTCTCAATATAAAGCGGCAGGCCGAGAAAACTCCATTTAAATATACCTATACATTCATTGGTGGAGTCAAAATATCACAATCGACATAGGACTACTCCATGTATGAGCCATGTCGGCCATCTTGGAACATGCAATTTTGACCATTACCCCAGTAATATACCCCACTTGAGATGTCATCAGTGCTGTCACTGAGCATGTCATGAGTGATGTAATATGTGACATCATCAGCAGTGCATTGCGGGGGCGCGAGTTATAGTTAGCTCTTCTAACTATAACAGCCGAATTTCTCTGTTTTATACGAGTGAAATGTCCAACTAACTATGACGTCCCTGCAACCTATGGTTTGTTCAGTGAATATATATATATATATATGCACATACACACACACACCATGGCAGTGAAAATAAATGTGGCCCATTAACATGTTTCATTAACATATTTATTACTTCAGTCCAAAAACAAACTTTTGAACTTCAGCTGATCACTAGGCCTCGGTGATATTACTTTTATGTGAATTGAAAGAAAGCCAACTGTCTCAAGCTCAAAACAGACAAGACAAAAGTAGTGTTCTTCAGCAAGAACACCTCACCAAGGGACTCCAACTGGTGGTCGGCCAAACTCAGACCCACAAACACAAGCTGAACCCATGCAAGGAACCTCGGAATAATCATCAACAGCAAACTGGACAAGACTACACAAGTCAACGCCGTCACTTCATCCTGCTTTCACATCCTGAAGATGCTGAGGAAGATCTTCAAATGGCTTCCTAGCAACACAAGAAAAACTGTCACTCATGCCCTAGTCACCAGCCAGTTGGACTATAGGAACACCACGTCCACCGGCATCATCAAGCAACTCACTAGAAGACTACAGACCATCCAGAACTCGGCACCCAGATTCATCCTGAATCTCCCACACAAAATTCACATTGCCCCACACCTCAGGGAACTACACTGGCTTCCAATACACAAATGCACTCAATTCAAACTCCTCGCACACACATTCAAGGCACTCCACAACTCAAGCCCAACCTACGTGAACAGTGGCATCTCCTCCACCAACTATCCAGACACCTCCACTCTTACTCGCCAACATCCAATGCATACATAGAACCCGATCAGGAGGATGAGCGTTCTCTTACATTGCTCCTTAGGCATAGAATTACCTCTCTCTCCACATCAGAGCCTCCTCCTCTCTTCTTGAATTCCACAAGAAGATGAAGGCTTGGCTTTTCAGTGAACCAATCTACCATAGGTAGGTCTAGACTCACATCTACTCAGCACCAGGATACCCTTGCGAGGGATAGTGCTTTTGCAAATACAGATAACATAACACAACATAACATGAAATACCCAAACAATTCCATAAAATGATGCTTAATTGCTGGAAACTCCACCTTCTAGATTTTACACTATCTTATAGCATGAAAATGCTGCATCACGTCCATTTTAACAACAACAAGGTAATAAATGGAATGCTTTAATTAATGTCAGCCACTAGCAATTGCTCGGGACACATTCTTGTCCATCGTTTTTCATCCTCCATACCAATCTATACTAAGGCGCGCCTTATGCAAATCAGTACCGACCCCGCTTCGCAGGGAGCAGTCTGTCCCGAATCTTGGCTTTTTGTGCTGGACTGCTCCTATTGGAGTAAGACCAAAATTAATTTGCATATGGCTGGGTCTAATCTGAGGAGGCATGGTGGGCAAAAGAATGCTGAGTTGGAATGCTACCCTGAGCAATTGCAAGCATTCCTCCCATCACCTTTGTGTGTTTGATATAATGCCCTAGGTGGCCAAGGGTATGCCCAGACCTGGGTGCCTTGCTCACTGTACCACTGGAACCAAGCTGCAGCCAACTGATGAGCCCCAATCAGGGTGAAACCAGTCTTGGGATTCCTGGTTTCTGGTTCAGAGAGGGCGTTCCAATTAGAGCAGGACGGAGACTTATTTGCATATGGCTAGGTCTAATCTGAGGTGGTATAGTGGACAAAAGCTTGATGCTACCCTGAGTGATTGCCATTGGTTAGACTTATTGCAAGCATTCCTCTAATCACCTTTTGTGTGTCTGATGCTGCATCCACGTTAGGCATAAGGACGCTTTCAGCACTAGAAAATTTGTACAAAGCAGCTCATGACGCGAACAGCCACTTGCATTTCATTCACTCGTATTCTTTATTCTTCCCTTGCTCCTATGATAGGAGTTTTACCTGAATGAAGTATTAATTACACAACATAGTGTAATTGCATAATCTCAGCCATTTATTTTAACAAGTAAACCATAAAGTGAAATGCTAACATTATGTGATAATTTGATGACATAAATTAAATTTCGCCTGCACCTATTTGTAACTATCTGTTTACTGCCTCACAGAATGCATGTTACAATTACTTTCCCCCTGAAAAGAACTATCTTGTTCAATGTTTCATCTTAATGCTCAAATTTAACCCCTTACTTCTCTTTTTTTTAAGTTAAATATATTTTTTATACAAGTACACATGAAAAATTAACTTAGCATAAACCATTTTTGAAAATGTACAAAGTGTAATGTGCTATCTATTGCCGTTATTGTGTGAGAGGCGAGGCTTTATCACCCCTTCGAGGTGTTTACCCCTATGAATCATGGCCCCAAATACATTTAATAATGGTGATAAATAGCATATTGCTCTCTGCATATCTGCATTAATATATACACTGGTTGTAATTTGAATTTGAGGCATAATCAGTTGCTTATTTTCAAGGATTATTTTAATTGATAACATGCTCTTGCTCAGATTCTAAATAATTATGAATTCAATATTGCTTCGGTGACGTAGCAAGGGGAGGCGGCACCCAAGCGGCATGAGTTTTGGGGGTGGCGGCACCCCCCACTCTTACCTGCGGCTGTCGCGGGGCGGCAAACGCAGGGACTGCCACGGGCGGCAAAAGGTCTATCTACGCTACTGTATTGCTTCATTTGTATACTTGTTTAATTAGCACTTAACTAGCCTGGATGAACTTGAAACTCCGCGAAATTGTAGTTTACACCAATTATTTCATATGTAACATGTACTTCCTTACTGAAAATTCAGAATTTAAACTGTGAAAGAAAAAAACTACTGTGTTCCACACTTTGTTTATTCTGGATATGATTGAAGGTTGTCTAAAGTTAATAATTCTGTTTGTAATTACTATGTTCCCTTTCAACAGAACCAACTGGGTTAAAGAATATTTGGACAATGCGCCATATCTGATTCTAATCTTCAAGCAAGTTTATGGTTTACTCCCTCAGAACAAAAAGAAGACCCATTACTACAATGAGATCAGTGTTTCTATTGCATGTGGGATTCTGCTGGCCGCGCTGCAGGTGTGTCTCCCAGTCGACAGTACACATTACTCATATCTCACTCTGTTGCTCAAATAAACAATAACTATTACTCTTTTGGGGACACAATACTTATTCGATTGGTGCTATTTAATGTTTTTGAGAGCAAGCACCTTTTACAACCATATTTTGAAAGGAGGTTTCTGGGGGTTAACATGATATAAACTGTGTGTGCATATTAGTTGTATGGAATTTTGTTGTGGGGTGTTGTTTGTAGTGCTACTATGTATTGTTCTGCATTATTGCAGTGTGATGTTGTTGGTGTTCTTTTCCGTTCACTTTTCACTGTTTTGCATTGCTGTGTCCTTTTATGTTTTGATTGTGGTGTGGTTTGGCCTTGTCTTATGTTACTGTGTTGAGTGATGTGGTTTACTTTAGAGAGGTCAACAAATGAAGCTATTTTTCCAGCCAAAAGTAGCGCATTCTTTTAGAGTTCCTATGACAAACAACCAATTACCACTGTCTAAGGTGTTCCAGCTCTTCCACTATTTAACACACCAATCAGCCCAAATCTTTGGCAGAGACTCACTGTGGATTAAATATTCACTTGCCGTGCTCATTTGACATGGCAGAGCCCTTCGACTGTTAGACTGCTGATAAATACCTGTGATTTCCTGAGAGATTAACTAACAATGATCCTGTTCTGGGGAGAGTGTTTCAGTGAAGTGTCTGATGAGTTTGAGATACCCACAGGAGCTGTACAGGAGATATACAGCTACCACTGATGTATAAGGGATATGAATGAAAACATGCATCTAGGAAACAACAAAAGACAGATGAAGGCTGCTGACTATAGATTGTTTTTAGGTCTGGAGTTAGCCAAGACCTTGTGACTTTGCTAATATTATAAATATATATGATATACTTACAAATAGGGGCTTTGAGCCAGCTCTCTTCATCCTTTGGTCTGATGTTGTATCATTCAAATTTTTCCTCCAACCATTGCAGCGTACAGCATGAGGCAAAGGGTCAGCCCACTTTAGCCATTAGCTAACTTCACTGTAAGTGCTTTCATTCACCTCTTTCTGAAGAAGCACAACTGCAAACAAAGTACTTCCTTTCGATTAATTCTGGAGACCAGTACAACAATACATAGTTTTGAGACCAAAAATATTTTGGGGATTTTAGTCAATGCTGTTATTTTTTATAACATCAAGGATCAGCAGCTCCACCAACAATGACGTTTTTCGAACAACATGGCAAACAAAACAAGCATTGACAAAGCCATAGGGCTGGCACCCAACACCAGAGCTGTCGGCTTTGTTAATGCTTGTTTTACATGAGGTGCCAATATGGCTACCATAATTTCCATCCATCACGAGATGAGAATGATTTGATGCTTCTATACATTTACAAAATGGTTGTCAGGGTTGAGGACCAGTGTAAAACGTTTGAATTGAAGGATTTTTAATCTTGCCTCTCCAATAATTTATTTGTGGAATTACAGTATTATTCCCCACTCTGTGAAAAGGTATTTTCTAATAGCATTTATTAATAAACTTTTTCAAGTCTCCTAATAGAGTTCTGGTGTATGCTTATTCTACAGATTGACTGACTGAATTATTTATTAAGCGCATGAATGCCGAGGCGTCTTGGCGCTGAGTGAAAGAATGCTGGGCACACTGATTAAACTGCCGGTTTGGGAAAGAGCCAGGTCTTTATTTGTTTCCTAAAAATAGTCCTGTTTGATTGTAGTCTGAGCTGTGCGGAAAGCGCGTTCCATAGCCTGGCAGCCTGGTACAAAAAACCCTTGCCCCCCCATCTGACTTTTTTTCATCTTGGGAATCAGGATCAGACCTGTATTCGATGATCTGAGACAGCGTTGAGGAGAGTACCGCTTGAATAGCAGCTGCACGTCAGCAGCTCCTCCACCATACAAGGCTTTGTGTACAAGACAGAGAGCCTTGAAATCCACTCGCTGCCGAACCGGGAGCCAGTGGAGCAGTTTAATGGTGGCTGAAGTAGGGTGATGTTTAGGAAGACCATAAAGCACCCGGGCCGCCGCATTCTGGATGGACTGTAGTTTGGCAATCTGGCCCTTGTCTGCTCCCAGTTAAAGGGCGTTGCCATAATCGATTCTGGAAAGAATCAAAGCCCCGATTACCGTTTTCCTCATGGTTAAGGGAATGAACCAAAGGATTTTGCGCAAGTTTTTCAGCGTGTAGAAACAAGCAGATGACACCTGATTAGTTTGTTGGGCAAATTTTAGATTGCTGTCAAACATAAAGCCAAGATTCCTGGCGTTTGTTACGGGACTGTGGCAGTTCCCAGCCTCAGTGGACCACCATACTTGGCTCCAGATTGAAGGCTTCTGCCCGAATTCCATCACCTCCGACTTTTCCGTGTTGAGCTTAAAAAAATTAGAGCTCATCCATTGCATAACATTCTTTAGGCAGTTCCTGAACCTAGCCGCCGTCTCATCCACACTTTGGGTTACTGATACCACAATCTGGGTATCGTCTGCATATGATACAAGCATCAGACCATGATCTCTTATTAGTCTGGCCAGAGGGGTAACGTAAAGGTTAAACAAAGTGGGAGACAACGCGGATCCCTGCGGGACACCGCACGGGAGGCCGAATTTTGCAGACTTGAGACCATCCCAATCTATCAGTTGTTCACGAGATGTCAAGAAAGATGTCAATAGGGTTCGAGCCGACCCCTCAATGCCTGCCGCCTTCAGCCGTTGCGTCAATACCTCGTGGTTAACAGTATCGAACGCGGCTGATAGGTCAAGCAAGATGAGGACGGCTCTTCCCCCACCATCCATCACTCTACGAATCTCTTCGGTGGCCATGATAAGTGCTGACTCAGTGGAATGTCAGGCTCTAAAGCCATGTTGGGTGTCATCAAGAATATGATTGCTATCTAGATATTCTGTTAATTCTGAGTTGATAGCTTTTTCTAAAATTTTAGAGGGAAACGGGAGACAGGAGATAGGGCGGTAGTTTTTCACCTCAGTAGGGTCTAAGGTGACTTTCTTCAGGATAGGCCTGATACAGGCCTTTTTCCAAGACTGAAGATATATCCCAGATTTGATAACCTCATTAAGGACAGGGGTGAGGTGGGCACTAATTTGCTCAGGAGCCAGGTGCAGAATATACGGAGGGCAGGGATCCAGAGGCGAGCCAGATCTAGTTTGTATTAACAAATCTGATACTCGCTCTGTAGCTAGCCAGGAAAATTGCGCCAAGCTAGATTGGGTTAGAGTGTCCTCCGGCTGGAACCTCGTTTCCCCTGTGGGATCCGACAGTGTCTTACGAAGATCGTTGTAAACAGTCTGGACTTTAATCTGAAAAAAGGAGGCGATCTTGTCCACAAAAGTTTGATCTGGAGAGAATTGACTATCTTGTGGACGTTCAGACAGATTTGTCACGACGTTGAAAAGCTCCTTAGAGGAATTTTTGGCCGTCTGAATTTTAGTTGTAAAATATACCGTTTTAGCGTTGATAATCGCTGCTTTATATTCTTCTAACGCTAAATTTTAGTCCTTTTTTCGTTCCTGGCTATAATCAGTTCTCCAAAGTCATTCTTTACGCCTACATTTAGTTTTTATCTGCCTAGCTCAGCTGAATACCACGGAGAGGACGCATGATTCCTCCGGGAACGCTTGGTTATTTCAGGAGCAAGATTATGTGTTGAAGTCCTAATCCAGTTTTCATAGTTAGTGGCTGCCAAGTTAGAATCAGGAACCAAATTAGGAGGATTAGATGCCAAAGCTATCATCAAATCATTTTTTTGTATTGATTTCCATGGTCGAGATTTAACCACTGGAAGTCTGATCTGATGTCGCTTGTTGGTGGTCAGTATTGATATGTTGAAAGAAATAAGGTTGCATACAGGAAGCCAGACAGTCAATGTTAGTTTTTTCAAAATTGATAAAAGATTCAATAAAACCAGTTTCAGCATAAGATAACAACAATCACAATAAAATGTATGAGACAACATTCCAAATCCATGAATTATACAAAATGCAAAATCATTGTTCTGCTGATAAAATAATGCACAATCTAGTGAAATCTTAAAACATCTAAACCAATTAAATAAAGAAAACGACCTCAAAAAGGTAGTAAAATGAGACTATTGTTATGTACCAGATCTAACATTTCCAGATGTAATTGGAGACCCAAAAACAAATCATTTTTAATTTTTCCAGCATGTGGTTGGTCAGAAAATCAGCAATAGCATGCCATAATCCAAGCTCTTTAGAAACTGAAAATTTAAATACACTAGTAAAAATAGGGACATTTCTGAACTTTGTGTTAAGTGAAATTCGAAACATTTCCTAAGATTTTACATTGCACTATTTGACTTAATTTCTGCTAGTGGAGATAGGTTGGCATAGACAAAGTCACATCAGAAGACATTTTCTGCTTGAACAAGTCATCTGCTTTTATCTCTTTCAGCCTTTTTACTTGTTTTCATAATTTATTCGCTTTTGTCAAAAGAAATCAAGCACAATACCATAAATCCACATTTTACTGTAGTAGCCTAATTTTGTGTAATCTCATGCAGTTTGCAAAAGAATTACGCAATTTCTCACACAGACCCAAAAAACTCTAGCACTATAAACTGGGCAAAAACATAAACATGACAATAGATCCTGAGAAACGTCTACAGATTGGACACATATCTGTGTGCTCTTGTAACCCATTATTTCCACATCTCTTTATGCCACTTTGAAGATACCCAACCCAATAAATTGTCGATACAACTCCAGAAACTTTGACTACAAGATGGGAGTCTCTCCTCATACAATAGGACACTATAGCAATTTACTTCTGTGTCAACCACTCCAAACAGATATTTTTAAAGGTCTTCTTACTCTTAGCTATAATATTTTCCAATTGTTGAAATAAGATACATTTAATAGATGTATTAAATGCAACATCATTTTCTATCTAACAAGTGTTAGCGTTTTGCTTAGGGCTGTAATTAAGCAGAATCTCTGTTTTGTGCATGATATAAGTTAAAAAGCAACGGTGACAAATTGAGGCCTTATACCAGCAACTAGTTTAAATAATTAAGCAGAAATGCCACATTGAATTTCCTGGATTGTGTTTCAGAGACTATATCCAGTTTCTTGCATAGTCCTAGGGCGAGTTGTGAGCAGGATGTCTTAAGAGTAACTGGTCATCGACGGTGTCTGATGCAGCTGACAGATCTAACAAAATCAGCATTCAGACACCACCACCATCCATTATCATCCTGGGGTGATCTGTAACAGAAATAGCAACCATTTCTATGACCATAATTGGATTAAAAGGAGCTTGCTGGTTATTAAGATGACCACAGGTTTACATAACGTTTTGTAGCTGACTCATAGCAGTTCATTCCAGCTGCTTAGTTGGGTAAGTAAGGCATCAAATTATCCGGGAAATGTCTAGCTCATTGGCATTCAAGGAGGGCTTTTAAGTAGGATAGGATAAATGGCATATTTGGACTCAATGGAAATTATGTCAGTACTAAATTAACTATTTAAAACTTTCAGACGGATAGGCAAACATATTCTATGGCAGCAGTAGCAGTTTCAAAAGTATATATGCCACTGTCAGAATAAGCTAATTTGCTGATAGAAATGAATGTCTCAAGTTCTTTGAGGAAAAGAAACTGATTTTTTTATATATGTTTATTGAGTTTCCAATAGACATGGTAAAGTACATGGAAATACAAATCAAACCGCAATAGCCAGCAGTAAAACAAACCCCCCTACCCATCCACCCCGGCATATCAGATAACAGTACATTGCTCATTTGGTGAATCCTGAGAGTCACAGACCCACATGAGTGGTACAACATAAACATAGAATGGAGTTCCAGTCCAGGCAAGCAAAGTCCAAGCATAGTGCAGCATATATACAATCAGATTATTACAGGTCAGGGTGGCTCAGCAAATAGACAGTAAGCGGGGCCCAGAAATCTTTCGGACGCGAGGTCTCAGGTAGCTCTTCCGCTTATGCCCCCAACTGGTCTCTGCAATAAAGTAAATCACGGATCCATTTTTTTACAGTTGGAGTAGTTTTCGCCCCCCAACACTGCGCTACAGCCCTTTTAGCTAACAGGGTCGAGACCGCGACAAGACATCAGTTACAAGGCTTTAGACTCTTCACACTCCCTAGTAGGCAAACCTCCGGAGCACAGCGCACCGGTTCCAGCACAATATCAGTAAGCACACTCACCACCCTTGACCAAAATGCAGATATACCCGCACACATCCATGCCAGATGCAGAAAATCAGCGTCTGCCTGCCCACACCTCATGCAACTTGCAAACCGTGGGGTATAATATAACCGTGGGGTATAATATAACTGGTGCAGATACTTAAAGTGGATTATGTGAAGATTACAATTCGCCGTGAGGCGACCTGTTAGCTCACAGCAGGATTTCCATTGTTCAGGCGTTAGTGTGGACCCCAGCGCAGCATTCCATCTAAGATAGGAGGGGTGTTCCCCTGGCTCCTGCTCACGCAGGGAGGCGTTATATAGCTTGGTGATCAGACCCTTTCTCTCTTCTCCTGCCAGCACCGCCTGCAGTGCCAGCACGGATAGATAGCTCTAACTGCTTGCCGTACTCTGACATATATAATACCCAACATAAAGCCACGATTCCGGCCCCCTTGCACATCCTGCAACGACTGAAACCGACCCTGTTTATACAAGTCCCCCATCTGAGTGATTCCGACAGCCGCCAGTTCACGCAGCGCAGGCTTCTCCCGCGCCACCGAAATGTCCAGATGAGCAGCCAGTGGCAGCGACGGGGCGTATAGGTAGGGAAGTTGTGACCTTTTGGCAAGTGTCCTCCAGGCCCACGCGGTGCATTGTACAGGGTTAATTTCAGACCTGGGGCCACCCACACCCTCCGAAAGGGCTGCCGCCTGTAGCGGCGTTGGGAGAACAGCATCGGACTCTATAGCAGTGTGAGGCTGAAACTTCTGTGGAAAGTACCACTAGTGTGCAAACTGCGCTTGCGCGCACAGGTAGTATAGCCGCAGGTCAGGAGCTTCAAAGCCGCCGCGGTCAAACGGCTGCACCAGAATATCCCAACTGCATCTGGGCTTCTTGCCACCCCATACGAATGTGAGCAATGCTGACTGGAGCATCTTGAACAGCGCAATATTCAGTTTGATAGGAATATTCACAAAGAGATAGAGCAATTTGGGCAAGATAGCCATTTTTGTAACCGCAATTCGATCAGCGAGCGAGAGAGGCAGGCGCGCCCACCGCTCCGCCTGCTCAGTGATCCGCGTGATAACTCGGCCATAGTTCTCAGAGATGACCAGGTCCGGATCTCTGTGCAACCATATCCCCAAATACTTCACCGGATCCTGAGTCCACGTCAGTGGGAAGTCTAGCACTACCTCCTGCGTGCCAGCCGTTAGCAGGAACACCATCGACTTCGCCCAATTAATCCCTAGGCCAGAATATCTCTCAAATTTGGCATACTCCCGGAGCAGTTCCAATAAAAAAGTAGCAGGCTCACGAACATACAGTAACATGTCATCAGCGTAGAGGGAGACCACGAGTGGTCGCTGCCGGAAGCGCAATGCAGCCGCCGCATGCCGTTGGCGGAGTTTACAGGCCAGAGGCTCCAGTGCCAACGCAAAAAGCATCGGCGACAAGGGGCACCCCTGCTGTGTGCCTCTTTCTATGGGGAAAGCCGATGACACCCACCCATTCACACGCACTCGAGGTACAGGGTCCGTGTACAGCACCTTAATCCACTGGAGAAAGAACGGAGGGAGGCCCATCCTGGCTAAAACAGTGAACATATAGTCCCACTGAAGGGAATCGAAAGCCTTTGCAACGTCAAGTAGCACAGCCACTGCCTGAAAGTCTGGGTCAAAGTAATGTAGAGTGGAAAACACTGTACGCAAGTTGTGTGCAGTAGATCTGGCAGTCACAAATCCCGATTGGTCCGGAAGGACCAGGAGGGGAACCAGCGGCTGAAGCCTGTTGGCTATCATCTTTGCCAGTATCTTGGCGTCTATATTAATAATTGAAAGAGGCCTATAGGAATCGCACATATTGGCAGTCTTATCAGGCTCTAGGAGTGTCACCAGAAGGGCTTCTTTGAGGGTGGGTGGGAGTCTCCCCTTCTCATACGCCTCCGCGTAAACCTCCAGAAGCCTAGGAGCAAGGTCGTCTGCGTAAGCCTTATAGAACTCGCTGGGGAGCCAGTCCAGTCCTGCAGCCTTGGATGTAGGAAGGGACATGATAGCTAGTTTAACGTCCTCTATATCAAAGGGCTGTGTAATATATTCCCTTTGCTCCTGAGAGAGCCACCCCAGTGCAACATCATCCAGATAAGAATGTATATCCGCTGTCAACACTATATCCCTAGCTGCATAAAGTTTGGTGCAAAAACTGAGGACTATGTCGCTAATCTCGGAAGTTGTGTGGTGCGCGACCCCATCATCATCCAATAGCTCAGTGATACATTCCTGACTACGTGGTGCTGCTAACTTTTGAGCTAGAGATCTGCCTGGACGACCCCTTTCCCCATAGTAGCGAGCTATACTGCGTCTGGATCTGTGTATCAACTCTTGGTCAACCGTGTCATTGTGCTCTGTTACGAGGTCCCTTATTGCAGCTAACGTTGCTGGAGAGGGGTTCTTCTCATAATCGCCTTCAAGTGTAGAGATATCAGCTGCTAATTTATGTATTCTGCGTCTGAAGTCCCGCAACACACCCGCCTGTGCACCTATGCAAGTTTCCCTAATGGTCACCATAAATGCCTCCCACAGCACGCCGGCACTCTCAACTGAGCCCTTGTTCTCCCTAAAATAATTACGAATTGCCTCCCCAATAGTCTGTTTATAAAACGTGTCGGTTAGCGAGGCCTGCTGCAGACGCCATGTAAAGGGAGGCCTCTCACATGTAGGTACCCGAAGCTCAAGAACCACCGGAGAGTGATCCTAGAGCGTTCGGGCCATGTGACTAACCTTCACTGCCCAAGTGCAGATGATCTCGGAAACAAGCCAGAAATCTATGCGGGACCACGTCCCATGGACAGATGATATAAAGGTGCTTTCCCTCACCCCAGGGTGCTGTAATCGCCAGACGTCATGCAGACCGCTCGCATCCAATATCCCCAGCAGCGCCTCAGACGCCTGCTTAAGCCTCACTGCACCGCTGCTTAACTGGTCTAGGGCCACATCCAGACACACATTAAAGTCGCCACCCCAGACTATCTCAACCGGGGGGAACCCTGAGATGCGGCGCCATACATCCGCAAAAAAAGACGGATCGTCAATATTCGGCCCATATACATTGACCAGTAATACTCTCATACCGCCCATTTGTCCATATACCATCGCCACTCGCCCATGCTCGTCCATTTCAGCCCGAATCACAGTGAATGGGACTCCCTTTTTAACGAGGATCATCACCCCCGTGAATAAGTAGAGTAAGAGGACGCAATTCTAACACCTGCCCAGCGAGCACCTACATTTTGTTCCGAGACCTTAGTGAGGTGTGTCTCTTGAAGAAAGGCTACTTGAACATCCATCCTGTCCAAATATGCCAAAACGAATCGGATTTTCTTGGGGGTGTTAAGTCCCCGCACATTCCAGGTAAGGAACTTTACTCTACTACTCATACAGTCTAGACACTGGCAAGCTAATACCAAAACAATAGAACCCACCACATGTGTCCATAATTTCGTGATACATCTCGGATTCAGGTTCGCAATTAAAAAGTAATGCCGGTTCACCCGCCCACTTGCACACCCCCCACCCACTTCAGCATCCCCAACTCGCCAAAGCCATCCCATAGTAAGAAAACCCTTCCCCAACAAAGACAAAAATGAGAATTTTGCATTTGGGGTATACCCATTCGGGGGGCGTCAGAGCACTACTAACCTCCCAACTAGTAGGAGGTGGCTGAGCAGGTCTATTAACTATGCCAACACTTCTACCCCATCCACATCAGCGCACATCCTGACTTGAGCCCACTGTCGCTAAGGAGCACATTAAATCAAACCTACAGGTGAGCATACAGACAACATAACAGTAACGTGAGCATTGTATAACCGTAGATACTAGGGTGGAAGTACGATTCATCAAAGCACCGACCCACCCCCCTACTGCTCCTTCATCTCGTGCAGCGCTGGACTCTCGCCGCCTTCGCATCAGCAGCTTAGCGTGCTCAAGGGCAGCCTTGGGGTTAGAGAAAATTCTAGAGTCGCCATCGGGGCCAATCTGCAAACGAGCAAGATACAGCATTGCATAAGGGACCCCCTCGGTCTGCAAACATTTTTTCACTGAACTAAATTCCCTTCTGGCTGCCTGCACAGCAACAGTAAAATCAAGGAAGAAGGCCAGTGCATTACCCTGATGCTCAATGTCACCCTTGACCCTGGCCATGCGCAAAATTGTGTCACGGTTCCTGTAGTTTAATAGTCTCGCTATTATTGGGCGGGGAGGGGCTCCCGGGACAGGCCTTGCTGCAAGGGAGCGGTGAGCACGCTCGATAATAAACATATTGGAAAGCTGTTCGGTACCAAAAATGTCCTTGATTAAGTTCTCTATGAAGGTCTCCATTTTCCCCACATTGGTGGATTCAGACAGCCCCGTAATTCTGATGTTATTGCCCCGGGACCACGCTTCTAAATCCTCATTCTTGGCCTGAATGAGAGCCAGAACCTTCTCCATATTGAGCGCCTTTCCAGTGACTTCGCTCAGGCCGATACCCGCTGTTCAACCTCCCCCATGCGGGTGTTTTGTTTCTCCAACTGCGCAGACATGTGATCCAGGCGGTGGTTCACTGCCGCCATGGTGCCCTCGATGGATTGCAGGCTGCGCTGCATTGCCAACAGCGTGGCTTCGAGTGGGGGAGGGGCGTCACTCTGGGCATCCGCTTCTGAGTCTGAGGCCGCTTTTTGTGATGTTTTCGCAGGTTTCCGCGCCTCAAACGTGAGGCGAGGTTGGGATTTGTCAGTTCTCCCCATATCTGCCACTGCTGGGTGCGCCACGTATCCCGTTTGTCAAAAAATCACAATAAGCACTGAAGGATGCGCGCTCTGCAGTTCTGTATGCAATCTGAGGTAGAGGAAATATAAGATCCCAGCTCTGTACAAACCGGCACCTTGAGCCCAGGAGAGTCACTCACACAGGCGCTGTCAAAAGGGGAAAGAATCCGCGCAGGCAAGGACCACTCAAAGTCCCACAATGGATCAAGGCCCAAGCCACAGGGGTCCCTCAGCGCACCTCCACACAAAGCACCACCATGGAAGTGAAGGGTAGCAGAAAGGCACCAGGCACCCAACTAAACAGCGCACCAGCCTGCAGCACCAGGCCAGATAGACGATCCTGCGCGTAGATGAGAATCAGCAAGTTTCAGAAGCGCAGGGCCCAACCGCCTCAGAAGGCCTTGCGGAGTTGTCTCATCCCAGACGATTAATGGCCAGTCACAGATATACTTTGAAGGTTAACCAGTCCATGCGGAGTGCAGTAGCTATATATCACTCTATTTCACAGGCAGGGAAGGGTAGAATCACTCCAGCGCAATTGCGGGCCCCAATTCATTTCCAATCTATCGGCCGGCAGCAGCAGGCAACGTGGCGGCCTATCTCCCATGCTGTGTACAGGGCGAGCAGTACCGCTGAACGCGCGCCTCCCCAGCACCCGCCGCAGCTCGCAGAGCGCGACACCCGCCTAGGGCCCACACCCGCCGCCACAGCCGCGGGCCCAGCGAGGGCCGCACTCCACTCACCACCGCCAGCACCAGGAGTGTCGCAAACAGCAGCCGGCCTCCGTCACCGCTGCCCGGGGCACAGGAGAACTCAGTCAGGCCTCCGCTCCACTCCTCTCACGGTACAGGGCTCCGCGCACTCCCAGCCAGCGCCCGGTGCACTCGCGTGCAGCACCTCAGCGGAGGAATCACACCAGCTCAGGAGGCTCCGTAGTGGACCAGCGCTCTACTCCAGTATGTAGCCCGCAGCTCTTCGTATCGCCTCACTGCGCACATGAAGGGGGCCACGGCGGGTATGCTCCGCTTCAGGACCGCGCAGCTGCAGCCATTTTCAAGTTGCTCACCAGTACAGCTAACCGGCAGGATTTCTCGCTTTGTGGCTGCCAAACGCACTCCTAATCACCCCCAAAGCAGGCAGGAGGGCGACACAACACCGCCCTGCCCAATTGGGGATGCAGATGCGGCGTTTGAAGGCAGATTCTAGTCGGATAGTGGCTCAGCCGGGCAGAGCAACACTAGGGTGCGGCCATCTTGCCGTGCGCCCTCTAGCGCCCCCCCGAAACTGATATTTTTAAATGGGTTTATATTACTTTTAAACAACTTCAACATAAGTAGAATATACCTTGTTAGAGTGATCATCAATCACTACCATCTCCCTTTTTCTGTCCAAACTCGATTACGCCAATAGCCTCTACCACGGATCACCTTTAACGACTATGAAAAGACTACAACGGATTCAGAACTCGGCTGCCAGACAACTCTTGCATATAAAACCGCAAGCCACATCTCCCCAGCCTTGAAAGCCCTACATTGGTTACCGGTTGCCAAAAGATCCACGTTCAAGCTGCTTTGTATCACCCACAAAGCGATACATGAAATGGGACCACTCTTCATCAGGAATAAAATCACCAAACACATTCAACAAAGGAACCTCCGCTCTAGAGTGGCACCTCGCCTCAAACTCCTAAGATACAAGAAAAGAGCATTGGTGGAACATTCTTCTCTGTTCAAGCAGCCAAACTATGGAACTCTTTACCCCCAACATAAGATCCACGGATAACCACCTTATCTTCAGAAAACTACTCAAGAACTGGCTCTTCCCCACATAAGCACCGTACGCAAACAGAAATATATAGCATATCCCAATGTATATAAGCATTTATTTGTATGATAGATATGTACCTATATATGTGTATTGCTTTGTATAAACATGTAGAATAATTATGTTTAAAAAGTTTTTTTTTTTAAATATATAGATATTCATTAGTTCTGTGAAACAAATGTACATATTACTGATAGTTACAATATTCTATGTTTTTTACATGTATTTAAGTGACTGCAGAAATAAGTAAATCTTTTATCATAACTATTTATCTACAATTGCTTCACTCTTGAATTACAAAAAACAAAATACAAAAAATTAATTATATATATATGTATATAAACAAATAAATATAATTAATTTAAAGTACAACAATACTTGAAAGCCGGAGTTTATTTATTCCATCTTTAATCTACATATACTTACTTCCTTTATGCATCTAAATACCTTCCATGTACTTATGGATCTATATACGTATTACTTTTTTTCTAATTCAGCATATCCAATACACTACCCTATTTCTCACCCTATACCGCTGTCTATATATCCTCTACCTCCGCTCTCTCATTCATCCCAAACTCCAAACCACTACTATGATCCCCAAAATAACCGTTTCTAGACTCTTCTCTACTCTACCCCTCCGTGCATCATCTCATACCTCTTCTACTATTCTGATCCCAAAAAACAAGCCTTTCTAAACCCTTCCCTCTGACTCTTCTCCCTCCACATTCCTTTTACTCATCCCAAGCCTCCTCCTACTGCTATGACCTCCAAAACAAACTAACAAAAAAAAAAAAAAAAAAAAATCCAAATAACAGTCTAACCTGTCCACCTCTCAAATTAATTTCATATTTCAATATACTAATTCACCACTAATCCTTTATGGGTTCCGGAGTAGCATGCTGCTCGCCGAAAAAACGCTTCAACACCCCATCAGGGGTAGCAAGTGCTATATAAAAGTAAACCTTTTTTCCTCTTCTACCCCTCCACTATCCTTCTCAATCCAAATAACTCACTAACATATCCACCTCTCAAATGACTTTCATATTTCATTATACTTATTCACCACTAATCCTTTATTGGTTCCGGAGTAGCGTGCTACTTGCCGAAAAAGTGCTTTAACGCCTCGTCGGGGTAGTAAGCGCTATATAAATGCAATCACAATACAACACAATAATTTTCTTCTCCTTGAAATATTACAACTACTAAAGTGTTGTGAGTTTTGAAGGCTGTCTGCATGTTTTTCTTGTTTATTTTAGAAAAACAGTTGCGAAAAATAAAAATCCAGTTCTCAGTTTCTTTGCTTAAATTGCAGATGTAATTATAGTACTCTGTCACCTGCTTTTGAACTTGGCTGTTGGCTCTTGCAACAGACATTTTGATGTCTCTCTAAAAAGGCCCTTCTCTAATTTACTTTTTACAGACGACTCATGATGCCTATAACAAAAAATGACATAGCTACTGAATTGTGGTAAGTCAATTCAGTTGATTTCTGAAGTTAAAATGCCTGCTGCAAAGAGACTTTAGCCAAGGTGAAAGGTAGGCCATGGAGCACAGTTTGTCTTGCAGTTTAAGCTAGGAAAATGGGAGATTTCTTTTCCTTCTTCTGACCTATTTCTCAAAAATGAAAAACTTCTCACTCTGTTCCTCCCGGATAGCAGAAGCTCCAACTCTGAAGCCTCCAAAGGCAGTGACTAACTGTGGACAGTGGCCTAGAGAGAATGGCTGCTGGAAAGTACCAAGGATATTGCTCCCTCACCTTCTATGGAGGGAGCTTGAGTACTGGCATTGTCTGCAGGCTCTATGATCATCAGCCATGCTGAGGAAGCACCTGGCATAGAAGGCACAGGGTGCCTCATAAGGGTAGTGATCGCTGTGGGCCTCCTCCAACCACTGCCACAGTGTGACCACAGCATCTTCTCATGCAAATCCTGAGTTGGCAACAGCATGCCAGTGGCAGAGGGATATGCAAGAAGTAGCCCTTCAAAGATGATGCTTTGTCCTGCAGACTCTGCCCTCTCTGGGAAAGCTCACCTGCTGCTGTTGAAAGAAGTGCCATGACAGGGGCTGGCTCTGCGCTGTTCTCTGTCACCGTCTGCAAAGCCTCACTTTCTCGTAGTGCATCCAGCAAACCAAGGAGCACAGGGCTACAAACTCAGAGACACTATTGACTTTGACAATTATCAATTCGAAGTCAACACAGAGAAAATGTAATGGATGCTTAATCTAGGCAATTACTGAAGGGGGTTTATCCCAAAAAGATGATAGCTGGAGGAGGCTGACCCAAAGTGCTCTGTGTTATTTTCATTTTTTTATTGTTTTATTATTGTGCTGTTGTGTTAAATTCAAGGGTGTAATGCAGGACCCTGCAGTGCAGTGGGGGTCACACCCCTTCAAGTGGCCCAACAATTCAGGAGGGTCCATTCAGCCCAAGGCCAGTGCAAATCTGTGTAATATGCAACACTCAGGGGCACCTCTTCACATTATGCGGGGGGGATGGGCATCATTTTGTGTTACGCTACTGGCTCACATGAGCTCTAATGACAATAAGCTGTCAAGCCAAACCTCGAAATGCCATGGGTAAAAACAATATCTCAGGAGTATTTGGAATCCCAGTAAGACAAGATGCTATGTAGCCTCCTGGATGACAGTATTTAGGGGGTCCCTCTACCCCTTCCTGGAAATATAGAGTCTTTTGTAATTTGCAAATAATGCAGACCGGTCTTGCTGGGCAGTTTGCACAGCGCAACATACAGAATGAAGAAAGACAATGTTGACTAGAGTTCCCAGATCAATGGGGTGCCATGGCAGTCATTCTAACAAAGTCTATGGCATGACCATTATTATGCACGTTTAAGTTTCTGAGCTGTCTGCACAAGCTGGGTGTCCTGGACTTCAGGGAGCAGGATAGCAACCAACCTCCCCATCTATGTACCATAACAAAGAGAGAGCCTTGGCTGCTGAACACTATACACTTTTGTCGTCCCACAGTGAGGGCCAGGAATAGCAGCCAATTCCCAAAGACATACGATTTTTATGTCCAATGGTGTTAGAGACAACCTCAGGGAGATCCCATCCCTGGGTGCAAAGTTCTGGATAATTCTTGTAGTGTTATGGGCACGTGATAACAAGCACCAATCAGGGCTCAACTCCCTCTCTCAGTTCACTGCTCATGATGATATTTGATAAAGCCTATCATTGATCTATACCTCTCCTGTTTGTGGACTTGGTTAATCGTCTTAACCCTTCTATGATGCCAGCGTGGCAGGTAACTGTCCTATCTTCTGTGGATGTAACCCAGAGTTACATCAAAGTACTGCTATGAGCTGTGTCCGCCAAGCATTCCTGGGCGTTGCCTCTTACCTTTTCCAGGGTGACAAACTACCATCAAATTGTTGATGGACACCCACAAACGTATATGTTTGTGGATGTTCTCTACAATTATAGGTGAACCTACTCAGGAAAGCCCACATACCTGTCATTACTACAACATTTTTACAGTACAGAAATAACAACACTTTCCTTTTAAAATGTTTGCTAATCATGATTGTCTGCATCAGGTGTGGTTATTTCCAGAAGCAAAATTCTTTACGATTCGGCCTTATATTTATCGTTACTCATTGCTTTGTTATAAAAATGTATCACTTACACGAACTGTATGTGTATTTTTATTAGGGAAAACATAAAATAGATAATAAGAAGTTCCAAAGCAAGAATATCTAGCATTGTGAAATATTTCTCACCTTTTCCCCAAATTTCATCGATAATCTTCATTTACATCTTTTTCAGAATGCGGGCCTGGTTACTGTGACCACTACTCCCCTGAACTGTGGCCCTCGCCTAAGGGTTTTACTTCAGCGCCCAGTTAATGAAAAGTTACTGATGCTGCTGCCTGTTGGCTATGCCAGCAAAGACGCCACAGTGCCAGATTTGAAGAGGAAACCACTGGAAGACATTATGGTCATGGTCTAAAAAGGACAAAAAGAAAAATATATGGCAGACTGTCTCCCTCTCTTCCTCCCTTTTGGCAGAATTCACAAAGCTTTTTGTTTGAGTAGTTGTGTGGGTGGGAATAACTTGTGAGTTTTCAGGCGTGATCAGTGAATATTTTTTGTGAGTAATTGTACTTTACTCCAGATTGAGGTGAGGCTTGCTCATAAACTTTCACGAGTGAAATAATCTTACATGGGCCCCTGATTCACAAAGCTTTTTTCTGTGAGTAAGTGTGTTGTACTCCTGGAAATTTGTGTGAAAATTAGTTCAAAGTCTGTGGTAAGACACAATGAGTCACAAAAAAGGCCTGTGGTATGGACTCTCAGCTTTGTGATGCTTGCAGACCCTTGCGTCGTGTGTCTATGCATTATGATGCAAGCAGTCTTTTTTTAAGTTTACTAAGCTAACATGATGGCTTACCATGTTAGGCCAGTATATTAAAATGAAAAAAAAGTTTACATAATTTGCGCAGTGTGTGAAAAAGCAAACAAGTGGCCCAACAACTCATTACAACTGCTAGTCCCTTATAAAAAAAAAATAAAACATTTAAAAAACATTGGGAGAGAGATAGAAAACATGCTGAAGAAAATTAGGGTATTCGGGGGAGTGGAGTAGACCCGGGGAGTAAAAAGTGTGTAGGAAAAGAGGGAAAGATTAAGGAAACATGCACTTCCATGGAGTGTTTAAATCAAAGCGGAAAAAAAATCCCCTCAAGTATACCGTGGAAAAAGGAAACTCATCCAATTGGAACACCATGAGACCGAAAAACTCCTGGGTGAGACAGACACAAGAATAAGGAGGTAGGCTATTGAATCAGGAGCAGACAACTGAGATAGACAACAAAGCCATCCAATCATCAGCAAGGGACTTACCCAAAACCTCACACGCTATCCTACTCTATTGTAGTATGCAAGCGCGGAAATCTCATACAAACTTTATAAACAGCTCACCTTGAAACTTACTAAGAAAATATCCAAGTTCCAAACAAATTTCTACTTCAGGTCGATGAATATTTGCCACCATGTTAGAATGGAGCACAATACAAACACATTTCTAAATTAATCATCAAATTATAGTATTTAATATTCAGTCAATGATGTGAGGTCTGGTGAAGTTTTAAAGTTTTATTTTCTCATTAAGAGATTAGTCAGTAATTTTGTCTTTTTATTTAGGTTAGTCAAATAAGTCTGTTTACAGAAATATCAAGAAAAATTGGTTAGAATTAGCATACAAAATAACAGTGTATTCCAATAAGGAATTAGGACTAATCTGTTTTTTGCGGTCACAAACGGACAATTGGCCTGTTTGCGACTGCAAAAAATGGTGATGGTATGTACAAACGCTATTTTGCAAGTAGATGACTCGTAAAATAGTGTTTGCGAGTTGCTATCAGTAAGGGGCGTGCCAAGGGTATCCCTTCCTAATAGCGAGTCCAAATGGTATGTACTATTGTTTTGCTACCGCATTTGCGGGCGCAAAACACTAGCAGTTTACCACCTACTTGAAGTAGGTTGTAAGCCACTTGCAAACGGGAAGGGGTCTCCAGGGGACCCCTTCCGCTTTGTGAATGTATGCTAAAATATTTTTTAAGAGCGGGCAGTGGTCCCACAGACCACTGCCTACTCTTACAATATGAAACAGAAACGTTTCATTTTTCTTTTTAAATGCATCCCGTTTTCCTTTAAGCCTACTCTGTTAGTTGTTCTGTGTCCCATTGTGTAACAATGGGCTACTCTATGAAATCAAACATTAATATCTAGCATGTCCTGGTTAGATCATGAGAGTCGAATCTATAGCAATATACTTGTTCATTATAAGCATTAGGCTGAGGTAACTATCTAAAATACGATGAAGTCAGATGGTGTGAGGAAGGAAATAAATACATTTTGCAGTACGAATTTCACAAATATTTTAGGTTCTACAGTTCAATTATAATGTTAAATCAGCATTTACAAAAAGGCATTTCTTTTTATTAAAGGGAAAGGAAGGAATAAGAGAAAATATTGAGGCCTAGCAGTAAAAGAACAACAGAAATGGGAGCTTTCTGCAGAAATAAGCAGTATTTTTCTCTTTTGTGCAAGTTAAATAAAAGCAAATTTTCTCTAACCTTTGCATTGACGTGCATTTTCTACTTTAATGTTAAGACACATTCCAAAATTTTTATGTGGTAATTTTACGTCAAAAAGTTTACTTCCTCAGGTGCCTGTGGCACTACACAGAACTGAGAATGTTCAGACCACATTACGCTACTCTGTAGTAGTTTGTGTTGAACTGCAGAGAACAAATTATGTTCAGTCACACTCTATCTTCTCCTTCTGAGGTGGATGTATATTGCAGAAAGCAGAGGATCTTCAGGGAAGCTACCCTCCCCTACAGTAGTATGTATGTGGATCTGCAGCGAGCAGAGGGAAGTCAGACACACACTAGCCTACTCTATCATAGTGTGCTTGGTAGACTACACAGAGCAGAGGAAGTTTGAGGCATGCCGCAGCTTGCATCAGTATTTGTTTTCCTACAAGCCTCATACTACCCTCATTCATCGTGTGTAGGATGGCACAGAGGAGAGGCTGAATCTATGGTAGTCATCATGCTACCGTATGATGGAGAGCATGGAGCAGAAGTGTTTTGTGGAAAACAACGGCTGATTCCCTTATGCAAACAGTGTCCTCCTACAGTGTGTGGTACAGCACAGAGCAGCACAGAGCAAAGAATGCCTCTAGCATACCACCCAACCCAAGTGTGTGGGGCAGAGCACGGAGCAGAGTACACTTTAGGCACACATCTTCATGTTGCAGTATAAAGATGAGAGCACAGAGCAGAAGCGTTTTGACATCCTGTTGGAGCACTTATAGCATAATGCATGAACAGAGAATGCTAAGGCTCACATCACCCTGCTGCACTGTGTGCAGTGCTAAATTTTTAAAGAAATAAGTGCCAGGACCCTCGTCAGGAGGCCAGTACAGCTTGCACCACCCATTGCCATTGCCAGCGCTGCCAATGACAGTACCTACACAACTACTAACCGTCACTCTGCAACAAGTGTGACATTGCAGACTGTTCAAGTCCCCCTAAGCTATAAGAATGGCTTGGGTGGCTGGTATTAGTTGTTTTTAGTGTATACCGAATTAATAAACAACTGTTGTTCTGCTAATATTTTAATTGCACAAACAGCGCCACCATGTGCCAGCTATCATAAGTACCGGTATCGACAATTAAGTGCCAGTGCCGAGCACGGGAAACCACTGGCTCAAATTAAACAATGACTGTCTGGGACAGTACATAACTGCGGATACTAAGGCATACATCACCCTGCTGCACTGTGGCAATGCACAAAGCACAGGATACTTTAGTTAAACATATTTGCTCTTTAGTGTTTGAGAGGTAGCACAGAACAATGGTGACTTTGCTTTTACACTCACAGCACACCACGTTCGGGACGCATGTAAAAGGTGTAAAATCTTTCATTGGTGCAGTGCTTTCATTATGACTATTTTTCCAACACTTAATTGGTTGACCTAACTTGCATTGGAAGAAGGGGTGCATTTGCTGGGTTTAGATAATTGTATGTAGTTGACCACACAGTTTCATCAGTCGCTGTGACATGTAAGCCTTGATATAGTAAGACTTTTTCGGCAGAGCAAAGTGGAGTTTGATATTTACTATCCGCGTGCCTGGAGTTTGATAATTACTATCCGCGTGCCTGCTTTTCAGCTCAAAAACTGCTTTGCACTGATTTGCAGCACTTTGCATCAAGTGGGCTTTTCTGGGGCGAATCTGTGAAAACACAGGAAGATTTATGCAACGCATGATCAACTAAAATAGAAAGATTGGGCATTGCATCAAAATCTAACTTCTCATTTGACACATTCCATGTTTGCTGCAAAGCACAGCACACATCTACTGCATTGGATCCTTCCGAGTTTCTCCTGGCATAGAAATTGATACTGAATGGGTTTGCTTCCAGTACAAATCGTATGCTAGACAGTGCACACTCATCTCTGCACTATGGTGGGAGGTTGTGCGTGGCATAAGGTTGCCTTGTTAGAGGGCTATCACCGGGGATAACAGCTGCAGAAGGTCAATCTTAGTATATATAGCCCTGCACTATTTTTGACTTTGCGCAACACAGGATTTAAAATTTAGTTGCTGCGTTGTCTGAAAAATGAGTAAACCTGGGCTGTAATGCAGTATTGCACTATACATTTAATAGCATTTGTTTGTCCCCCCACCCCATACCGTTTCTCTCGTTGTATCTTTCTCATCTTTGACTTTGTCTGTTCCATGATTTAATATTTTTAACATTTTTCATGGATCATTGGAAGGTGTTTACACCCTGTGGCAAGAATTATACATTTTGAGTTGCTGATTGAATTAAACTGTTCAAGGTTTCCCAACATTTCATTAACTTCCTTTCTTTATTTTTTTCTAGTGTCATTCTTGTTCAGCTACTTTTGTAAATTAGGCCAAATCACCCTTCTATATATTTCTTTTTGTTCAACCACAATGTTTATAAGTAGTTCATGTTTAAAATTCATAGGCTTTTTTTGTACTGGTGTTCCTCAGTGTGACAGTAGAGCTCTCATTGTGTCACTGACAAGATTTTACCCCTTTGAGCGTTTTGAGTTTTTCTTCATGCCCTGGGGACACTTTATGGGAGTTTTTGCAATGTTCGCTAGTTGTCTGCCTTTATCATCTTTTATGTAGTTACTTTTGCTCATAAACTGTGACACATCTCGAGAGCCTCTTAAATACTTATATTCGTGCTGCTTACATGGGATGGGAACTTTTGCTAGGTTACGTATGCATTCCCTGCGAATACACCCCTGCATTTTTTATGCAACTACACCCCTGCATTGTTTACGCAACTACACCCCTGCTTTTTTTACGCATGCTTACTAATACAGCATAACATTTCTAAAATTGTACGTGACTTTTTCTAAGGAGTTTACTGTGATTCAGGATGTGTGCTGCAGATTGGGGGGGGACTTTGACACTTGAGACTGAAAGATACACTAAGGGGCATATTTATTAAGCAGTTAGGTTGACTTTGTGCCACGCAATGGGACGCAAGGGTGACGCAACTACTAAATGAGATTTATCAAGCCACGCAAGGCCACCTTGCGTGGTCCTGCTCAGCTTGATAAATCTAGAGTAGTACAACGCAGTGCAAATTGTTGCCTTGCATTACTTTGCCCCAGGGAGGTGCTCCGTGGGTGGAGCGTGAGTGTTCCCACACATCTATCAATGGATTTGGGTGCATTTCCAGATTTGCCATTAGTGGTAGACCTGGGAATGTTTCAAAATGCTACGCCTCCCCAGGTGAGGGGTAACGAGGAGAAATATCTTTATTTCTCCTCATTTGCGTCTCTTTCTATGTGTGCTGCAGAACATTCTGCAGCACACATAGAAAGTGCAAAATGCCTCAGTGGATTGTTTTTGTGAAAGCAGGTGTCCCTTCCTGCACAAAAACAATCCTGTCTGCAACCCAGACACCGTTCCACCATGGCACAAGGGTGCCTGCGTTGGCGCTAGGCTGCAGTTTGTGAGCAAGGAAAGAAAAGGAATGGACTGTATAATGTTAAATACGGCTCATTCCTGCCCTTTCACGGAGTGCAGTGCAGCAAGATGACTTGCTGCTCCGCGCTGCATAAACGTTTGATAAATAAGCTTTACCCAAATTACAGAAACTTCTGCTGCCTTTTTCATTATATTTGCAAAAACAAGGCAAAGAGCAGCAAAGCTCCATTATAAAAAGTATGTGCAGGCTGGCTCAATGATAGGAGAATTCTTTAATTCATCGGCTAGACTAACCTGACACTTAAACTGCATAATTAATAAAACTTGATTGTAAAAAGTTCCAATGGACCACGTGCGATCTTCTTTTATTTGGAAAGAGAACAGAGAGGAGAGATATGAAAATGGGTTTAGGACTGCAAAACGAATGTGTGCTTTACTTCAACAGGACTTGCATTAGATGAAGACGATTGGTTGTGGGGTGTCCCGAATTCGGATAAAGCATTTAACCCATGTTCTAGTACCTATACTGTGCCCTTCATATATGAATTATCATATATGAGAAAGAATATGACTTTGGAGCCTCGCCAATTGCAGCTAGGGAAAAAAGCACACTCTATTTTTGATATGTGGAGAATTTGGGGATTTATTTTGTCTTCATAGGTACATTCAATAAATATCTCACTCTGAGCCAAACGGAAATCTCCCCCTTCATATTTAGCTATCTGAAAGACTTTGATTGAACCCCATATTCTTTATATGCACTATTGCTAACGAATAAAGTGAGTTGTTATGGCTACAAGTAGGCCTGGCCGTAATTTAAATTACACCAGAGTAATTGGTGTAATCTTCTGTTACACTTGTTACACAAAATTCCTGAAATTGCACTGTCATGTAATTACACCGCTGTTTCAGCAAAATTATTGCGCGGTAGTGCGAGAACAATGCGACAAACCAGAACACAAGTGGCTACTGTTTGCGACACTTGTTATTTTGTGGTTTTTTTACCGCAAAATGTGTCCTTGCATCAAAATGTTGTGCTCAACCTGAAATCTTGCTAAATTAAACAAAAGCAAATGATACAAATTTCGTACACACTCTTAGCTACAAGTCTTGGGGCATAGCACTCTAGAATTCTCTGGCCCAGCTGGAACATTGGTATACCTGTGATTCTCCTTATTGTATATAAGAGAAGAGCACTAGTCTTGTCAGGTTGTGCACACTGAAACGGTGGTAAGGCAGCAGCTGTATTGCTTCAGGATGTATGTGTGTACATTTGGAAATTGCAGGATATCAACACAGGTTAGAATAGACTCGACTTTTTGGGTCTTTCCAGTGCTTATAACAAACCCATCATTCTATACAAATAAGCTGGTTCCGACAGAAAGCTCAACATACAGAAATCAATGACCCTGCAGACCCCTCTTCTCTCTATTTGCTTAGCCTGAATTTGAAACACTAGGATGAAATGGGAGCAACCTGGACCCTTTCTAGCTTTACTCAATGCAAATTGAATTTGTCCTCATGATGGGGTCTTTTGCCAGTCCATGTTTGTCCTGAGCCAAATTGCATGGCTCACATTTTACGCAGAAGACAGGAACTTAATTGTTATGTTACTACATTAGCTGTCAGTCAAGCAAAGTTTACAATTCAAGGCTCTGTGCATATTCCAAAAAGATCTATATTGCCACTGCAGTTTACCTCTACATGTACATAGACCTACACTCTCGAACATATTTCCTCATTGCCTAAGATTTGAAGAGGACTTTATAAAGTCCAGAGGAGGTTTGAAGGTGTAGCATCTTTGCCTGGTCCACCACTTGGTTACGTTTAGATAAGCATAGGCGATTACAAACCTGGCTTCTATTTTCAAGCCTACCAAATCAACAAGTACATCTTGCCCTTCGGTTAGTCAGATACCTTCCTACCACCGGGTAGGTGAACTTATACCAAGGCTGTCATTATTTGAACTTATGCCTTCCACTAGCTCTTAACTTCATGGAAAAATATATACCTAAGTGTTAGAAATCGGGTCACCTGTTGGCAGAGGTTTGCACCCTGTCCAAGTAGGGACTACAGTCCTAGTCAGGGTAAGTCAGATGCACAATCTAAATTAACCAGTGCTCACCCTCTAGTAGCTTGGTACAGAGCAGTCAGGCTTAACTTAAGAGGCAATGAGTAAAGTATTTGTGGAACACTGAAATTACAGTAACACAGGAAAAACACCACAAAAAGACTCCACACCAGTTTAGAAACATAAAGAATATTATCATGAGTAAAACAAGACCAAAATGACAAACATCCAGTAAGTAGAACTTGAGATATGCTTTTTTAAAGAATAAACTGCAATATAGTGCTTAAAAGCCAATAGCGCTTAGGGGTTACTCGAGGTCGCACTGGACCAGGGTAAATCCAAAGTTCAGGCTAGCTACAGGACCCACACAGGGTCCGCTGAAAAAGTACCTGGGATGGAGCAATCGTTGGTGTCAAAGACTTGCTGTGTCAGTTCAGAACCACACAGTCGGGTAGATGTGTCATCGATGAGCGTCGCAGTTGGGTACCATGTCGATGTCAAGCCCCTTACGATGCAAGTGCTCCATTGATGTTGAGCCTCACCGGTAGGTCCCACGTCATCGTTGAACCCCTAACGATGCAGGTGCTGCATCATCGTTGAGCCTCGCAGTCGGGTCCTGCATCGTCATCGAGCCATGCAAGGAGGTCTTCGAAGCGGTGCTGCGTCGATGTTGAAGGGCACTGCATCAGTTCCTATCGCACAAAGTCATCACTGCGTCAATTATTTTTAAGAGAAACAGCTGTAGAACCCACTTTCAAGGCCCAGGACTGGATTAGCACCTCTTGGCAGGGCATGCCTCACAGTTGGCAGAGTCCAGCAGCTGAAGCAGAGTTGAAGAATGTCTTTGATGGCCCTGAGACTTCAAAAAAGGAGGGAAGCCAATAAGCCCTTGGTATCACTTAAGTTCTTGGAGGATGTAGAGATGCAGGTCCAGTCCTTCTCACTTCCAGGCAAGAGGCAGCAGGCCAACACAGAAATGCAGTTCAGCAGAGTGGCAGTCCCTCCTGGCAGCACAGCAGCCCTTCTTCCTGGCAGAATGTCCTCAGATCTAGAAGTGTACTGAATTGGTGGTGTCAGGGGTCCAGTATGTATACCCAGTTGTGCCTTTGAGGTTGGGGAGATTTCAAAGATGCCTTTGAAGTACACAAGGTCCCTGCCTTTCCTGCCCTGGCTCCAGGCTCACTACAGGGGGGGTCTGCAGTGCTTTGTGTGGGGACAGGCACAGCCCTATTCAGGTGCAACTGTCAGCTCCTCCCTCCCAATCTAGCTCAGGAAGGCCCATCAGCATGGTGATGGGCCATCATGATGTGAGTGTCACACCCCAGCTCCCTTTGTGTGTGACTGTCTAGAGGGAATGCACAAAGCCCAGCTGTCACCCACCCCAGATATATATTCAGAGACAAGCAGAGGCACAGAATGGTTAAAGTAAGAAAATGCCAACTTTCTAAAACTAGTAAAACCAGGGCACTTGTCTCGCGCTCCTCACTGTTGCACTGCGAGAAATGGGATTGATCCCCGTATATAACCAATTCATCCCGGTACTCGTCAAATAATCCATTGATACTTTTAAATAATGCTGTTCCTTATTGTTTAACTTTTCCTTATTCAACTCGATTCATCACTACGGAGACAGTGAGATTCCATCTGTACTTTTTATTAAACTTTTCATCCACCAGCTGTATGCCTATTCCGGCTTTGTACAACGGCTCGTTTATTACAGATGCATCAATCATGGAGTGAACACAGCGTTTGCAGACCCAATGCATTTCGAGCCTTCAAGGCTCTTCGTCAGGGGTTTCTATGGCAAAATGGAAAGAACAACATAACTGACCAGTACGTAAAAACAAAATAACGACCCATTACTAAAAAAACTGTAAAAACACTGTGTAAGTAAATTAAATTAAAACATCTCAACCCATAACCCTCCCGTATCTTCTCCGTGACTCAAAACAACCTCCTGTACTGCATCTCATGCCCCAGTTGTCTCCCCACTACACACAAACACCCGTAAGTACTTCCCACTCATATCCTTCAAACTACACAACGTCCCCACTCCAAAAACCTTCCATATGTGCAACCCACTTTACTAGAACTTTCACCCTTCTTCATGCGCTCACTATCACCCTCACTTTTTAAACCCATTACCTCCTAAATGCCGCCATTAACGGCCCCTCATGCTGTTCTCCAACAACGTCCTCTTTCAAGAAAATCCGCCCATATCTTCAATTCACTCTACCCTTCATGCTTTAAATATCCGAAACCCGTGACGGATTCCCGCCATTACTCTACTCCTGATAGCTACGCCCTCTCACTCAAAACTCCAATTCCCATAATGCTCTAAACAACCCGCCCTGCATGACCAACAAGCACTGATTTGTGTGTCCCCACAGCCCCAACTCACATGATGTACTACTCCCAAAATACAAATGATACTATTGAAATGATACTGTACAAATAATAACCGTTAAAACTGCCATTTTCAGACTTCTAATTTAAACTCCAACTTCACTATAAGTTGGGATTTTAAATTGTGAGTCCACAGACACCACATTCCAAATATCTATCTGTTCCCAATTGGAAATTACCCTTATAAAAAGCAACAAGATAATCCCAAAGTTAACCTATGGGAGGGATAGGCCTTGCAGTAGTGAAAATGAATTTAATCGTTTTTCACTATCAGGGCATGTACAACTCAAAAGGACATCTCCTGCTTTTTAAATACACTACACCCTGCCCAGATGGGTGCCTAGGGCCTACCTAGGGGTGTTTTATATGTAATAAAAGGGAAGGTTTGGGCCTGGCAAGTCGGTTAACTTGTCAGGTCGAAATGGCAGCTTAAAACTGCAACCACAGGGTCTGCAGTGACAGGCCTGAGACAAGTTCACAGAGCTACTGAAGTGGTAGCTGTAGGCCCACTAGTAGCACTTAATTTACGGGCCCTGGGCACATACAGTGCACTTTACCAGGGACTTATAAGTAAATTAAAGATGCCCGTTGTGGGTAAGCCAATGTTGACATGTTTCGAGTGAAGAGCACATGCACTTTAGCAGTGGTTAGCAGTGGTAAAGTGCCCAGAATCCGAACACCAGCAAAAATTAAGCCAGCAAAACAGGAGGTCAGAAGGCAAAATGTCTGGGGAAACCACGCCAAGGATGCCAGGTCTAAACTAAGGTTCAGTTTGCCTTCTCTAATTCTCACTACGATACTACTGAGACACCTAAAAATGCTTCTTGGCTCCTACCCACACCTCCAAGCACTAGAATTCAGAGCCAGGAACGCTGAATCAAATAATGACTTCTTAAATGTAATCCAGTTAGACCAAACTGAGTGAATTCAGTGTTTGTAAAGAAACCACAACTCAGGTTTCAGTGTAAATTGATGCTTTCAGAGTTTGAGACGTTTCTGCTTTTAGTGAGCTCACTAGCCACAATCAAAAATAGCCCACAGGACTAAAGGAACTTCAGTTTGAAGTATCAAGGGCCTTACAAACGCAAATAATCTATTTAGTGAGCGCAATATCCTAGAAATACAACTCTGCTTTACAGCATTCAATATTAAGAACGACTGAAGGATGAGAAGCATCATAGCGCTTGTATAGTGCACTATACAGCAAACACCATCAAAGTTGCAGGTGTCTAACACATTCAAATGCTATCAAACTTGTAACAAAACTCAGTTACTTCAATTTTGAGAAGTGCAGTTCAAATTTGCACTAAGATTTGCAGTGACTGAAGTCGGCCAGTGCAAAGATTCTGTTGTTGTTAATAGTTTGTCTGTAGAAACACACAGGGCCCAATTCACGAAAAAAAAGTAAAATTATGGATGGAGACTTAGGGCCAGATGTACGACCTGCCAAATAGCGCCCCGCAAATTGCGTCGCATTTGCGACTCGCAATTTGCGAGGCGCTATTTGGCATGTACAACAGTGTGTTTAACACTGTTTCCGATTCCCAATGGGGTCGCAAATTGCAAGGCTCATGAATATTAATGAGCCTCTCGCAATTTGCGAGCCCATTGGGAATGACAGGCCCTCCCAGGGATGGTGGCCTGCTGGGCTCAGCAGCCCACCATGTCTGGTGCTGCTTTTAAATAAAGCAGCTTTTTTTTTTAAATGCAGCCTGTTTTCCTTAAAGGAAAACGGGATGCATTTTTTTAAAAATGAAACATTTTCGTTTCATTTTTTAAGGGCAGGTAGTGGTCCCTGGGACAACTGTCTGCCCTTAAAAATATTTTCAGAGCCTTTCACAAAGGAGTACCCTGGGGACCCCTTCACATTTGCGACTCCATTACCACCCTCTTGAAGAGGGTGGTATTTATGAAGTGTTTTGCGACCGCAATTGCGGTTGCAAAACATTGGTACATGGCTTTATGCGGTCGCTATTAGGAAGGGAACGCCCCTTCCTAATAGCGAAGTCGCAAAATCTGATTTAGCGAGTCGCAAATAATTTGCGACTCGCTAAATAGGCTTTGTACATGGCCCATGAGGTTTTTGTATGCGCAAACGGGTCGCAAACGCGTTTGCGCATGCAAAAACAGGTCGTACATCTGGCCCCTAAATATGCACCTGAAAGTGTTTTTTTATTTCACAACATTCCCAGAATTATGCCTAGAAAGCTTTGTCAAGCATATGTTTCTAGGTGTACTGCTGTCAAATGTCAATAACATCTCCTGCGGGTCCTATTCCCCTGAGCAGAAATTTAGATAGCATAGATTTCAGCACAGGAGGAATAGAGTCCTCTGTGTAAGTGCAATTTTTTTCTCCGCTGAGAAAGCATTTTTCCCTTTGGAGAAAGGCCCTCCCCTGAAGTTCCAGCAATTGTGGTGGTGATCTGTTTCTCTTCCCATTCAGAAAGGAAAGTTATTCCATCCTTTGGCCGGAATTACTATCCGAACATGGTGGCGAGCGGGCAGATTTGAGTTGTAAATGCCCACAAATATACATTTGTTGGTGTTCACAAACTTACAATGCAAACCATACCTTGTAAAGCCCACTTCCCACTTCCTGCGTGAAATTCACTACTGCAGATTTTTTCACACTTGTGGTGGAGAAAATCACCATATTAAATCCACTTCTTTTTTGAATTCCTGCAAAGTGTAAATGAGTTTTTTTTCGGTGAAATACAAACCTTTATGGCTGAAAATGCCATTGTGGATATGGCCCGTGATGTTTCCATGATTGTTCAGTTTACAATTGCACTAGCGCTGCCCACAATGGTCCCTGTTGCATGAGGCCGCATCCCTACAGAGTTCTGGATGGACAACAGGCAGTCTGCAATATCCCTGGCCGTATCTCAGTGACCCAAATTAATCGCTTACAGCCGTAATGAAATCAATAGTATTTTCTGAACACAACTGCTTGGCATTGTTCTTCAGTGACACAAATCAAGCGAGTATGCTTAATGGAAATCACTGTGTTTAATTGTACAATAGGCCAATTGCAACCCATACTAAGCAGCACTCTCCTGAAGCCGGCCTTAATTGAACTGCTCTGTTTGATTCTCAGTGCTTTCCTGCAGACTCCTTGGCATGGTTCCACACTGCTTGATGGTTTTATAAATGAAAAAGTTCAGGGTTCCAATTTTGCAACTGCACTGTAAACAAGCAGCATCGCTCCTATCTGGAACATTATGTTTCTATTCAGAAAGCTGCGTTGGGTACTTAACGTAGGCCACAGATAAATTAATTCTTCAATTATATTGGGAATGAAATGGCGCAGCAACAAGATGGATTGGAAAAGCTATAAAATGCTGCCTTAACTTCAGGGAGAGAACAATATCATTCATCATTGATTTAACTGGTTTTCTGATTTATTCTTGTTATTTGTGTGCGTTTACAGAAAAATTAAATGCTGGATGCCAGACACTTAAAGGCGATGCTGTGTGCAATAGGGAAACGACCGTAACACGGTGATCGTCAATCTCTCTTTCCATCAAACCCCTCCCGAGGTCGAGGTCTCTGTGCTTCAAGATCTACCTCACCCCACTCCTTGTGCTTCAACACATACCTCACTCCACTCTCTGTGCTTCAACACCTACTCCCCCTCGTATGCCACTACCTCCCAGCACGCTATCCAGTCCGAAATGCCTAAAGCCAAAATCTCCCACTACAGCCAACCAGACCATCAGCAATTCTCTTATCTGCCCATTGACCCATCAACCACAACATCGATTTCATCTCAGTTGTGATCTATCAACTCCCGGGTAAGCTCCTGATAGTTAGAGAAATTTCCCCAAATTACACTCGATCTACTGACAAAAGCCAATACAATGTTGATCTTAAGTCCAATCAAACTATTGGATGACAAGCCAGGCTCAAAGATCACTGCATATCTCTTACAGAATATTCAGGCCCCAAGAGTTTCACAGGTGTGGAGTGGTGTGACCCTTACACAGTGGCGGCCCGCACAAATCTGTGATGGCGAGTCGGGGAGGCGAGGAGGGGGGATGAGGGGTAAATAAAAAATAAAATTCAACTTACCTCCTCGCCGCGTCCTCCCTCGCCGCATCCTTCACGTCCTGTCTCTCCTCTGGCCGGAACAAGGCACAGGAAGCTCCCAGGCTGAGGCTCCCCTGAGCCAATCACAATGCTGCATTGCAACGTTGTGATTGGTCTGAGCACCAAACCCCGGCGCTTAGACAGGGACAGGGAGCTCACCCCGTTGTAATGCAGCCTGGGTGGAGAACAAGCTAAGTGCGCATGCATTCATGCGTACTTTAGGGAGTGCAAACCACTTCTCCCCTCCCCTGGTGAGGAAAAGAGGTAACTACACACCATATATCAATAGTACTCAAATGCATGAAGAAAATACAATGTATGGTCCAAGGACAAACCCTATGCCACAAAATAATACTGTGAAGAACCGCTTAATTTATTCAGATCCAAACTTGCCAAGTGTTATGAATGAATCATCAATTCTGCAGAACCACCTCTTCACCCACTCACTCTTGCAAAACTGCTAAAATCTGCCTTCTGTACATTCTAATCTCTGGAAACTGCTGGGATGATTGGCATGACGTAAGATAAAAGCACTAAACATAACCATGGAGCTATGATCAGACTCCAGCTTCAAGCAACTGCTCCCTCTCTATCAATAGATGCAATTAACAGATGAAGCCTCCCTCCATTCAGGAGTTGTCCCCCTCCAATATATAAACTCCAGATTTTGACTGTTGGATTCTGATGAACTACTGTCCAGTTTCCAACCTCTTATTTCCTAGAAAGACCAAGGTGTGGGAGGTAACCAGACAACTTCATGTGTGCCGTAAATCATGTACCCTAATCAACTTCTCTATAAATAAGAGTCTGGCCCTCCGCTGTTTGTTGGGCCCCTAAGCCCTGCTGCACACATCAACTGCCTGAATAGCCAAAAATCTAGATATACCCTTGACTCAGAGGTGTGCTGATCACTCCCCCATCTCTCCTTCAGGCAAGCGGCAGTACCTGTGAACGAGGTGGGTTATGGAAGGTTGGGATAGAAGAAGTGATTTCCCTGGACCTCCAGAAGGTGTGCTTATTACTCCATCATCTCTCTTTCAGGATTCAGATGACCTATCGGAACTCTCACCCCACTCCCCAATTCTGAGAGATGGAGGAACATCTTAAGAAATTACCACATTCCATAGTCAATAAGCAAAGACAAAAGTTGCTGCCATTAAATCAATCTGCATGAAACTGATAAATTAAAGAATTTATGTCAGGAATTTGGAGCTATGGTGTGGGAACTTTTCAGGAGTCTTAAGGAAGACTTGTTTTACTGAGCTCAGACTGTGTCAACCAGTGCCTTGTACTACTGATGTCCTAAAGCTTAAACTTACTATTGAGCCCAAAACTAAGCACCAATTACACCCCTTTAGCACTCGACCCTCAGGGTAGCAAAGTTTAGTAGTACAAGGCTTAGTCAGGGAGATGGTGTGGAAATGCAAGCTCAGAACTCATTAAACCAACTGATATAAGTCAATGTCAATGTCAGCTTCTGCTTAATCTTTTTTAAGAGAATAAGTATTTTAATTGAATCTAACACAACATACTATTTCAAAAGCCCTGAATGAAGTTGGTAATTATTAATATAAATTCCTGCAGAGATTGACCTAGGCCTAATAGTGGCCAAATGCCTACTCACGTGGCGGTGGAAGTCCTCAGAGGCCCCCCTAGTGAAATCCTGGTACCAATCATTACTATGTTGGGTGCAGGCTGAGAGTATAGCGCTGGGACGAGAAGACGCAATGGGCATTAGGAAGAACCCGATGGCGGCAGAGTGGGGCGCTATCCTGTCGGATTTCCATGCCCTATGGCAGAGTGCTTCCGGGGACTTGGACGCTACGTCTGAGTAGTTGACAAACAGGCGACTGTAGTCCCAGACACAACACGCATAACAAGCATGCACACAGGGTACAGGCATAGTCCTGTGCGCTGCATGGCGATATTATGAGCCCCCCCCCTTCTCTCTCCCCCCCGTGTACACGCATCCAGGTACAATAACATGTAGCAGAGTAACATTTTAATGCAGCAATGCGTAGTTTGGCAGAAGCGCACAGCTACGTCCATTATACATGCGTGCAGATCGACAACCAGTAGTTAGGAGAGTACAGTGTGTAACGATGCCCCTCCAACCTACAGACCTTCAGTTATTTACATGAGAGGAGAGAAATGTGTTACACACCCTGTTTGCAGTTATGTTCTGTTGCAAGCTGTTATCAAAAAGCGAGAAAACAAATTTTTGTTCTCACGGACAAATATTGATATGTACGACTGCTCGGTCTGTTTATTGCTGTATAGCATATAAGTAAAATCGGAAGAGGGGCAAGGAACCCCTACACAGTTTTGTAATACCTGAACGGTTGTGTACTATATATAAAATGTGAAAAGCAATAAACAAATTTAAACAAAAAATTAATTCCAGCAGAGATTACAGAGAGAGCCACTTAGACTTCTACAATGATGCAGCCTCGAAAGATACTCCTTGTGCCACAATTTCCAGTTAGTCTCAGGAGTTCCCCTTCAATAGGGATGTGAGATTCGGATTTCTTTGAAGGGCGACCAGCTTGGTCAAGAAAGGATCAATTCTGGCAATTCACTCTTCCTGGTGGTATGGACTTTGATCCCCCTTTGGGTTTTCTTGGGTTGTTCAGTATCTTTTGTCGCCAGTTAGATCACCGAATAGGGAAGGCACTGCCTTTTTTTCTGGTGTTTCGCCATGGCCGCATTGCTTTATGTGGTGTGTACAGCACGGTCCATGGTGCACAGAGGCAGTGACCTCACGCAAGCCCAGCCGACTGCTGCAAAAGTAGCATCTACATCACCAATGCGGTTGACTGGTGCCAAAGTAGCATCTACATCACAAATGCAGTAGTTCAAGTAAGTGTAGGCAGTGCCAGCACCAGTCAATGGGCTTTAGCATAGACGCTGGAAGTAGGGGTGCTGGGGGTGCTGCGGCACCCTCAGAAATAGCTGTCCTGGAAGGTGAATGGGCAGTAAAGATACCTTGAAACTTGTGTTTTTATCTTGTTAAATTTGCTGTGCGTTCAAGGCCAGAAGCCAAATGTCAGGCTATGTCTTCTGACAAATTGTTGCTTAATCGTTTAACATGGAGATTGGTGTTTACTTTTCATTCTCTGACTAGAAAGTGTGAGGATTTTGTGAAGTGAACTATGTGGCAATCGTGCTGGGATACAAAGACTGTGAAATGAAAGGCTGTAGGATGTAATTGTTTTAACACAACATTTAGGTACCTGTAAATGAACTGTACAAATATTTGAAAATGTATCAGCACACTGGAGCACGTTTTTGTATTTCTGAAGTGTGATGGAAACAAAGATTTTTAACAGGATAAAAAAAATGGCAGTCTGACCGCCACAGTCCTAATAGGGTGGTCCACCCACCGGTGCAGCGATGGCTGGACCGCCATCTCCGAGCCCCCGCGAATCTGGCGTTCCTCAGACCACCAGAGTCGCAATCAGGGCATGAGTGATGTATCTGATTTTCACACATTGTCATTTGCAGGCTGTATAGTTTTATCAGAAAAACTCCACGCCTGAGAAACTTTAGTGGCCATTTGAATGGAAAAATTGCTGTCTATATATAATGGTGTACTACCACACCATGCTTTATTAATATATATTTGCGACAGTGTATCCAAAATGCACCACCGGCTACATACCACATCCTTACTACTCTCCTGCTGAATGTTTATGGCTCATTTGCTGCACTAGTTCTTTGTGTGATGCTTGGATTTTTCACAATCCCTATGATTTCAGTGATATAACCCTGATGACAGCACCCCAACTCTGAAAATTGCTGCAATGCATCTTGTGCTTCAAAAAGAGGACACCTCGTATGACCTTGGTAAGTCCGGGTACCTACTATGGCTTTATGTTTATATAGTCACTTAGGGAGAATGTGTGCTAGACCGAAATTTCTCTCTGCCCCCCACCCATTGTTTGGTTTATGGTATATAGCACAGTAGATCAGGTGGGGGGTCTAATCCTCCAACGTGGTACATCTACATATATTTTTAAACAATAATTTGTCAAAAGATGCTGGTATGTTGAATACTGGTTAATAGAGAACCACACATATTCACCCCCAGCAATGGCAGACCTTCAAGGACTCCATTTTGATGGTGATATGGTAGCTGCTATTCTCAAGACACCATCCCTGTTGATTGAAGACGGCACTACACCATCGAGTAGCCTCCAGTAGCGGCCCGTGGTGGGAGTGCTGCTGGGCAGTGATGTGGGGCGGGGAGGGGGAGGAGGGGGGGTTAGTAAAGTACGGAATACGGCCGTCTAGAAGTAAGTAGACTTATAAATAAATAAAATGAATTTTGTTGCGCGCTGCATCGCCAAATGCGATGCAGCGCGCGCAACGAAATTCATTTATATGTCTACTTACCTCTAGACGGCCGTATTCCGTACTTTACTACCCCCCACCCTGGCCCTCCCCCACCCTACGTCACCGCCCGGCAGCACTCCCACCACCGGCCGCTACTGGTAGCCTCACAGAAGATTTGGATTCACGTTTAACTCTGAAGAAACATCACATCAGGACAGCCCTTCAGAGGCAAAAACGACGGAGTATGTACATGCAAATATAACCCCCCAGTGGGCTCCTAGCTATAAATGCACCACACATTTTCATTGTAGATTTGATATTCTGGAAGGACTGCCCTCACATATTGTGGAAATGCACGAGAGATTGGCTCATGTTTATGATAAATACAGTCAAAAGACTCTCAGATGCCCTATTGGCTAAAATATCAATTGCTGAGAATGCGCTGAAGAGCACGATCCAATTGACCTTTTATAAAAGCCGCTTAGCATAAATGAATGCAGATATTAATGAGAGCAAAGAGTTTTTGACTCAACAAAAGATCACCACACTTCTGAAGGATATTAAAAAATTCAGTCTGAGAAAGTATACCCTTATATCAAGGAAGATTATCAAGTGAACCTCTAATCTTTTACCTTCAAGGGACCAGCTTTCCAAAAGAAGAAAGGAAGAACCTATAGAGGAACCTCCAGTTTCGATGACTAGAGCAGTGATGGAGAATTCAGAGGGCCCCAAGATTTTACAGCTACCAGATGAGGCCACTGCCTTTTCAACAACAACCACCAATGTGGCCACACCAAATTCTGTTCTTCCTTCCTAGTACCATGGCACCATTTGCCGAGCCAAAGGAAGAGGAAGACAAAGGGGAAAAGGACAGCATGATCATAAGAACATGGAGGACCCACAGATGGTGACACATAGCAGAGGGAAAGAGCTGAACAAAATTACTTAATTGTAAACCTATTAAATATGAATTATGGTTTTCAGCACATGCATGCATTCTCATATGTCCATTGTTCAGCTGTGTTTTCAGTTTCAGCGTGCTGTGGAGTTATACCCCCTGATCTTGGGTACAGTTAAGAACACATTTCCAGCACGTTCCCAATCTACGTGTCTCCTTCTAGATCACTTCACTGCTGTTGTGGTACCAATAGTCTCCATTTACATCCGTTTTTTTATGTGTTACAGCTTTTCTCATAAACACGTCTTCTCTTTAATCAGTTTAGTGTAGTTCTGTTTTATTCATTCCCTGTGATGCTTCAACGTGATTCCAACAATAGTGAATGCAAAAATATTGTTATCCCCAATGCATTTCGGGCCTCTGCAGCCCTTCGTCATGGGGTGGTCTCTGTGGAACGAAAGAAAAGGCAAACATTGATATGTATCCATTGTTAAAGCTTGATTCATATGACATTGGTGCTGGGTTATCAGGGAGTGTATCAACTTGTGAGACTCGAAGCATAATGTTATAGGTGGGTTAGATTGCTAGTACGCATGTTAATGTATTAATGTAGTAATTCCCAAGGGTTCCCCAATGGTTCTTATCGTCGGTGTGAGTAAAATTAAAACATGCTCATGGACGAAACCGAATGTTGGTCTGTCAGCAGTTATGAATTATCAAAATAAAGACCTGAGCTGTTGCTGGAGGTTATCGGCATCAAAATCTAAACCGTGGGTGAATGCTAATCAAAAGAGGAGTGTCTGTGAGTAAGATGTTGTGGGTCAGTTCTAGTGCTCAATGGATGTTTATATGCAAATCGGAAATTGGTGATTCCCATGTAATCCCTAAGTGATTAATACCACAGGTTTGAATAGATTTAAAACATGCTTGTGATTAACACTGAATGCGACCCGAGTGATAAAGCTCAGCATGTTTCTTGGACGTAAACCGACTCACAGCGCTCCTTGTGATGAAAAACCTAAGTTTTAGCCACAATACATGCACTATTCCCTTCATGTCACCATTTCTTGTCTTATCCATGTTCTTAATCAGAAGTGCCCATGTAGATCTCCTTAATGGCTGTGTAATCTACCACAATGACTCTTTAACCCCGTTTATGTGAGAAACGAGCCCTGGCACTCATACGGAAATAGAAAACAAAAGACAACAATTTGTGTATGCTGAAAATGTGCATACGAGTCGCCATATTGGAGGGCACGAAGATAAAAACAGAATCATGCCAAGTATTATGACATTCTTAATTTAATCTTTAGTAAAGTGACTGATAACACAAAAGAATATATATGGAATGTTTCATATATGAAACAGTGATGTGCAGCATGTTCACAATGTCCTTCAATTCACATTAGAAAGTAACAGGGAATGAAAATTAATTAATACAGAACATACGTAACATGCTTCAAGAATTAAATTATGATGTGTAGCTTATCTGTTCAGTGCTCTTGATGGCATTTGTATCAAACTATTATTTGTAATATACATCAATAAGCCAATGTTTTCTTCAACCCTTACTTTAAGTTTGTTTAAGTAACTCATTTTGAAGTTGCATGTCCAAGCAGGATTCCCATGTTATGGACAATGGTAATTCCTAGAAAGCAAGAAAATTCCAACCTCTCTGTAGTAATGAGGCTGGAAACAGAGGTTGTCTTGAGTAGATTTATTGTAAGGCTACATGGAAGCGGAGCCAGCTAGGAAGCAGCCAGCTCCAACAGAAACAACCTCAAGAGTAAACTAAGTACATTCTAATGTTCCTAGGTAACCAGAAACATTCCAAAAGGAACCAGGACATTACAATCAATAGTTAACACATACAATATATAAGATGGCATAACACAGAAAATACAATACCTAAAAAACATAACACAGAATATTACATTAGCATCCCTTCTTCTGGGAAAAAAAAAATTAGTCCCTATATCTTGCAGGTTTGGCAATAACGCGGGAACTCCTTCTCGCATTCCCCTGGACTGAATCTGTTTTAACAGGAAGGTAACTCCCCTGGATGGAAGAAAAATGAGGAGCAATACATCGAACTTTGGCAACCTTGCTAAGGTTCCACCAAAACCCCCATCCACCTGGACGGCATTTCCCACCAACTTAATCACTTTAACAGGTGGACCAAATTTGCTTTCACCTTTGTTAACGTGGTATGATTTCTTTATCTTAACAATATCACCAACCTTCAAAGTTGAAGTCTTAGAACCTTTCTTTGCGTCAAAACAAGCCTTTTGCTTAGACTGAGTGGAAGAGACATTCTCTTTGACAATGGACATTAACCTTGAGAGGTCCGACTCCGAATTCATCCACTTGGACATCCACCCAGGTCGGAAAGATGTGTTGGCCTTCCTGCCCCTCATCAATTCAAATGGAGATACCTTAGTGGAAGAATGGGGAGTAGTTCTATAAAACCAAATCATACTGTTTAGAGCACTCAAAACATCATGGTTGCTAGCTTTAGCCCATTTCACACAATCACCAACAACACGATTCATCCTTTCCACAAGTCCGTTCCCTTGTGGATGATAAAGGGAACTTTTCACGTGTCTTACACCAGAAACAGACAAAAATGATTCAAACTCTTTGCTGACAAACTGTTTCCCATTATCCAAAACCAGGATTTCTGGAAACTCCTCCCTCGACCAGACATCACTCAAAAAATCCACAACACTTTTGGTGTCGGCCTCCCTGACAACTTTAAACTCAGGCCACTTTGAGGCATAGTCGATGAGGACTAAAATAAATTTGGAACCACCAGAAAGCATATTATATGGCCCCATGACATCCACACCAAGTTTAACCCAAGGACGATCCGGACACTCAACGGGCATAAGAGGGGGAACAGAAATTTTGAGAGTTTTATCTGATGACCTACAAACACAACAATTGGCAACAAGGTCATCAATCTCAGAATCCATGCCAGGCCACCGGAAAGTGTCACAAATACGATGTTTAGTGAAAGAAGAACCTAAATGTCCTTCATGGGCTCTTTCAATGATCCCTTTCCTGAATACATGTGGAGGAATGACTTTGTCACTCCGCAGCAGGATACCATCCTCTAAAGAGATCTCACTCTCAATTTTAGAGAATGGTTGCAGTGAAGGAGAAATAACTTCCTCCCTTGGCCATCCGTTCCTAACAAGGGTACAAACTTCTTGGAGAATGCAATCATTGCAAAAGGCTGATCTCCATTCATCCTCGGAACAGAACTTAAGTTCAGGTATATCCACACCTGCAACCAGACAATCCTCGCAATCCTCATCGATAAGATCTGAAAAGGAAATTTCATCATCATGAATCTCTATGGCAGATAACCGGGAAAGAAAGTCTGCCCTACCATTCCTCCCACCAGAAATATGCCTAACATCAAATTGGTACTGGAGGAGTTTAGTGACATCCTCATAATCCTGGGAGTACAACATTTACTTAAACTGCCACCCAAGATATTAACTAGAGGCTTATGATCCGCTTGGAGTAAGAAACGTTTTCCCCAGATGTATGGACGAAACTTTTCAATGGCCCAGGAGCAAGCCAAGAGCTCCTTCTCAATAACTGAGTATTGCAACTCAGTGGCCCTTAGAACTCTGGACGAAAAGCCAATTGCGTTTTCCACTCCACCCTCCACCTGTGTTAAGGTGGCACCAAGGCCCACTTAGCTAGCATCAACCGTTAAACAGCATGGCAAACTGGGGTCAAAAGGCTTGAGGACAGCGCTTTTGCCCAGAAGAGCCTTAACTTCACTAAAAGCAGACGCACACTCATCGCTCCATACAAACTTGGTGCCTTTCTTAAGGAGGTTACTAATGGGGCGAACAATGATGGCATAATGAGGGATGAATCTCGAGTAATATTCACACAGCCCCAGTAGGGATTTAACTCCAGTCTTGTCAGTAGGAGTAGATGCATTAGTGATGGCTTCAAGAAGACCGGGTCTGGGCCTAACTCCTTCATGAGTGAGCACATGACCTAAGTATTCCACTTCAGTACAAAAAAAATTGCATTTTTCAAGTTTTAATACAACACCATGCTGTTGAAACAAACTTAGAACTTTGTGAAAAGTGCGATCATGTGAAGAAGCATCCTTTGCAAAAATGAGCACATCGTCTTGGAAGACCAAAACACCGTCGACACCCTTAAGTATGTTGTTCATCACCCTCTGGAATACCGACGCTGCCGATGCTAGGCCGAAAGGCATTCGTCGGTACTGAAAAGTACCCAGAGGGGAAACAAAGGCGGTGAGGTGACGGGAATCCGGATGTAGCTCGACCTGGTGGTAGGCGCTAGCAAGGTCGAGCTTGGTAAAAAACGTAGCCCCTTTGGTGGAAGCGAAAAGATCGTTGATTTTAGGAAGAGGATGTGAGTCAACCCAGATCTCTATGTTGAGAGACCTTAAATCAACACAGACCCTAAGCTGACCACACCTCTTCCTGGCAACCACCAGAGGAGAAAGCCACAGAGAGGACTCTGCAGGCTCAGTAACTCCTTTCTCACACAGTTGCAACAATTCTTTTTCAAGGTCGTCCCTCACACTGTAGGGCACGCCTCTGAGTTTATGCTTTACTGGAACCGAGCCCTCTTTAACAATTATTCTGTGCTTAAAACCTCAAATTTTTCCTAAATCATCACCAAAAACAGAAGGAAATTTTTCTTTCAACATTTGAATTTCATCAGGAAATCCCACCACAAGCACTTGCTCCTTGGTTCATGGTTTGAGTATCATGCCAAAGAGGCCTTGATGGAACCAACCCAATATGTTAAGTCCTTTCAACGCAACATAGATTTTTCCTTTAATTTTTCTCCCCTTAAAGCACATCTCCTCCTCAAAAATCCCAACAGTTCAATTTTACGACCCTCATATGACATGGGAGAGCGGTCTGGAGGAGATAGAGGCTGACAACCTTCCCAAGTTTCATCGAACAATTTTTGAGTAATCATTGTTATCTTAGCACCTGAGTCAACTAAGAGTTTAACACTCTTACTTCCCACAGTAATGTCAACAATAGGATCGACACACGACGCTGGGTCACCCTGAATAACATCATGTGAAGCAGAGGAGGTATCGATGTTAAGGTCTGTGACAACTGAGACAATCTCTGAGTCTGAAAAGGAATCTGAGTCAATAAGACACACAACAGGTTTCTTTTGCCCTTTCCTCTTTAAACAGATTTTAGCAAAATGCCCTACCTTTTTACAAGAATTGCAAGTAACGTTATATGCAGGGCAACGTGAGCCTTTAGAGGGAGGTAAGTTACTACACCTCAAACATATATTAGATCCCACATTGATTGAAGTTCCAGGCTTGGTTGACTTAGTGAGAGCATTGGCATTCCCTTTAAATGATTTCTTGTGTGGTTTCACAGAAGAATTTAGGTTAATAGCATTGACAGGTTCTAATATTTTCTCCTCCAATTCTTTTAACGAAACCATGGAAATCTCAATGCTCTTGGCTAGTTTGATAGTATCATCTAGAGACGGATCACCCATACTGAGAAGTTTCTGTCTAATATTTTTGTCTTTACAATGGCAGACAAATTGGTCGCTAATGAGCTGGTCCGTAAAGTTTTCAAATCTGCAATCCGCCGCTAATCTGCGTAAAACAGAAATGTAAGAATCCACATCTTCACTTTCTGACTGTTTCCTCTTAAAAAACTTATGCCGAAGGACCATAAGGCTTGGCTGTTTGTCGAAACGAAGCTTGAGTTTCTGTACCGTTTCACTATACTCATCATTTGGTACACCTTCTTCTTGAGGTAAATCAGGTAAGTGTTTAAATACACTCTTCGCCAATAAAATGTAGTAATGAGGCTGGAAACGGAGGTTGTCTTGAGTAGATTTATTGTAAGGCTACATGGAAGCGGAGCCAGCTAGGAAGCAGCCAGCTCCAACAGAAACAACCTCAAGAGTAAACTAAGTACATTCTAATGTTCCTAGGTAACCAGAATTATTCTCTCCGTAAAAGAGGCTTTTTATTGTCTATTCCCTCTTTGTGGCCTATGACCTATAGCACCAAAAATCTTAATGGCTGATGCTATGTCTGCATTCGAACAAGATCATATTTTAGTTTAATCACACCCACGATAATAACCACTGGGAAACCCTTGGGATTCACTTATATCTCATTAGTAAATTAACATGCTATTGCACTCTAACCCACTTGTAACATTTAGGCTTGTGTATCACAATTTGATGCACTTCCTGCTAACCCAGTACCAAGCCATATGAGTCGAGCTTCAACAATGGATACATTGAAATGGTTGTCTTTTCTTTTGTTTCACAGGGACTACCCCCTCACGAAGGGTTGCATAGGCCCAAAATTCATATGGGATAATCATTTTTCCACATTCACTATTGGAATCACGTTGAATCATCACATGGAATGAATAAAACAGAAATACACTAAACTGATTAAAGAGATGACTCGTTCTGGAGAAAAGATGTAACAGAAAAAAGAGATGTAAATTACATGGAGACCATTGTTACCACAATAGTAGTGCTGTAGGAGGAGATATGGTCCCAGATTGGGAACATGCTGGAAACTAATTGTGAACCTATCAGAGAGGGTACTAACAGAGGAAGAAGAGAAAGTCATCAACAAGGGTTTGAGCTTTGTCCCTACCCCTCTTGAGGATCCTTTCAAGCATAACTGTGAATTATGCAATTTCTTCAGTAAAATCAGACTTCAAGCCTTTTTCAAGGACAAACCACAGGCTTAAGGAGCCTTTCAAAATTCAAGCATCCCATAGCAGCTACACCTAATTAAATCTTTACCTTTGAGCAGGCTGTCTTTAATTATATAGATGTTAGGTATATAAATAAACATTTCAGAATATCACCAGAGTTGAGAGAGAAGCAATAAAGGCCCTCTCAGATGATAAGTCAATGACCATTAAACCATCATGGTCTGTATTACAGAAGGTGCCCCGGGGGTGCAACAGGTATTTGCGCTCGCTTTGAGCACCCCGGGGCACTTTGAAATTACAGAAAGGGCCCCAGATGCTTGTGCAGCCCCTTCTGTAATATTGATAGCGCTGGCACGCATAAAGCGGCAGCACTATCTTCAGAGGCGTTTCCTCATTTGCATGGGGGTGTGCCCCATGCAAATGAGGGAACCCCTTTGCTTCTGCCTGTGCCATTTTACAGATGAGGGCGCAGAGGCAAAAAAGCTCTCAGGAGGTGCACTGACAGTGCGCCCCCTGATAACAGCCCTCTGGAGGGGGGAAAGGGGATCCCATGGACCCCTCCAGACATCCCCTGGCAGGCGGGTGCAGTCACTGACAGCACCCACCTGCAAGGGGATCTCTAATCCCCCTTCAAAGTGCAGGCGGGTTGCCGCCTGCACTGTGAAAACACAGAGCGGCTTTAAAGCAGCCACTCTGTTTTTCACCTGAATGCGCTGCTCCCAGGGCAGCGCAAGTTCGCGGCTGCCCTGGGGGCAGCGCATTCCATGTAATAGGGCACAATTTCCCTGTTTGTGCCCGGCACACCTGTTTTGAGGTGCGCTGGGTGCAAACAGGGACAGTGCGCCCTTTGTATAATAGGGCCCCTGATAAGCTTGAAGCTATTTTGATCCTGTCCACAGAATATTGCAGAAATGAATGTCTCAGATTATTTGGGGATATTATATACCACAAAATCATTACTCAATACCCAACTATGAATTTGGCTCTATAAATACAGGTGATGGTGACTGAAGTAGAGGCTTCTGGTTGGATTACAAAGAAGGAAGCAGGCTTTTTTGGTAAATCAACAGCTGAGGATTCGGTATTTCTATATACTTCAGAAGATTCACAAAGGAAGGATCCCTTTACCCATTGGGCCAGATGTATCAAAAAAGCAATTTGCAATTCCCAAATAGCGATTTTTCCCGAATCACTATTTGAGAATCGCAAAACTTTATGCAGGTAAAAAATCGCTAAAAAATTGCGATTCGGTAATATTCGCAATCGCAATTACTGATTTCCAAAATAGCGACTCTGTAATTGCGAATTCGCAAAATAAGAAATCGCAATTTAGCAAATCTGCTATTCGGATGCAGTCTGATGACATCACAACCAGGAAGTGTGACTGCCCATGCTGTTTCTGAGTGCCTGAGGCTGTGTAAGAGGCTGGGAGCAGGAGCACACCACTCAGGAGCCTATCAGGAGTGCAAAGACAGGCACAAAAACACAATGGATACACCAGAGAAGGCAAAGGAGGCTGCAGGACGCAAAAGAAAACAAAACGTCAGTGAAAAAGAATTGGAGGTCCTCATTGAGGAAATGGTGAAGAGCCATGAACAGCTTTTTTGCAAAAAATCCCTGCACAACCCTGAGTCAGAGAAGAGGAAATTCTGGCTGGACATACAAGCAAAAGTAAATGCCATTGGTGTCACACAGCGCTCCATAGAGGATCTACGCAAGTGCTGGTACGACTTGCACTCAAGGACAAAAGAGAAGGTTGCAAGCAGGCTTGCAGACGCCAAGAAAACTGGTGGAGGACCATCTACAGAGCCGGCGTCCACACCCCTTGAGGACTTGGTTGAGTCCACCCTACAGCCAGAATCCATCAGTGGCGTAGCAGACATTGACAGCTCAGCCACACCCAACACCAGACAAGGTAGGATGCATGCTAAATTAACCATGACCCATTACTCACTAAACACCCCACTTAGAAATGACTCAAATATCAAGTATGATTGCCACTCCATGCCACAATTTTGTTACCACCCAGCAATCCATCATGGGAGATGCAGTCCCACACATAAGATAGTAAAGCATTGATACAGAGATACATATCCGCAGTTGAGACACACCAGTAAATGACCAAGTTAAGCACAGCATTTAGGTATACCAATTAAAGTACATTTAATGTGAAAATAAGAGAAAGCTGGACACACAATAAGTAGTTCTCTTGTATTCATAGATGAACCTGCGCCACAGGGGGAAGAAACACCAATTGATGAGGCACCACAGCTACAGGAACAGGCAGGGGAAGAGGAGTCAGACCACACAACACAAACAACACCTGCACCAAGACAACGTATGTACCCTGTGGCTCCACTACAGGAGTTGGAGGCAGGAGTGTAAGTCATCCAGGATGAGCCACATTCAAGGCCAAAAGAGCAAGGCAGTCTCCTGTGCAGCGTAGCAACAGCAGTCGCATAAGACGCAGAGCAAGGGCACAACATGCCACTGACGAAGGAGAGGAATCCTCTGTCTTCTCTGGGCTGGAAGGCACTATGGTGAAGGTGCAGCAGCTGCAATTAAAAAGCATGCGGTCAATGCAAAGGTAGCTGGTGTCCCTAAATCACAATATTACTGACATCAAGGACGGCATCAGGAAGCTCAACATCACTTTGGCAGAGGGTCATAGGGCTAATGCAGACAGTATTAAGGACATGACTATAGCCATCAAAGAGCTCTGTACCACTGTGCAGAGGGACCATGCCTCCAAACGTAGGGAAAAGCAACGCCTATTTAGCCGTCTGGATGGTTACACCAAGGCAGTTAACCGTCTGTGCAATGCCACAGTTGGCCTTTCCAGACGGACAGTTTCCATGCAGTAGGAAATAGCACACTGCAGCCAGGATATAGCTGGCACAGGTATTCTGGGTGCAGGGGACAGTGAGGAGGCCTCCATCTGCAGCAGCATAACTCCACCGATGACTGAACCCAGACGGCAGAGTGTAAGGCAAGGAACAGCATCCGAAGCCTCATCAAGGAAGGGCAGTGTGAACATTGACCGTTCAAGTGCTGTGCGTGGGCGCAAGAAATAGACAGTGTTGTGTACGAGGCATGCAAATGGGTGAGGTAACCCATGGCATACGAGCAAAAGTTTTGTAATTTGTGCATGGACTGTGTACATGCCATGTTGAACAACAAAAGCCACACACAAGCAATGAGTTGAAGGCTGTGTGAACACATTTTACCTGATGTTAAGGTTGATAAAAACACAGATGTTCAACAGTCATGAGTTGCTTTGTGTCATCATTACTCACCTAGAAATAGTTGTGTGTTATTTCATCACGTCTCTGTCTGCCATCTGCTGCACCTACACCACCTGATGCTCTGGGACGTGGACCTGGTTCCTCCTCTTCATCAGAATCTGTGTGGTCCAATGGTATGCCATTGGTTGTTGCTAGGTTGTGCAGCATGGCACAAGTGGCCACAATTTTGCAACAGATCTCTGGCATATACTGCAGTGCTCCTCCACTTTTGTGTAGACAGCGGAACCCACTCTTCAGTAGTCCAAATGTCCACTCTATGACATTGCGCATAGACTTGTGTGCAGAATTGTATTTCCTTTCACTTTGAGTTGCAGGATTGAGGTATGGTGTGAGTATGAAGGAGCGCACAGCATATGCAGTGTCACCTACAGGAAGAAAGGCATATGGTTAATCACTGTCCTATTTCTACAGATCTAATGAGTTAATCAGAGTTTGTCACATGCATTTACCTAGCAGATATCCTTCGCCAAATTGACCCCCAGTGAGACATGTGTATATTCCACTGTGTCTGAATATGAATGAATCATGCGTAAAGCCAGGATATTTGGCCACTTTGTCAGTTATTATGTGTGAGGCATTACATATGACCTGGATGTTCAGTGAATGAAAGGATTTCCTGTTCCTGGACACATACTCATTATCTGAGGGGGGACAGATGGCTGCATGTGTCCCATCAATGCACCCAATTACATGTGGGAATTGTGCTATCTGGTAGAAATCCAGTTTGGTCTGCTGCAATGCCTGTTGTGTAGTGGGAAATCTGATGTAACGGTGTATACTCTGTACCATTGTATCCAAGAAAGCATTCAAGAAGCGTGAAATGCAACTTTGGGACACTCCTCCTGCTGCAGCTATCACCCCCTGGTAGCTCCCTGATGCTAGTAGGTGCAGTGAACTTAGGACCTGCAAATGTGTGGGAATGGCTTGGGTCCTGCGGGTTGGATGCTCCAGTATTGGTTGTAGGTCAGCTATCAGGTCTAGTATTGTTGCTGAGTCTAGTCTATACTTGTCATGGATTTCTTTCCTCTGTCTGCTGAAACAGGGTTATGCGCACTCTGTAAATGTGTTCCTTTCTCCTCCTCCTTCTCTGTGCTGCAGCTTGAATCCGCGTCCTCCTCGCTATGGCATACAGCGCTGCCATTGTGAAAGAAACTGAGGCACTCTGAGCCTGTTTAAATAGATTGCACCTGGTTACCACATGGCCTGAGTTGGTGGTAAATTGAACGTGCAAAATTGCGATTTTTGGCTCATTTACAATTAGCGAATGTTTCATATATTGTTTTGCAAATTCTCAATTTGCGAGCACCATTTTTGCGTATTCGTAATTTGAGACTCTCAAATTGCGAATTCGCAAATGGAAATTCGCAGATTTGTTGATTCGCAAAATTGGAATTCGTAATTTTTGCGAATTCCAATTTTACGATGGTGAAAACTTTCAAACATTGGAGCAAGCTATTTTGCGTTCGCAAACGCCCGATTTTTGCGATTCGCAGTGTTTGCGAACGCAAAATAGCTTGATACATCTGGCCCATTGTGTCTATGATTGGCTCAATTTCAGAAACTTTATTGAAATTCTGTGATCATTTCCTTAGACCCTTATTTGAAGACACACCCACTTTTCTAATAGATACAAAAGAGGTTTTGAATCTAATTAGCAGAATAAATGAGGAGGTTACAACTGACCTGTTGAAAATAATGAATGTGGAAGTTCTGTACACCAACATCCCACAGGATGCTACTTTGACTAGCCTTGAGAATTTACCTAGCTCCACAGATTGATTTTCACCAACACCTGTCCGTTTTATCTTGGAATGTGCCACCATAGCTCTGAAGGAGATTTTTTTTCCAATTAGAGGATACTTTGTACCTGTAAATGGAAGGGACATTTATGGGCAGTACTTTTGCCCCATGTTTGGCTTGCCTGTATATGTGTCACTTTGAAAAAAAGCTTATTCTTTCAGATACAAACCCTTATAAGAATGAGATTCATCTATGGCGCCACTTCATAAATGACATTTTGATAGTTTGGGGAGGTGATAAAGCTCTCCCTACTAGGTTTGTTGAATGGATCGATTTGCTGGACCCCTATATAAAATTTACCAAGGCAGTATCTGAAAAAGAATTGTACTTTTTGGATTTGTCACATCAATTGATGAGGGGTTCTTGAAGACAAGGAGGTACAACAAATCAACTGACTGGAACAATTTGCTAAATTTTGAGAGTCACCATCCAAGGGCATTGAGAACTAACTTACCATGTGGTCAGTTTTTGCGAATCAGGAAACATTGTAGCAAAACAACTATAGATTATAAGAGACACACAGTAGATCTAGCAATAACATTTCAGATACATAACTACCCAGAGAATGTTATCTAAACAGAGAAGATGAGGTCCAGGAGCATTAATAGCAAATTATTACTAAAACCAAGAATTAAAAATGAACAACCCAAACTTACTTATGTGAAATCATTCACCCCTCTCTCCAGTGATATCAAAAAGATCATCTATAAACGATGGAGCAATAGCCCGACTACTGGGGAGCCGACGATTGAGAAATCTCTCTTTGCGTTTAAACGATCAGACAATTTGAAGTTTCTCCTGGTTCACACAAGGCCAAAAGCATCATCCCCTGATAATAGTATTACCAGATATTCGGGCCGCCTCCCTGTGGAAGGCCACTTCTGGTGTGGACACTGTTATATGTGTATGTATTTTCACAATGCACGTCAAAGAGGTCAAGACTGGTCTTGATACAAAATTACAAATTTATAAAAATACCAATTGCAAAACCAAAAACGGTATCTACTTGACTACCTATCCCTGTGAACTTAAGTATATTGGGATGACCACAAGACAAGTGAAGATACATATAACTGAGCATAGGAGCAATATTCAAGGTCGATGAATTACTATGAAAATGTCTGGAAAACCATGGACTCTCTATTTACTCCTATGCGAACGACACTCAAAGTGTCATATTACTTTCGGACACGGACAATTGCACTCCCTCCAACCTGATCTGTTGTCTTAAGGAAGTAGCAACCTGTATGGATTAGAATTGCCTAAAGCTTAATGGTAGCAAGCTAGAAGTCTTACACCTAGGTAACCAGCCTCATCTCTTGGGTCCTCACTGCTGGCCAGAGGAACTAAGTAATTGTCCCTCTCCCAGGAAGTTGGTTAAGGATTTATGTTTTCTGCTGAATGAGAAATTGTCCATGGAACAACAGATTACCAAATTAGCATCATACTGTTTTGGCTTGCTCAGATCCTTAAATGAGATCCTTTTGGCTTCTCCCCCCAGAGACACAAAAGACTGTCGTTCAGGCCCTTATAATTTCTAGATTAGACTATGGCAACATTCCCCAACTGGCGCAACTGAGACTCAAATAAAGCGATTACAAATCGTGCAGAATGCGTCTGCTCACCTTCTCTGCCACATTCCACGCAGCACTTCTGCTCAATCTCTCTACACAATGCATTGCTTTCCTTTAGCCAAATTAATTAAGTTTTAGGTGCTTTGCTATATGTTTAAAGCAATGCAGCAGGCTGGTCCTATCCATAATCTTTCCCTAATTCACCCTTATATTCCTATGCATGAGCTGCATTCAAGAGCTTCCAATTCAACCACTAGTCCTAGAGTGAGACTAGCCAGACATGGTGGCTAGTCCTTTTCTTTTTTGGGGCCCTAGTTATGCAACTCTCTACCTCTTACTCTTCACCTGTGCAAATCCTATCCTCAGTTCAGGAAGATGCTTAAGACCTTGCTCTTCTAGGCAAGAATACTTGTGTACCTGTTTTGGACCTGTTAGCATTGGGAAACTCCCTTTGTGCAGCCATGCGCTCTATATATTGTATTGTATTGCCTCCTTTTGGTGGGTGAGGCCTTGTGCTTCTAAATGAGGATGCCATGTATGATCTCCATAGGTCAGGGTACCTAATATGGGTGACTAGGACCTCCACTACAGAATTGCAGACTTTATGGTTAAGGTATATATGCGCTTAGGGAGAATTTGTGCTGGATCAAAATTTGTCTCTGCTTCCCCCCATGTTTTGGTATATGTGCATTAAATGCCTCCTGCACATATGATTAATGGTCGTTTGAGGTCGGGGTAAAAAATGTACAACTTGCTATGATGAACTTGAGGCAGGGGTGCACAGTCTTCTGAGTCATACTGGGGACAAGTTCTCATCCCAACAGATGCCTCCCCAAGGTCTGAATGCCACAGTACCTTTTCTTGTCTGTTCCATCATTGAATAGTGCAGGCATCGCTGCATTTTTCTAGCTTTAATGCAGGGCTATGCAGCTTGAGATGTAATGTGCATCATGTTCCTTGGAGCACAGTGGGCAGGGACTTTGCCCCAGTCCAATCAAATAGTGTGCCAGAACAGTCTATGGCACGTGCACAATGTTTCAGGTGAGCGGAAGCAGCAGAAGTACCATTTAAAGAGGCTGTGGTCTAGTGCGGTGTTCATGGTTTGGCTGATCTTGTGGCATGGCATCTTCCTCAGAACAAGACACAGCAGGCACCAAGCAAGTTACATTTCCCACTGCTGGTGAGTGCTTAAATCCTGATACTGACATTTCCGGCAATGTGGTTCCCCTGCCGCACTAATCTTTTGCATGGACAATGAACTGTGGTTGGGTTTATTTGAGCACCTCATAGCTTTGTGAGATTCGGGTATCTTAATGGAGCACAGAAAGACCTAAGTTCCTCAATATAATGTGTCCCTGGGGCACACAGTCTTCTCACACTATGCGGCACTTCAGAAACTCCTTGGCCTCAATATTGCAGGAAGGTGCAGTGTGGTGTCTGTGCTTCACATGCTAGTGCACTTGTTTTATATAATATATGTTGGAATGTTGCTTTGTGCTTGCTATTGTATTATATGTATTACTTGCCATAGAATGTTTGGGCGAGTGATTGGAATGGCTCTACAGGCAGTTGGAGCTACCACCTTGTACCTTTGTGTACCTTTGTATCCTGTTGACTGCAATAAATTCACATAAAGAAGGAAGACTCCTGGTCTATGTGAGTTGCTGTACAACTTCATTGAAGTGGGCATACTTCAATTTTGGCGACAAGCTTGGGATGAGAATCTTTTTTTCCTGCACCCCTGCTTCAAGAAGGTACTGTTTCAAGAAGGCACTGCGTCAAGAAGGTAGTGTGATTTCTCATTTATTCCATAATATTCCTGAGGGCTCAAGGACCCAGTTCCTGTACATCCGGTTTATTTTTATCCAGAAGACTCAGACATTTACTCCTCGTTTCATATTCATCTCTCACATTCCTGCCAGGATTAATTCTAAAGTCTGTAACTCCATCCGCCTTTTCTAAACTGGATTTACGAGCTGCATACCATCAGGTGGAATTAAACGAATCTTCAAGACATCTCACAGCTTTCGTTACACCTGATGGTACATTCCAGTTCCGCAGGATGCCATTCGGTTTGGCGTCAGCTGCGTCTGTATTTCAGAAAGTCATGAGTAATATGTTTAAGGATATTTCTAACGTAGTTGTATTTCAAGATGATATTTTGGTGCACACTTGTTCAAAAGAAGAACACAATGTTGTACTTGAACAGGTACTTACCACTTTACAAGATAATCACGTTACAGTCAGAGAAGACAAATGCATTTTCTCGGTTAATGAGATTGAGTATTTAGGACACGTTCTTTCCAAAGACGGTGTTAAGCCTAAGCCTAGTATTATGGATGGCATTGTCAATGCTCCCCATCCAATTGACAAAGATCAACTTCGTTCGTTCATTGGGCTTTGAGAATTTTATTCCAAGTTCATAAAGAATTTCGCAAGCCTCACTGAATGTTTCAGAAGTCTTTTAAAGAAAAACTCTGATTTTATATGGACAGCCACTTGTCAGGACCATTTTCAACGCATCAAAGAGAGTATTATTTCTGCTCCTGCTCTTCAAGCATACATGGAGGGGCGAGATACATTTATTACAGTAGATGCCAGTTCCTATGGCATGGGTGCCGTGTTATCACAAATGACAGGCAACAATGATCTTACTATTGGTTTTGCTTCAAGACGGATGAAAGATGTTGAACTGAGATACTCAGTTATTGAGAAAGAATTGCTTGCTTGTGTTTGGGGTATTGAGAAATTCAAACCATACTTGTGGGGGAGAAAATTTTGTCTGAGGACGGATCACAAGCCGTTAGTCGACATACTCTCTGGCAACAAGATCAAAAAAGCTACAGCTAGATTAGCTAGGTTAGCCACCAAGCTTTTAGAATTCAATTTCACTGTACAATACATAGCTGGAGGAAAGAATATCAAAGCTGACTTCTTGTCCAGACATCCTGTTCATGAGGATAAGTCTAATGAGTTAGAAGAAGATGTTGAAGAATGTATAATTGCAAGCATTGATGATACTGTAATTTGTCCTGACATGGCAGAATGGTGTAAGGCATTAGAGGGTGATGTGCTTCTTAAACAGGTTGTGGATTTTGTAGTGAAAGGTTGGCCTAAGGAAAGATCCATTGAACCTGAGTTACAACCATTTTGTAAGGTTGCAAATGAATTATCCCTTGAAGGCAAACTTTTAGTCAGAGAAGGCAAATTAATTCCTCCCTTTTGTTTTCGACAAAGAATTCTTGAAACTGCGCATTCAGGTCATTTGGGTATGACTGCCACCAAGCACAGAATACGGAATGACTTTTGGTGGCCTTCTGTAGATCGTGATGTGGAAGCACTTGTTAATAGTTGTACCCAATGTTTGTACAGTGACAAACATTTGATCACGAACTCTCCATCTCCCAAACCCTCATTTTCTCCAAACAAAGTATGGCAAAAGGTTGCGATAGATTTTCTTGGACCATTTCATGTACTCCCCAATTGTATGAAGTATTTTGTAGTCCTAATTGATCACTTATCCAGGTGGGTGGAAGTCAGGGGTATTTCTGAACCAAACACCAAATCGGTTATTCGATTTCTCCAAGATGTATTCAGCAGAGAAGGCACTCCTGAGGAATTACTCTCAGATAATGGTGTTCAATTTACTTCACAACTTATGCAGGATTTTTAAACAAAAATGGGTATTAAAAACCTACGCACACCATTATATTTTCCTCAAGGAAACGGCAAAGTTGAAAGATTCAACAGGGTGCTAGTCAAATGTATTCAGAGTGCGATTAAAGCTAAAGTAGATTGTGAGTCTGCCATCAGAGATGTGGTATGGGCATATAGGACCACGCCTCACTCAGTTTCGGGCTGTATACCTTTTGAATTGATGAGAGGGAGGAAAGTGGTGTCCACTCTCAATCCTTTTTGGAGATTGACTTGTTTGGATAATGTATGTGATGTTACAAAAAATTCTCTCATTGCTAAAACTCGCAGTGATGAAGCCAGTGTTAGCAGGTGTAATAAACTCGCTATGCCTGTTTCAAAAAAAGAAGTCAAACTTGTTGTTGGAGATCTGGTCCGTGTCAAGGATCCTTTGATGCTACAAAAAGGTAAATCAAAATTCAGGGATCCTGCACGTATAGTCACAATTAAAGGTAACAGTGCTAAATTAGATAATGGTCAATGGTGGAATTTTGGTCGTTTGGCCAGAACCAACTCTGTTCATGATCCAGTTGTAAATATTGGTCAGAGTTTTCCTGTTGTCAGAAGGAGTTCAAGATTTAGCAGGACTCCTAGTAGATATATTCAGTAAGCATTTTATTTATTGTTTTCCTCCTGTGTTGTTTTCTATTTTTATCAAAAGGAGGGAGATATGTGGTGTCTGTGCTTCACATGCTAGTGCACTTGTTTTATATAATATATGTTGGAATGTTGCTTTGTGCTTGCTATTGTATTATATGTATTACTTGCCATAGAATGTTTGGGCGAGAGATTGGAATGGCTCTACAGGCAGTTGGAGCTACCACCTTGAGCCCTCTACACTTGTGTACCTTTGTATCCTGTTGACTGCAATAAATCCACATAAAGAAGGAAGACTCCTGGTCTATGTGAGTTGCTGTACAACTTCATTGAAGTGGGCATACTTCATGCAGTTCATGTCCTGGTGCAGCAGTGGGCATTTGTGGCTTATGCCGCCTCATCTCATGGCCATTCTTCTGAGCAGCATTTTCTCATGCAAGGGAACCGTCAATGCTCCTTCTGCTTATTTATTCTGCTCTTTTCCCTAAAGCAGAGCTTAGGTGTTTTTTCTGACATTCTTGGTCATATTTACAAGCCCCTATCGTCACTGGAGCGTCACTTCTTTTGACTCTCAGGTGGCATAGCGCCATTTTCAATATTTACAAGATGGCACTAAGCCACTTAGCATGGCTTTACACCACCTTGTAATTATGCCTCTTTCTGCCACAGTCCTCTGCGAAAAAGGTTATGTTATGTTAGTAGAATTTATACAGCGCACGAATACCCATAGGTGTCTTGGCGCTTTCAATGCTACATACTGTGCTAATTGCCACTACTGCTGAAAAAGCCAGGTCTTCAGTTGTTTCCTGAATTCAAGAAGGGAGGAAATTTTTCTGAGATATAAGGAAGGGAATTCCATTCCCTGATGGTGTTAAAGGTGAAACTCCTACCACCCCAATTCGACTTTTTAATCCTGACTGGCGACATCAGATGTGCATTAGCCGAGCGCAGATTTCTATTTGGGAGTGCCAAAAAAAAGGTTCTCTAGAAATTTCGGCCCTTTTTGTGCAAAGCCTTATGGGCCATGAAGAGTGCCTTGAATTTTATCCGCTGGCCAACTGGCAGCCAGTGGAATTCTTGCAATATTAATCTGACAGACTGATATTTTGGTATGCCCAAAATCAGTCTTGCGGCCGCATTTTGCACTGCCTGTAACTTCCTTAGAAGGGTGGATTGCAGATTAATATACAATCCATTGCAATAGTCAAGTTTGGACAATACTAAGGAGGTTACAACCAACTTTCTACAAGATTTTGGAATGAAGGGCAGAATTTTTCTTATGGTCTTAATCATAAAAAGGAAGAGGACACAACCTTGGATACTTGAGCTTTAAAACTGAGTTTTTGTTCTACAATAACCCCGAGATTTTTTGCTTTATCTACCGGGGTCGGGAGGGGGCCAACATTATCCGGCCACCAAGCTGGGGACCAGGGTGGAAAGAGATTTCCGAACATAATCACCTCTGTTTTGTTTGAGTTTAGTTTCAAGCAGTGAGAACTCATCCAATGACTTAAGGAAAGCATACAGTCATGGAGTTTTAGTGAGTGGTTAATGTCCTTATCTACTGTCGAGATCACCAGCTGGGTGTCGTCGGCATATGATGTAGGGATCAAATTAAAACTTCTTATCAGTGGAGCTAATTCCGCTACATAGATATTAAAAGTGTAGGGCTCAACGATGAGCCCTGCGGAACACCACATGGGAGAGTAAAAGAAGCAGACTTAAATTTACCCAGATGAACTGATCCCAATTTCCTGTAGACGATAAATCAGAAGAGAATGGTCAACCAGTATCAAATGCAGCGGATAGGTCAAGCAGCACCAAGGCTGCTGACCCACCGCTGTCTAATGAGGACCGGATTTCTTCTGTAGTCTTGATCAAAGCTGACTCTGTGCTGTGGTTAGCTCTAAAGCCAAACTGGCTATGATCTAAAATTTGGTTCGTTGTAATAAAGGTAGAAAGTTCCACATTCATGGTTTTCTCAATTATCTTGGCAGGAAGTGGAATTCTCGCAATGGGCCGGTAGTTGGCTGTATCATTTACATCCAAATTGTTTTTTTTTAGAAGGGGCAAGATACAAGCCTGCTTCCACACAGTGGGAAAAGATCCTTGTTCTATCATCTGATTAAATATCTCAGATAGGTGTGGACCAATAAAGTGGGAGATATTTTGTAGGATCTTAGGTGGGCAAGGGTCTTCCGGAGAGCCTGACTTGGCCATGGAAATCAGTTTAATAATTTGCATAGGAGAGGTCGGTGAGAAATTAAAAGGAGGGACTTTTTCATTAATTTCTTGTTCACATTTTTTACCATTTGATACGGAATGAGTGAACTGATCATATATTAGATCTACGTTCGTTCTAAAGGAAAAAGCCAGAGCATCACAAAATTCTTGAGTAAAATTAGCAGAATCATCTTTTTTGATTGTGGTCAGATGTTTCACAGTTCGAAATAATTCTTTACTGGAACCACTAGATTTTTCTATTTTAGCTGTATAATAAAGAGTTTTTTCACCAATCAACTTTTTTAAACTCTGACAGCATAGATTTATAACGTTTTTTTCTAAAAGTTCATAGTTTTTACACCAAATCCTTTCTTGCCTTCTGCAAGCCTGTTTATCTATTCTCAAGGCTTCAGAAAACCAAGGGGCAGATGGTGATTTCCTATTTTTATTAATGCAGATGCTAGGAACTAGATTTGCAAAATTGGTCTCAAGCCAGTTAGTATATTTTTTAGCTGTAATTTCTACCTCCTTCTCTACTTTCCATTCACTTTTGCTAGCTCATTGACCAAAGTTGTAGAGTCAATTTTATGCCATGCTCTGCCCATAATCTTTGAATCAGCTGTAGTGGTGCTATTAGTTCTTGAAAGCTTATACTTGAAAAGAATAGCTTGATGGTCCGACCAAATTAACGGGAGGATGGATAGCTCAGAGATGGCATGGTTATTGGTGAACAGGCCGTCTAGGGTGTGTCCTGCCATATGCGTAGCACCATGGACCTGCTGTCTAAGGCCATACTCTGATGTCATATCAAGTAACTCCGTTGTGTCTCTATCATCCGTTACTTCTAGGTGAAAATTCAAATCGCCTATGATTGTGAAAAAGTTAGAGTGGAGACTAAGCTCTAACAAGGAGTGGAAGTTAGCTAGAAAGTTGGATCTAGGGCCTGGAGGGCGCTAAATCAAGAGACCTTTAAACGAATCTTGACCAGAGGGAGTAAATTTAAAAAGCAAGGCTTCACAGTCGGGTGTGGCTATTGGTGAACAAAAGGAACTTAGTTCATCCTTATGGATCAATGCCAATCCGCCACCTCTTTTTAGTTGCCTATCATGTCTGAAGGTACTGTAACCCTGTGGCGTCGCAATATTAAAATCCGAGTCAGATGAATCATCACCCCACGTTTCTGTAACAAATAATATGTCAAGTTTATGGTCTATGATAAAATCAGCAATTTCAGATTTATGTCTGACCAATGACCTTGCATTGATAAGTGCTAACTGTAGGTCATTATCTATTTGATTTTGAGTCGTTGAGTCTTTTGAAAAGTTAAGTGGCTGATCCAAAATATTTGGTAATTTCCTATCGCAGCCTGGACATTGGGGGTAGTCTGGTTTTATTATATGTTTACAGTTCAACAAATAACAGTTCTGATGTGTTGGCGGACGTAAAGACAGAAGGCTCTTACCCGAGTACACAATTACAGAATCATCTGCCGAATGAGAGGCAGGGTCCATGGCCCTAGACCCGGTCCAGGCACGGACGGGCGCAGAAGGGCTTGCCTTTGGCGCGCCTTTGGCGCGCCCGCTGAGCGCGTCCGCTGCGTGGCCGTTCCAGCGTGGCCCTAAATAGTAGTTAGCCAAAGTCTAGGTGAGTGCAAAGGGTGTTGCTCTGGGCATCCCACCACAACACCGATTGCTTTTGATGCTGCCCCAGATTTACTAGGAGGTGTGAATCTGTGGCAGCGCCAAAAACTAACGCCATGCAAGAGCAGGCGTTACAATGGCGCACAAGAAGAAATGCTTTTATTTCTCCTAGTTTTTGCTTTTTCTATATGTGTTGCATTCTACAGCACACTAAGAAAGAGCAAAAAGCCATTAATGATTGTTTATGTGCAGGAAGGTGTCCCTTCGTGCACATAAACAATTATTAAATTTTGGTGATTTGCTAATTCAAAGTGTGCTGCAGAATGCAGCACACATAGAAGTAACAAATCGTCATTATGGATTGTTTATGTCCAGGAAGGCACACCTTCCTGCACATAAACAATCCTTCCCTGCAATGCAGGCCCTTGCACTATGGTGCCAGGGTGCCTGCGTTAGCACTAGCGCTAGGCAGCTAAATTTAGCACCAGCGCCAGGGAAAACACAGGGGTGTGCCGTATTGTAGTAAATGCGGCGCATCCCTGCATTTCTAGTCCCGAATCTGGCAAGGTGAGTTTCTGTTCCTCAACCTGGCAAGGCCACTTGGCAGTGGATACTCCAACCCTTGAGCACAGAGAGTTTCTAATCACCATGCTGCATTGGTTGCTTCTTCAATGTTTTCTTCACTGTTGATGCAGCGAAAGCGTGTGTACAAAATTTTATTTGATATTTTCTACTTACTAAATCTGCTCTCATATTACTCCTCTAACCATACTGGCAGCCTTTTCCGTGCAGGTAACAGCGGTTGGCGGTGGGGCCAGGTATTTTTTTTTTCGAGGGACAATGCCAAGGGAAAATTAATTATTTATTTAATTTTCCCTCAGCATCGTCCCTCGAAATCCCCCCTTACCTGGCCCCATTGCCCCACCACTGTTTCCTGCACGGACCGCGGCTGCATACTGGGCCCTTTACGATTTTACGATCAATTCAATTTCATTCACCACAGAGGCAAATGACCCTCTGATGAATCTTTCTCCACCGATAGGAGGGGTGGAATTTAACATGACTTCTCACAGGTTAGATATCACATTTAGATACACCCCTCTCAAGACCTTACTGTAAAGAGTAGTAACTGGAAGTCCCAATCTCCTAAAGAAGTTAAGACGAGTAAGGATTACACAAACCAATAACTCTGCAGGTGCTACACAGAATAAAAGAAGCAACACCTGATGTGCTGTCAGAACATGCTGATTCTTCCTACAATGCACTTAAACCAATAATCACAATCAAATGACAAATCAACAACACTCAATAATAGGCTCAAACAAATGTTGGAAAAATTAATTATTGTTGTAAGGATGCAAAATTCAACATAATCAGCAAATGCTGAAGAAGCTCAGTTAGAAATAGAACAATTTTAATAATAGTGCCAAGCATTTAAGTGGGCATTCAAATCAACAATAGCCACAGAATTACAGAGTCCAATCACCAAATAGGCAGATGGATAGTTCCTAGACTAACAGCTCAAATTCTAAGGGTATAGAAAGGTTCAATTAGAGTCTATTAAGGACGTGTCCATAAGCATCGTCTGAATTTAAGGAAATGAGTAAAGTTCGGCGAAGAGGCTCAGTCCGTATGCCACAGCATAGATCAGGCAGTCCAAAATTAGTACAGAGTTAAAAAATCAAATAGCATCCAAGTCCATAATGCAATGTAGTGCTCTTCAAAAACTTCTCAAAGACTGTGAGATTGCATGTGCGCATCTGTCTAATGAGTTGTAACTCAGTGTTTGCGCGCTGCCCCTCCTTTGGTGTTTTTTCTTTTATAAGTTCTTTGGTAAAGTCCTAGTGGCGTAGGATCACATCACCATCGAAAGACCATCCCATGGCTATGGTCACATCATATCACCTAAGATGACTGAAACATTGTGCTTGTTTTCCATGCCTGTCATGTGAAACAAAACTTTGCAAGTCCACAAAGGCCTGACGTTGCTAGAAAATAAATACAGTGTTGCAGCTTACCGTCATAGCTAAAATTCTATTCCCACAAAAACATTTTGCTGTGAATATATGAAAAAGTACTTAAATATGTCAAGACACAGTAGTGTTCAGAACAAACAAGCTACATTCAACAAATCAAGGAATCTGTTACGTCCCCAGCAGACTTCTTTTCTTCCATTTTTAGGTATTTCATCTTGTTAGGTCCAACCGTGTGGAATGACCTGCCAGCTGTGTGACACTCTCCCACTCTCTGACTGTCTTTAAATTACACCTGAAGGATCATCTGTTGAACTTGGCTCTCCTTTAATGATAGCCCTGCTATGATGTTGATGCCTTGCTTATGTTTCAGAACTCTTTTTGTAATCCAGTTTGAGTTGAGTACAGTACTTTTGCTTGTTACAAACATTTTGGATAAAAGTGCTATTATAAATTCCAATGGATAAATATATTGATGAAAAAAGCATTGCTCAAGTTTCCCATGCCTGTCATGTGAAACAAAACTTTGCAAGTCCACAAAGGCCTGACGTTGCTAGAAAAGAAATACAGTGTTGCAGCTTACTGTCATAGCTAAAATTCTATTCCCACAGAAACATTTTGCTGTGACTATATGAAAAAGTAATTAAATATGTCAAGGCACAGTAGTGTTCGGAACAAATAAGTTACATTACATTTTGCAACAAACGTTCCATTGTATTAAATCCGGGGAAAGGTCAACACAAGAGAAAAAACATCTTGAAAAGAAAGCCTTTACGTTAGCATCACACAGTTAAATGAAATAACCCTTTTAACTCTACCTTAATTATAATGAAATTAAATAATTTTACATAAAATGTATAAAAACCACAAAATTTATTGCATAGAACTAACTATCGTTAGAGATAGCCTACTACCACAAATTTTCGCATTATTCATATAAATGCATGTTTTTCATTCTGTAAAAATATCAAGTTTATAATTCATTGTTTACACATTTTTTACCATCTTTTCTAGCTGGGGCATATTAGCAAAAATCATACAAACACTATGCCACATTATTTAGCAGAAACTCCATTAATAAGAATAGGTATCATTAGTGCAACTTCATTTATATGCATTAATGTTACCCTATGTATGTTTTCTTCATCTCACATTTTAAAAGACACTGTTACAGTGCTTCTACCACACTTGTCTCTGTTTCATGTATCACTGCATCTGCCTTGTGTAACATATACTTTCAACTTTTTGTGTTCCCTATAAATTTGTTGTGCATTAACATTCAAAATCTCACTGGATCACTGTCATGTTTCTTATAGTATGTCTCTTTAAAGAGTTAGGGAGTGTTATTTTCTTTCGCTTATAAAAAAATCCAATTCTTGCCATCTTTATTCTATGTCAAATCAGCTTCTAAATTCCCATCTTCTGAACCTTTTCTTTCTTCGAATCGCTCTGCTAATAATTTTTCATCTACCTTTGTCTTAAAGATCATTTTGATCTGAGCATCTCTCTTGTACTCCTCTTTGCTAGTCACTCTTCTCTCCCTTTCAAATACTTCCCTTACAAAGGTGAATAACACTCCTAGTGTGCATTCCCCATCAACGTTCACTCTTTCTGCTTCTGATCTAGTCTCTAAATCAGAAGTTTCTAATCACATCTCTGTAGTAATCACTCCAGGCTGGTTGAGATGTTTTAGGAGTATTTATTGTAGATCAATAGTACAGCAGTAATACAGCCCCACCAGGAGCAGCCAGCAAGGCGCTCAGCCCTTCTCCAACTGTGGTTTCCAGAGACCAACATTCCATATTACATCATCTCCACAGTGTTCCACTGGTGGAGCAGTGGATGACATGAACAGCACTATAACCAAGATACTATATATCCTCCTTTCTTCCAGAAGGAAAACAGAAAAGAGAAATAAAGAATCAGATGTAGAAGCTGGAAGAACAAAATAGAGAGGAGAGTACTAGGGAGAAACAGGGCAGAGGTAGAGAGAAAGAAAACAACCAAGAATCTGAGGAAACAGATAAAAATAATCATCCATAAACCATCCTCCTTTCTCTATATAACCAAAGAAAAGAAAGAGAAAGATAGAAACCATCACTGACTACCCCCTGCACACCTACTGGCCAGGCAGGTATGCGAGAAGGCAACCCAAATCAGGAAGAAACAAGATGACAGAGAAGAAGAGAAATACAAAGGATTACTCATGCTTCCATGTAATAATTTTTTTTTTTAACAGCACTGGGTGAAACAGTCTACTAAAACAAGAAGCAATACGTAGAGGATAAATATAACACCCAGTGTACTGAAACCCTGCACCATAGAAATAGAACAAGAACCCAAACTATGCATCCAGTAAGGGTAGAAATAAGCGTGTGCAGGAATGACCTCAAGTGGAGATCTAAATATTGTGCACTGTTAAAGTAAAAAAAAAAAACACAACCCACACTAGACACCTTATGTAAGGTAAAAAAACGTGCACTGTAGTGAAGGTATAAGACATGTAATGTCATGTCCGTGTAAGGACGCACCTCGACTAGAGGTCATATGTTATGCACAGGATGATGGGGAGACCCAACAGACACACCTCACGGAGAGGTCAAACACACCTCGCGGAGAGGTCAAGAGACAATGTGCATTGGAAATGCGGGACAAAAATCCTCGCAACATGTGAGCCATGAGGTGAAAGTGTGCACTGTAATTAAAGAGACATACCTCGTGGAGAGGTCAGTGTTGTGCACTAAAGTAGCAGGACTAAAACCCTTGCGAGACACCTTGTGTGGAGGTAAGGACAATGTGCACTGTAATAACGGGACTAAAACCCCTGCGAGACACCTCATGTTGAAGTACAGACATTATGCACTATGTGACAGGACTAAAACTCTTGCGAAAAAGAGAAAGTAAACACTGCTCCATGAAACAAAAAAAAAACAACCTAAAAGGTTCTATAGCTTGACTTGTCACACTATTAAAAGGTCACTGAGCAGTTTTAGAAAAAGTAGAGTTAACAACAACACACCCTGTGTAGGGCAACAAAACAAGAAACAACAACCTTGTGTGGAGGTCTGTTGACATGCACTGTAGCAATAGAGTACACCATAAACTGTAATAAATTAGACCTTCAAAATTGGCATAGAAATACTGAATGGTGAGACATTGGCCATGGAGCTTAAAGCTCGTAATGTGAGGAATAGTCACTAGATGGCAGTATAACACAGAGCAGTGAAAGAAGAAATGCACGTAAACAAGATTTCACAACTCGAGAAAAGAATGCAACCTCCAAACAAAACAAGTCACTGTTGTTTTTTCAAAGTCGCATGTGCTCCAACAAGCCTTCCAAGTATGTTATGCCCATAAGAAAAAGAAATTTCTTCATGTTGGAGTTTCCTAAAATCTTGATGTAGATGTGGAACGTGAAGAAAACAAGGACGCACTCCATTGTGCTTTGCACGCGTGGGTTTGCATCCCATCCTCGTCGCCATAAAATTGTAGTAATCACTCCAGGCTGGTTGAGATGTTTTAGGAGTATTTATTGTAGATCAAGAGTACAGCAGTAATACAGCCCCACCAGGAGCAGCCAGCAAGGCGCTCAGCCCTTCTCCAACTGTGGTTTCCAGAGACCAACATTCCATATTACATCATCTCCACAGTGTTCCACTGGTGGAGCAGTGGATGACATTAACAGCACTATAACCAAGATACTACAATCTCCTGTGCTAACCCCACTGCTTCTCCTGCTAACCCTCTTCCTCCTCTTCCTATTAAGCCTGCCTATTTTTTACTTGTATCTCTATTTTATTCTATCACGTCTTCAGCAATTTCTTTCTTCAGCGTTTAAGTCTTCAACTGTTATTCCTTTACTCACTTCCTCCTATCTGCCGGCCCATTTCTTTACTACACTATTTATCAAAGATCCCTTCAGAGCACAATTTACTTTCCTTGTCTTAGTCAAGTTTCTGTCCAGGTCACTCTACTGCAACTGCACTCCCTGCTGTATCTGATTGCACTTCATTCTTTGTGGATTTTGGATTCTGTTCTTTCCTGGTTCTCTTCTTATCCATCAGGTTGTTCATTTACTGTATATTTGAAGTTAACTATGCACACCAGCCTCACTGAGGTGTGATGTCCTCATGGCTTCTTGCTTGACCCATCATTATTTACATTGTACACTGTTCCACTATATTCTATTATCTCTTCCATTTGGTTTTCACTCTCAATTTGATGCTGAAGATACTCAGGTATACTTCTCATTTACCACATTTACTGCTCCTCTTCACACTCATCTTTCTTGCTCCTTGTTTGCCTGCACTATTGAAGCAATACACATTTCCATTATATGTTATTATCACTTGTTTTGATATTCATGCACATTTTTATGCTGGTGATATTCAGATTTACTTCTCATTTAGTATTTTTATTGCTTCTCTTCATTCTTGTTTTCTGCCTACTTGTCCGCTAAGCTTAAATTAATCAGAGACAGAAGTCCTCTTTATTTCCTGCTTCAAATTCCATCCCTAACACCCTCAAATTATTTATTTTGCTAAATCTTCCATCACACGTATTGAGAGAGCATGTAACCTTGATATAACTTTAACTCCGGTCTAACTTTTCAGAGTCAAGTTTTCAACTGTACAGTATTTAAAAAATCATGCCTTTACTTTCATTCTTTGTTGTCAAACTTCTAATTCACAGTTTTTTCCTGCCTCGTTTAAATTATTGATTTCTCTTCATGTAGGAGCTCTACTGAATGTTTTACTATTGATTCTTCAATCTTCTTTTCTTATTCTATTTGTTCTTGGAATTTCTGATCATGTTGCACCTTCTTTAACAGGCTACATTGGCTATTATTTGGTTTTAATTTCATAATTTGTTCCTTGTTTTCAAATGTGTTACTTCTTGCTCTGCCTTATTAGAGTGATTTACTGCACCCATTTCAATCTACCGGGCACCTACATTCAACAAATCAAGGAATCTGTTACGTCCACAGCAGACTTCTTTTTCTTCCATTTTTAGGTATTTCATCTTGTTAGGTCCAACCGTGTAGAATGACCTGCCAGTTGTGTGACACTCTCCCCTACTCTGACTGTCTTTAAATTACACCTGAGGGATCATCTGTTGAAATTCGCTCTCCTTTAGTGATAGCCCTGCTATGAAGTTGATGCCTTGCTTATGTGTCAGAACTTTTTGGGGAATTCAGTTTGAGTTGGGTACAGTACTTTTGCTTGTTACAAACATTTTGGATAAAAGTGCTATTATAAGTTCCAATGAATAAATATATTGATTAAAAAAGCATTGCTCAAGTGTTTCTCCTGAAGTCAATTAATAGCCAGTTGATGGGAGCAAAGAGTAAACTTGAATGCTTAATGAGGAGCATTCAAGGCAGTTCATGGCAAAGTTGTAAACACAACTTGATCTCAAACATCATCATGAGCATCACACTGGAGCCCTGGCTGGATTGCTTCCAATTGAATTCCGTACACAGTAGGGATCCTTCCAGTACAAAAACTATGCGTTAATACTTTTGCCACTTTGCATGTGTTTTGTACACTGCAGCACACATGCAAAGTTGGAAACATTTGGAGAGTTTTAAAACTTGCTCCACAGTTTCACCTGCCTTGTCGAGGCATAAGATTGTGGTTTAAATCCCTGTCTACAATTGTTAGCAGACAGATATTTGCATCAAAACCCATGAGTGGTTGCATGGGAACACCCAAGTACCACCTATGGAATACCGCCTTGACGCAAAGTAGAGCAATGTAGTGCTTTGCACTACGTTGCATTACTTTGGCCAACTTACAGTGCAAATCATGATTTGCGTTGAAAAGTAAATACCACCACAACACTTTGCACTGGGTTTGCATTACAAAAGTCACTCAAGCCCGGAGCAAAGTGTTATTAAAGTCGAGTCATTTGATATCAGAATCACAAACCATATTTTTAGGTCTGGCTTGGCAGTGCAGCTGTCTCTTACCTTATGTGATCAACAGAAGCTTTAAGATGCTCTACTGAAGCAAGGCTTTGGCTACTCTTACATGTTGATTTCTTTAACTCCAGTGTTTGATCAGGCTGAAGTTGTGTGCTGCTACTGAAAAGTGTGCTTGTATTACAGTTAAAGGCTCGTTGGAAAACATATGCACAATACTGTAGGCCTGAATTGGTTAAGTCAATGATGCCACTTGTCAGATGCCATATATCTGGTCTATTATTATGAAGAATTAGGACAAAGGCAGCAGGTCTGACTTATTTATTGTGAAAAGCATATGTCAAGGCTAATAAAACTGTAAGAGTGAACTGGTAATACACTGTGGTAAACCCTGTGCATATGTGGTTTTGTTACAAGGAATCTCACAGATTATTGCAGGAGGCAAGAATTTTTGTTTTGGTTACCCTCTGTAACAAATCCATGGGGTATAAGTTTTCACTGTGAAAAATCTTGTTATTCCAAGCAAGGAGGGATGTACATTGTTTTGCAAACCATATTTTGTAAGCATTAGTAATTTTATGACTGTATGCAAATGGTTGTCTTATGGGAAAGCCTATGTTTAGTACAGTATGACTGAGCTGGTTCTGGTGATAAACCAAAGATAAAGGATGTATACCTGATTGTTTCCCTGGGAAAGGTTAAGTCAGAAGCCATTGACTGGTCTGTTTATTATCACAAGTTCCAACAAAGGTAATTAAGATGACCTATTTATAGGGAAGCATGTGTTAAAGTCAGTAGGCCTGTAAGGGAAGATTGTTATTATACTGTGTATACAGGTATTTTGTTACATGGAATCTCACAGATTACTATGGTAGGCAAGGATTTTGGAGTTGGCTACCCTCTCTGACGAACTTTGGGGTACACAAATTGAACTGTGAGAATGTATTTTAGGTCCATTTAGGTGGAACTGCATACTCTTTTTCCAACTGTAATTTTGTACATAATTTCAATTTTCTGTTGGTATTCCAGTGGTTTCCGGTAGTCAAGTTTATGTTCAGTACAGTAGGCCTGAGTCGGTTGACAAGACAATGAGAAAGGCTTTTGCACCGATTGGCTCATTGGAAAAAGTTGTCAGATGTTATGTGTCTGATGAATGAATGGGGATTTATGGACCACAAGCCTATTCTGAGGTGTGTCCCGACGCTAGAGGAGGGGGCCCATGGAGCGCACCCAGAAACCAAGCCCTAACTGCCCCACACGGAAAAGCCACATTTTTAGTTTACTGAGGAAAGTGGTCTCAAGGGGCATCTGATGCAATTCGCATGAGAGCTCATTCCAAGCTTTGGCAGCAAGGAAAGAGAAGGCTTCACCACCTCTTTGGACATGCTTAAAGTGAAGAATCGACAGAAGCGAAGCAGAGATGGAATGCAGCGCTCTTGAGGGGAGGTGCTGGACAAATCTCTTTGCCAGATAACCAGGACTGGACCGATACACTGCTCTGTGGACCAGAATTAGGACTTTAAATAGGATCTGTTTCCTAACGGGTAGTCAATTGAGGTCTTTCAAGACTGGTTAAATTGAAGAGTACCTAGGCAAATGGATTTTGGACCACCTGTAGGCGGTTCACTAAGGCCTTCACCACTCTTAGGTAGAGAGTGTTTACGTAACTCAAGCATGACGTGATCCGCGCATGGATCACAACTCTACTAGACTCCAGAGGAAGGTGGGAAGAAATGTCTTCATTGTACAGAGCATACCAAACTATTGGCCTACCACCACAGAAATCTGTGGGTGCAACGATAGCGCGATGTCCAGCTTCACCCCTACGTTTTTAACAACCAAAGATGGGGGGGCAGTAAGTCACGGGACCAGAGATCTACCCACCAGTTCAACACGTGATCCAAATGGAATAATTTTCATCTTCTCCATGTTGCATTTGAGTTGGCTACCCTGCATCCATTCAAAAATGGTGCCCATACAGTCTGTGAAAGATGTTGCAATTGAGGCATGAGATCCGTCAGAGGCAAAGAGCAACTGGGTATCGTCGGCATTATTTTAAACCCAAAAGGCTCAACTACAGAGGCCATAGGATACATGAAAACATTAAAAAAGGATCAGGCTTAATGAGGAGCCCTGCGGGACCCTCTAGTTGACTGCCTTGACCTCAAAAGAAAAAGGGGCGAGGCAATCCGATTGGCCTGATCGGATCTGTTCATTACAAAAAGTTACAACAAAGGCAATAGGCCTAACACATTTGAAATGAAAAATACTTGTTAAAACTAATAGGCCTTATTGGTGAATTGGTATTATTTTGTGTTAAAGCCTGTAGAGATGCGACTCTATTAGAACACACGGCCAAAGCGCTGGACGCTTGGGCACGAATGCGATTGGCATGGCTTGGGAGGATTGCGGCAGTCAAAATGACGGTTCTCCCTCGCATCCTTTATATATTTCAGACGATCCCTATGACGCCTCCGCCAAGGGCGCTAACTCAATTACAGACCCTTATCAACAAATTCGTATGGGGTGGAAAGAAGCAGCGCCTCTCGCTAACTTAAATGGTCCGTCCGAAAAAAGAGGGGGGAGTGGGTCTTCCTTTGATTAGCGGCTACTACCAGGCGTCCTGCCTTCGTTACATCGTGGAATGGAACAGACCCTTGTCTGGTAAGCACTGGAACTTCATGGACCAGACGGTAGCTGGAATTAACATATGGCGGGAGCTCTGATTACCACGCAAGCACAGGGCCTGGGGGCTATACTCCTCACCAGTCACTTCCCCGACACTGAAGGCTTGGGATCGGGTGGCCATCAAAAAGGGCTCGACGACCTTTCCCTTGCCTATGACTCCAATTGTAGATAACCCAGACTTTCCCCCAGGGCAGGCCTCAGTGGTGTTCCAACGATGGAGAGAAGAGGGATGCAAGAGAGTGGGATCTCTCTTTGACACAGAAGGCCTGGCCCCGTTTGCTCAGCTTAGGCGAGACTACGATCTCCTAGCGACTGATGAATATGCATATCGCCAACTATATCACTGGGTCACCATGCCCCCTAATTACAGTAGAATGTCCCGACCTCTTACTTCATTTGAAAAATGGCTGATCCGCAAAAAAGATGACCGTCGCCTTATCTCTGAACTGTATGCGATGCTTATTGCGCGACCCGCAGAGCAACGCATGAAGGCGCAAACACGATGGGAGACGGAGCTGGGAAGGCCACTTTCTGCGAAAGAATGGGAGCATATACTTTACCGAGCACACCACACTGCGCACAATTATGCCGGGGCGGAATCCGCATTTAAAGTCTTCTCATATTGGTGCTATACCCCAATGCGAATACACAGTTGGGACAAAAGCAAATCTGAGCTATGCTGGAGGGTGTGTGGGATGTCTGGCACCCTATCGCACTTGCTATGGCATTGTCCGAAACTTCAGCGCTACTGGACTGAGGTCCTTAATAACATTGACGATGCATTCGATATCGCCATACCCCGGTTTCCGGAGTACACCCTCCTTGGACTGTCACACTCTCGGGTCTTCCCTCTACGATCTATGAGAGGCAGGCAAATGGCGCTAGCCTTATTAGCAGCAAGACAAGTCATCTTAGCTCAGTGGGGAACAAAGGCCATACCTGAGTTCACGACTTGGTTGCATCGCCTGTGGCACATTTTGGCTATGGAGTGCCTGTCCCTAGTAGTGGATGGGAAGGGGGAGGTCTATGCCGAATTATGGGCTCCATTTCTGCAGCTGCTGTCCAAAGATATGAGGGAAATCACCTGCCCTAAATATCTGCAAATCCTTAAACTACTGCCACAGGCTGCTAATGTAACCGCACCTCTGAACACAACCTGAGAGGGACCTGCCACCAACCTTACTGTTCGTGGGTCATAGAGTTGATTTGGTAGAGTTGATTGGTGCGGAAGAGGGTGGGGGAGGGGTAAGGGGGGTTTATGTCCGGGTATGTTCTCCTTGTTGTCTTCACCTTTTATTTTTTCATTGTTTTTCTCTACATTGAAAAGTAAGAAGTCACCGATCACTACGAAGAGCCATTGCTGCCATGGCGCTGCCGGCCTCAGGGTTGTGGGCATAAAAGCTGTGTATTGCAGCTCGATGTGCGCTCTGTCAGCCTGTGATGTAGGCAGGAGGCTGTGTTTTCTCATTTTGACCCCTTACCAATAAGCAGATTGGTTCCATAAAGCCTGTAGAGAGGTATTATGTTACTTAGAATCTAACAGATTACTCTAGTAGGCAAGAGGTTTGGTATTGGTTACCCCCTCTGACAAACCTGGGGGTAAAAGATTTGCTCTGTTATAATCCTTTTTAGGACTTCTCTGGAGGACTTTTACGTTGGTTTTCCAGCTGTAATTTTGTACATATTTGAAATTTTACGACTGTTGCCTTGTAAGAAAACCTATGCTCAATACAGTAGACTTGAGTTGGTTATTTTAACAAGCAAGTGACAAAACCAGGAGGCCTGATTGGGTCACTGGAAAAGGTATAAACAAATTCATATGTCTGATTTGTTTATTTTTAAATATTTACAACTAAAACAGTAAGTCTGACTTGTGTTTTGTGAAAAGAATGTATTAAATCCAATGATGTCTTTTAGAGTGGATTGTTATTATACTGTGATAAAGCCTGTACACAGCTATTTTGTTACATGTAATCTCATAGATTACTATGGGAGGCATGGGTTTGGTGTTGGTTACCCCCTCTGAATAGCCCTCATAGGTGAAGATCTGCACGGTAGAATCCTAGTTAAGCCCACTTAGGAGGGGTTGTATATCGTTTTGTCAACTGCAGCTATTTACATAGTTGCAATTATACTCATACATGCCTGGTGGGTGCTTTCTCGCAAAGGTCACACCCAATACAGAAGGCCAACATTTGTTATTGTGAAAATCCCAAATGAAAGGCTATAGGCCTGATTGAATGATTGGAAAAAGTTATGTCATATGAGTCTTGTCCATTATGCTTTTTATAAAAAACTATGAAAAGGTAGTAGGGATGACTTATTTATAGTTAAAACATTTGTAAAAGGCAATATAAATTTAAGGGTTGTTTGTTATCACACTGGGTAAAACCTGTAGCCAGTAAATATGGTACATGGAAAAAGGACAAATTACTGTGGTTTTCAAGGGTTTTGGTGTTTGTTACCCCCTCTGACAAACACTGGGCGTTGAAGTTTTGCATTTGAGAATTCTTGCTAGACCTGTTTAAACAGGTTGCATATTTTTTGCTCACTAATTCTAAACCATGTGGGTATTGAAGGGTATTGTCCATAGCTTATCATTGTTTTTACCATTCCAAGATCACATTCACATGTAGGAGCAACCAACATGTCAGCTATCTTGGATTAGTACAACAATCACTGACTATACACAATACCATGCTAAGATGAACTCTCACTGCAATGTTGATTTTTTATGTTTTCTTAACTGCAAGTTTATGCAGGGGCTTTTTCTTTTTTCTTTTATTTATTCTTTTGATTTATACTGCTTATGCTTGTTAAGTTTGTGTGTGTGTTTTTTTTACAATAGGTGAGTGGATGAATTTAAGAGTGATCCAGTGGGTGGATAAATGACTATGGGCCCCATGCATCATCCGAAAATCAGGTCGCAAACGGGCAGATTCGCAGAATCTGCCCCTTTGCGTACCTGTATTTTGCATTTGGGATGCATCATCCCAAATGCAAAAATCGCAATTTAAGGAATCGCAAAATTGTGATTACTTAAATTGCGATTGCATTTAAGGATTCGCAAATTTAGATTCCTTAAATGCAATGCAACAAAGTAAAAAAATTAGCGATTTCGCTACTAGGGGGCGCAATTTACCATGAAGTTGAACCTCATGGTAAATTGCAAAAACTTTGTGAAATGCACTAAAGTGCATTTTTCAAAGTTGAAGGTTACACACACACATGTCCTTGGGACATGTGTGTGCGCAACATATGTGCACGGATCAATTTCAGGGGTGCAACAGGGTGTCCTTTTGACACCCCTGCACCCTTGAAATTGCATGCGCAATTTGCGAGTACCTATTGGTACTCGCAAATAGCACTCGCAATTTCCATTCATTCCTATGGGCCTGTAGGCCCATAGGAATGAATGGGAAGCCATTCCTTATTTGCGACTCGCAATTTGCAGTAGTCGCAAATAGGAATGTGAAGGAATCGCTATTATTATAGCGATTCCTACATGCATAGGATTTTGCGAATCCTTAATTGCGAATCCTTAATATTCGCTATTAAGGACTCGCAAAATCCTAGCTTGATGCATGTGCCAGTCAATGAGTTCAAGGATGAGTGACAGAGGGCATGTCGGATGAGCGATGGACTTCCTAAACTTATCATTATCTGAAAAAGCACTTTCAGTTAGAAGCCAGACCAGTGGACAGTATACATGCTTGTTACTGGGTAGTAGGAGCTATCCACGTGACACATTCTGAACATTAAGAAGATTTGTTTTCAGGTCATTTTCAGGACCTGGGTTTTTGGACTGAAGCTATGTGTTTAGTGAAAGTTACGATTCCTTTTACTTTTGTGTCCTGCATTTCCAAAAAAGTATGAAGCTTTTTCTACACTAACCCTGACTAAATACATTGTAGATTTGCAATTTTAAACTAAAGACCTACTGGTGTTGAGAAGCCATTCACTACATTCACTACATTAAACTATCTGGTAAATTAACACAGTTGTTACTAATTACATGTGTATAAATTGCCACTCAATTAAAATTTAAAAAGAAACTTCTAACTCTATTTGGTTATGGTAGAGGTGGTGGTAGTCAGAATTACCAGAATTGCAATCTAAAAGTAGGTTTGTGCTGTTTAAATGTTTTTCCTTTCTTCCTGTTTTTCTTAAGTCAACATTTTCTGGGAATTCTCTCAACGCAGATGACCTCCACAATTTGAATTCATATGGGAAACTCTCTTTATTTCTACATGGTATAGGCAACTGAGGGTTTTTGTGATGGGAGTGGGAAGGTACTTAGGATCTCACATATAGTTTGATGGATGCAGGACCTCCATCAAAAAAGTAACCAATTCCCTGTTAGACAAACTTGCATTTACCATGCTCTATTTAGAGTTGGCGGAGGCACCTGTCTCTGATAGCGGCGGCTATACTTGTTCCACCAGTGAGAACTACTCTGTCTCCCCTTTGAGACAATATGCCAGGTCTGCCAGTGGAAACTTTAGACTGACGACTCATGAGGCAATGTACTTTAAAGCATCTACCCTATTTAGGGTACAAATTCTGCCATACATTTTTCCTGTTTAGGATCACTGGGGATAGCCTGGGGGTCCTGAGCAGGAAATCAAAGAAATGACCCCCATTAACTAAGAGAAAATGTTAGGAGCATTTCAATTTTTGTTTTTTAACAATTAACTCCCCATTAGACAATTTTATTTTTGAAAAACAAATGACTGTCCAAAGCGGGTGTCTTAAACATGGCACCTACTCAGCAAAGCTTCAGTACCATCAGGGAGCCACTGTCACAGTGGCTGTGCTGAAGGCGCCGAGATTAGCAGAAAGATCGCTGTACTCTAAGTAAAGCCCTTAGTTTGACAATGAATCTTCTGCCAGCAGAAACATAAAAAATAATGGATATGTTTACCCGTGTCAAGACAACTCACTGGGACTACTGGGCCCTTCTGCCTTATTGTTGGAGTGATGGTACTGCCCTTCATGCTGAAAGCTAAGTTGCTGGATGTCAAATAGAGCAGTGTTCAGTTATTGTTGTGTCCCAGCCACTCTTACTGATAAGATGAGTTTAATTCTTGTTTTTTTACATATCAGAATGACTTGGAGGCCACAAGTCAGGATCCTACCATAGTTGGCTCAAATCTTCATACTTCCACTTTACCGCCTTAAAAGATAAAGGGCCTAATTACAATGTCGGTTGAAAGCATCCAACCGCTGGTCGGAGGCTTTCCGACCGACATTGTAGGTTTAAACTCCAACCGCCGCATTACAATGACAATGATTGAAGTTTAAACTAGCCGGAAAATCAGATTCAGATCCAGCGGGCTCAAGGAACCCATCGGCAAGTCAGAAAGGCCCCATAATCCCTAAAGGACGGCGTTTCCGCTGTCAGGATTATTATGGCACTTTCCGACAGTAGTTCCATGTCGGCCTTGCCGACATAGAACTAGTATCGGAAAGTATCTTTGGGGGCCCCAAGCAGGGAGCCCTTCCCCCCTGGCCCTCTGCATGTGGCCCTGGGGGGCACCTATGGTGTCCCATTTAACATCCCTCCATCGTGTGGCAGCTACCATGAAGTGCCTGCCACAGGGTGCAGGGATGTGTAAAAACTTACATTTTTCAATGGGAGCTTTTGCTGTGGGTGATTTCAGCCCGTCGCACAGGCTCCCATTGAGAAATGGAAGTTTGCGACTGCACCATGTGCGATCGCATCCTAATTGCAGTGTTGAAACCGCCGACTTGAGGTTGGTCGGTTCCACATCTGCAGCGATGTCAGTCGGAGGCAACTCTGAGCGACATCATAATCAGGGCCTAAGTGTGCTTTTGTTAAAAGGGACTTTTTAGAGGAAAGGGCAATCTGCCCAGAAAATTCCTTCTAAATTGAACCATATATTTTCAGCACACTAACCCACCCATAACACCCATAGCAGCTAACTTAGATTGTTTTTTCCTTAAAGAATTGATAGTTGGTAGGTAGGGGATTCTACATTGTCGTCTGATGTGATCCATTCTTAGAGCAAAAGATGCAATTTTCCAGCAGGACTGGGTGAAAAACATTAGAGGAAATGTGGAACAGAAGTAATCCACCCTTTTAAGCTCTCCACTGTCACAGTATGATGTGGTTTAGCAATGACTTACCAGTTCAAAAATGACATGTGTGCCGAATGGATGGTAGAAAATTTAATTCTGCACAAGTTTTTGTCAAAACATTATTTGTACTGATCAGATGTTGCACAGACTGTCAGAGGGTGCCAATGCTGTTTTTCGATTGCTCGGTTGGTGACAATGTTGGTGCAATGTTGTCCACGGGTGGTGAAATCTTGTTTACGACTCGATGGAAGAATAGAACTACAGTAGTGGCACTATAAACCTATTATTACTACATCTCAAAAATATTTGTCCTCTTTATTTCTGTTGGGTACAACGATGACTGAAAAATCACTGCAATGGAGAATAAAGTATTTATATGCCAAGGTAGTGGCATCTCCTTTCTGTTCTTAGCCTGATTTTCTTTTCCTTTCAGTGGGTGTTTTCTTCATTTAGGGGCATATGTACAAGCAAATGTCAGAGTGCGGAGCTCCGCCGAATTTGGCAACTTTGCGCTCCAACATTTCCAACATATTTCCAACAATACGGGGCACCCCTGTGTTTTCCCTATCGCTGCCGCTAAAATTAGTTGCCTAGCGCCAACACATAATCAATCAATAATGGCGATTTGTTACTTCTATGTGTGCTGCAGAATGGAGCACACATAGAAGTAGCAAATCGTCATTATTTAATGATTGTTTATGCGCAGGAAGGGACACATTCATGCACATAAACAATCATTTATGGCATTTTGCTCTTTCTATGTGTGCTTTAAAATGAAGCACACAGAAAAAGCAAAAACAAGGAGAATTTAAAGTATTTCTCCTCATTTCCCCATTCTAACACCTGCTCTTGCATGGCGTTAGTTTTTGGCGCGGCCTCAGATTTACAGATCCTTGTAAATCTGGGGCAGCATCAAAAAGCAATGGGTGTTGTGGTGGAATGCCCACTGCAACACCCATTGCACGCCCCTTTCAAGCAGATGCCTGCGTGAAACTGTACCATATTTACAAAGTGGCGTTAAGCCACAAAAAGTGGCTTAACGCCACTTTGTAAATATGGAGCCCAGCATTGGGCCACAGGAACGTCGCTAAAATTGTCCTTGTAAATATGACCCTTAGTGAGTACGAAAAGAATGTTGCTAGAAATGTTCTCCCAACATGCATAGAACTTTGCAGCCTTACTTTAGAGCTCATTTGTGAGGGGTGATGTGTAAGTGCTATTACAATTTAAATGTATTCCAGTTCCTATATACAAATTTAGGTCTGGGTGGACCTAAAGCAATGGTCATCTTCGTGTCAACAGTACCCTATTATGCATATGTGCTCAATTCTGGGGTAAATGAGCCCAGTTGCTACTTTTAATGTTTCACATCTTAAGGATTCTTACTTCGGCAAGGGGAGTAATTTAGTGGATTTTAGGATCAAACCTCGTTTATGATATTGTTTTAAATGCAGACATAAATTAGGAAAATGTAACACTAAATTAAACTCTACCACTATGACTTGATTCGGAACTGAAGTATACCACACATTGATGGATGGAATGCTTGAATTAATCTCAGCCACTGGTAATTTCTCAGGCTGCATCCCAGCTTATTGTTATTCTGCACACCATGCCACCTCAGTTTGGACCCAGCCATAAACAAATAGTTTTGACCCTGCTCCAATAGGAGCAGTCCTGTTGCACCCGTGTCCTGCCCTATAGCAGCTCCCAAGTTGATCTCTGGTGAGGGGGACCCGCTGCTTCACAAGAGCAATTCAGACCATGTTGCTGTCAGCGGGCCACCGCACATGGCTTTTAGATTTACCTCAGGACAGCCAACCTGCCAGTATGATTTCACGCACTCTTGCTCTCCTCCCTGGGTGGGGGCCTTGGCAAGAGATGTCATTGGTGTCTCCATACTGCTTTACGTTCTGTTTCCCATAATCTGCTAGCAAGGATTTCTGGAGTATATCCTGTCCTTTCCAAGATGGCCACTATACCATCAATCAATCAATCAATCATACAGTAATTGTATACCACAGCTTATCACTCGTGAGAGTATCCAGTAGTTCCTATGAGGTGAATCCCAATCCATTATGACTAAGCTCTCTACCTGTGAGGTATTTCCTGTCTTTAGGGTATAAAAGCCAGCTGATCTGTTTCTCCAATCTCTGCAATACTTCTCACTCCTTGTTGGTGAGTTTCCTCACTTCTGATCAGTTTTAGGATTTCCTGGTCCTTCCGCTATATAATTTCAGCTCATGGCATTCCTGTATATCCTGAAGTCTCCTGCTCCTTTGGATTCCAGCCTCCTGTCTTTGGGTTTCTACAGTAACCAGCAGCCTTGCTGTGAACTAGGAGGTTTTTAGACTTTGGGCTTTTTCCTCCATCCTTGCAGTGCTTAATTTGTAAAATATTAAGTACCAGGGCTCTGACCAGGAGGCCACTGCAGTTTGCACCACCCATCGCCCCTGTCATTGCTGCCAAAACAACTACTAACCATCTCTCTCGCATGTAAATGTGACAGTTCAGATTATTCCAGGGCCCCAAAGCTAAAGGAATGGCTGGGAGGCAGGTATTAGTAATTTTTTAATGCATATTGTTTTCCTAAACAACTGTTATACTGCTCATCTCTAAATTACAGGAGCAGCGCCACCTTGTGGCAGACTGCCCTAAGTGTGGTGTTGACAATTAGGTGCCGGTGCCGAGCACCGGAAACCAATTAAGTGCCGGTGCTCAGCACCGGAAAGCTCCGGCTCAAATTAAGCACTGCATCCTTGCCTCCTTATGGAAGGCACCATCTGCTTACGTTCTTTCATGTGTCGGTGGCATCATTGCTACTGGAAGGGATTGCCCTTACCGCTGACAGGCCAAGATGGTAAAGACCTGGGCTTCTCAACCTCCCCACAGTCAGAGACTTCTAGTTAGGCGTAAGGTTCATTACAAATGTGTGTGCGAGATCCACGTCTGGGCATATCTTTCCCATTAGGGAGTCGCACTGAAGTTTACAAAAAAGTGTTGGATACAATGGTTGAATTAATCTCAGCCAGTGGTAATACTAGAGGCCCCATCCAAGTCCATCATTATAGTTCACACCATGCCTCCTCAATTTGAGCCCAGACGTATGCAAATCAGTCTTGACCCTGCTCCAAGAGGATACAGTCCAGCCCGAACTGTCAGGCCAGGACCTCCCTGAACCAGAAAACAAGCAACCCAAGACCACTATGCCCTTATTAGGTCTAATGTTATGTTAGGTTACCTGTATTTTTATAGCGCGCTATCAGCAGTGAGGGCATTCTGGTTCTGTAACAGGTGAGTGATGCTGGCTTCAGGGGGCTTACTTAAAGAGCCAGATCTTCAGCTTGTTGTGGAATTCAAGAAGGGAGGAGGAGGTTCTGATATGTTGTGGGAGACTGTTCCAGGCTTTAAGAGCTATGTATAAGTAGGCACAACCTTCTGATCTGCTTTTGTGTATGTGTGGGGTGTGTCATAGTGAGAGTCCGGCAGAATAGAGGTACCTGGAGAGGTGGGGGGATTTTATGCATACCGAATACATAGTTATAAAGTCTTGTGCCTCTGCCAATATATGAATCTCTGAAAGGGAGCAGTTGCAGACAATGTGCACTGATTGTTTGGAGTATAGGGGTTGACTAGGATAAGAAAGATAGGCACAAACCCCATTTTAGTCATGACTTGAAATAGGTATACCCATTTCACCCAATCAAATGTCTTTTCTGAATCGAGGGAGAGGGTCACCTTCTCATCCTGGTTGTTGCAGACCTGCCACAACAAATGAAGCAGCACTCTCAGATGGTTCCGCGAGGAATGCTGCGGTGTGAAGCTTACTTGGTTCCTATGAATGAGCAACTACCCTGCCCAGTCTAACAGCAAGGAGTTTAGCCCAGATTTTAATATCACTGTTCAGTAGCGATATAGGTCTGCAGCTGGAAGTTTGTTGCAGATCCTTATTGGGTTTCAGTACTTCAGTACTAGGGAAATATATGCCTTGGTAAATTCCGGTTGCAGTGATCCTTCGAAGGTGGCTTCAGAGAACACTTTGGTTAATAGTGGTATTGTCGAGTTCGCTGCAATTTAAAACAAGTCCATCCGGAAGGTGTCTTCTATTTTCCCAGAGCTTTCCCATATGACATTTGTTTGACGGCATCTGCAACTTTTTCTTCCGTTATTTCTTACTGCAGGAACTCCCTCACCGTCGTGGGAGCGGGATGTCTGCCAGGAATGCATCTTCTGCAGGTGTGTGGACCAGGGGGTCTGATGCACACAGCTGGGTATAGTAGATGGCAAATTCTTTAGTAATGCCAAGGGGCAGTATAGCATCTGTCAGGCAGGGTTATGTATTGCTAGGCTAGCTGCATCACTATCTCTCTGTTTCAGTTGAAGCACCAGCAAGCTCCCTGCTTTCTCTCCTTTCTCATTATGGCAACTCCAAAAGGTAGAAGAGCTCTTTCTCCCCGATACTAGTGTACAGTGTATTCAGATCATATTTCTTCTTCATGAGAAGCCGAAGGTTGTCATCTGTATGCACATTTGCGCTTATTCTAGGAGTCATGCATTTTCCGGCAATGTGATGCTGCATCATGGATCATCATCCCCATAATATATATCTTTTCAGCCACCCATAGGCACTGTGGTGACGTAATGGATCCCTCGTTTAGGACCAGGAAGCCTCGGGCCTGGAAGTGTAGAGTATCCGTATGCTGAGGGCTCCTGTACTGCAAAGAAGGCATCCTGTAAATGCAGGATCCCGGCATGATGTACTTGAGATCCAGTAGAAGAGTCGCTGGCATGTGGTCTGATAACCATGGTGTTTCGATGGTGCATGTAAGCGCTTTCGTTAATAAGGTATAACTGATGAGGAAAAAGTCAATCCTTGTCTCAGTGCCGTGGACGCAAGATAACAATTATTATTATCAATTTGTAAAGCGCAGCGTTCACCTAACAGGCATCTTGGTGCTATCAAAACCGCCAGTTGACTCAGGGAGGGAACCATTCTTAGTACTTTACAGGCAGGAGAACCATACACTATCTTATATATTTAGGAAAGAGACATGTTTTTAGGTTCTTCCTGAAGCTCAACAGTTTTCCGTTCACTCTGAGGAGTTTGGCAGCCTGTTCCATAATTGTGCTGCCTTAACTTGAAAAGCTCTTCTGCCTAACCTACTTTTCTTAAATCTAAGCAAAGGACCAGGTTTGCTGATTATGACCTTAGAGTCCTCAACACCAGTCAGTGCAAGTGTAGGGAAAGTGTTGGATAGCGGAGGGGTAAGAATTACTATTCCCACTCCAGTGAGTGCAACAGTAGGGAAAGTGTTGGATAGCGGAGGGGTAAGAATTACTATTCCCACTCCAGCGAGTGCAACAATAGGGAAAGTGTTGGATCGTGGCGGGATAAAATTTACTATTCCCACTCCAATAAGTGCAACAGTAGGGAAATAAATAAATAAATATATAAATATGTTAAAAATTAAAATGCAATTATACTTAGTTTTAAAAATTAAAAACGTATTATAATGTTAAATACATGACAAATACCTACAAATATTATATTAAATAAAATAAAAAATAATTTCCAAACAAATAAATATTTTTAATTAGAAATTATTTAAAAACAAAAACATTAATTATTACATAGTAACACCACACAACTCACAACCCACAGCTAAATAAAAAAAAATGTACTTCCATAATTAAGATAATTAATTACCAATTAAAGAAATATTATTAATTAAAAAACAAAACAATACTCATAAAAATTATTTAACTTCCCACACTTTACCCCTATAATATCCGCAACCCACAGCTAACATTTAACTTGAAAAAAATGAATTACACCATTAAAACTTATTTTCAATTAAAAAACTAATAGTATTTAACAACTAATTATAAAGTAAGTAAAATTAATTTACTCCCCACCCTTTACCCCTATAAAAGTAAAACCAACACACAAAATATTCAATAATTACCCTAATTAAATATCAATTATTTAATTAATATTAATGATCAACTAATTATTCATTAATTAATTAAACATAAATTACTTCCACCCTTAACCCCTAGAAACACCACAACCCACACCTAAAATTAATTACACAATTTCCATATTAAATTTTCAATTAATTAATTAATATTAATTAACAACTAATTATTAATTAATTAAACATAAATTACTTCCCACCCTTTACCCATATAAACCTCACAACCCACACCTAAAATTAATTACACAAGTTCCATAATTAATTTACAATCAATTAATTAATATTAATTAACAACTGATTATTAATTTAAAAAAACGAATTACTTCCCACCCTTTACCCCTAAAAACCTCACAACCGCACCTAAACAAAATTATACAATTACCATACTTAATTAACAATTAATTAATATTAATTAACACTCAATTAATAATTAATTACAAATTAATTACTTCCCACAATTAACACTATAAAATATCAATTAAATAAATATTAATAAACAAAAAATAATCATTTATTTATTATAATTAAATTACTTCCCACCCTATTCCCCTATAAACCCACAACCCGCTACGAAACTAAAAACGCAAAATTTAATTTAAAATAAAACTGATAACTACTAAAAATTTAACACAGATATTAAAAAACAAACAATACTTATACAAAAGTCATACTTCACCTACATTTAAAATATAAACTAAAATACATAACATAATTAAAAAATCGATATTTTAAACAACTATATTTTTGCAAAAGACATTAATGACTTCTATTTTTTTTAAAAGATATTTCTTACCTTAAATTCGATATTCTTGAAAACGATATTCTTGCTGTCGATATTTCTGTGTCACGATATTTCCAACTCGATATGTGTGTAAGTCGACATCTCCAACTCGAAATTCTGTCTGAATACTCTCCAAGATAAGTCGGTCAACCCAATTTAAGAAAGTGCCTACCACCCCTATCTCTTTTAGTCTGCTGAGTAGGATCTGAGGGTTGACTGTGTCAAAAGCAGCCAATAGATGTAGCAGAATCAGGATTGCAACCTGACCACTGTCAACCCTCATCCTCAGTTTGTCTATTGCCAGGATTAGTGCCATTTCCATGCCATGGGCTGCCTAAAGTCCATTTGGTCTGGTTCTAATAGATCATTGTGTTCTAAAAAGCCCACTGATATTTTACGGGCATATTTTTCTACAATCTTGACCGGGTATGGAAGCTGAGAGATTGGGCGGTAGTTAGTAGGGTCCTTAACATCGGCTAGAGGTTTTTTCAATAGAGGTGTAACTAGTGCTCTCTTCCAGGCAGATGGGATGTAGTCTCACTCTTGGGGCTGAAGTACGTGCCACAGTTCAGCAAGGCCGTGGTCAGTCATCAGATCTTTAAGAGCTAATATGTCCCTGTTATCAGAGAGGTCTGTCCAACACCGGATCTAAGGAATTATTCCAGTCGCCCCCATCACCTGTTGGGATTTAGAGAACAGTGTGTACATCTTTTGATACAGGCCAGAAACGGTCCTTGCTGAGTGTTGGGGGTGTAGATGGAGAAGAGAATTACGATGTGGCCCTGAATAGAGAGTTTTACAAAGACATACAGTCATTCTGTGTCTGTCCATGTCTGCAGAGTTTTGACTTGCAGCGACTTATGAAGGAGTATAACCACTCCCTGGTTGTATTGTGAAGAATGTGAGGCACTTGAGGCTTACAGAGCTTTGGAGTCATTGACGGAGTAATACACCTTCCCTACCTACTTTCTTCAAAGCTTGGCAGATTCTCTGTCAGAGAAGTGCAGAGGGCCAGATAGGTTAGGATCTTCTTACATGAAAATCCTAATCTATCTGGCCCCCCATAACCCAGATGTCGTCCTCCTCCAGGAAACACATTTGTATGACATAGAATCTAATGAGAGGCCGTTGACATTAAATTACCATATTGAGAGTGGTCTAGTGGTAGATATCTGTGCAGTCAAAATGATGGGACTATGACCAGTATTTTCGTGCGTCCATTCAGATCTGGTAGGTCGACCGGAATGGGCCCTCTACTACAAGAAAGCCAGTATAGAGACTCAGACCCTTCATTAAAAACTTTAAACCTTAAACAGGTGGGCGTACCTCCCCTGGTAGCTGCTCCATCATGATAACACAAATGTAGACCAAACAAAACATATTGTTGGACTGAGAGTAGAGAAGTTGCATGGGGGCGTGGCAAAAGCCACAAACACAGCGCATGGAGAATGAGCAATTTGTTTATAGCGTAAGCTGGGGTTTTGATTTATCTCGTGGGACCAACCTTTTCATCTCATTTGTCCTGCAGCAACTGTCTGGAGGTATGGGAGAAGTCAGGGTCCGTGGTCATCAAGGCTTGAGAGAGAAGAGTAGCTTCTGTGAGCCATGGTGGAGAGTCTCTCCGTTGGTTGTTGATCTCCATGTGGGCCTTATCTATATATCCAAGCAGTTGTTCAAATTCACCGGGGCTTAATAAATTCTCGGGTTGCTCAATCCACCTTGAGAATCATAGTAGCAGGTTCAAATAGGCTTATCTTATGTTTCATTTCTGCAACTGGGGTCAAAGGCTAAAAGCTTTTTCCACAGGACATTGGTATCATGGGAGTAGTTAAGGAGATAACATTGCCTGTATAGTCAAATGGGCCGGAACACTTGGAAGCCTGCAGTAAGGCCCGAACATGTTGGTGACATAGTAAGAATACCAAGACTGTTTTCAATGCTGGGCTCGCCCAGCAGTTAGACAAACAAAGATGGTGCTCCCTCTGGATTTCAAGTGGAGGGTGAAACCTCAGGTCCATGAGTGTAGGTAGGAACTCCAAGAGGAAGGTGGTTAGTCCTATGATCCTAATGTTATTCCCCCGACTCCTATCTTCTCCTAAGTCTGTAACTCTTTTCCTTAATTTCTCGTCGCCCCAGACGGGGTAGCAGCATATTTGCTTTCCAGGGCCAAGAGACGTTGCTCCGCATTGCCCATCTGTGTCCTGAACTTTGAAAGGTAGTGTATACCTTTAAATTCCTGGTGCATGGAAGTCGTGGATGCCTCCATAGTGACATTAAACCTTTAAATTCAGCCATTAGTGAGTCTAACGTGACTTTCAACATTGTTGATGCTGTTGATGTGCAGGACGTACTTAGGGACCCCTTGTGGCCAGAGGCGACGACTTCAGAAAAAAGAAGCTGATTGCACGGTTTAGGTCTCGGCAGTCAGCCTTGCAGCAAAGTGTGTTGTTACCCACTATCTTCCGGGGTTGGATAGAATGGCTTTATGAATCCTCTGCAGGGGCTGTGGGAGAGGTATTGCGATAGTTGATGCGAGGTCAGTGAGTCAAAGACAAATGCGAATACCAGCGACTGTCCCAATCCAAGATAGTCCTAATAAGACCCAGGAGCCACCTCTGGTGCCCAATTGAGATACTTCTTGTAGGCAAAAGTTTTTCCTGCTTCCCGGAGGAGAGCGTATGTCTATTCGATATGTTTAGAGGCTGAACAGGGTTGGTGGCCTGACGCAGCAGTCAGGTGTCTGCCAAATGGGTGGCTTATGTGTGCCTGTATGGCAGGGACACGACAGCACCAACACCCCAGAGAGAACAGCATTTGGAGGCACCATTTAATGCAAGTCCCCACAGGGAGGTAAGTCCCTGTGGCAGGAAGTGGTTGGGTGACCGCCGCTCTGTTAGTTCTGTATGCGACTCCTCCTCTGCTGGTTACACTACTGTGGCAGGGCCCGGGGCGGCAGTGGGCATGTTCAAGGATCGAGGCAGCTTACCGTTCCAAAGGCAGAGAGAGAACAGCAGCACCAGCACCTCCAATTGTTTAGGCAGGTCTCACCCCTCCAGGTGCACCACCAGGCATGTTTTCTGGCATCCAGGGAGGCCCCTTGTCGCTTTCCTAGGCCTCACTCTGGGTTGCTGGATGGTGTCAGATATTCGGTGGGTTCCAGCAGCATAGCAGCAACATGATTCTCCTCTGTCCTGTCCCTAACTGATGTAGCCATGACCAGTATTGTGCATCTGGAGACCCTTTGGTTATGTAGAATAGGCGACAGAGTGCGGGAGCCAAGCCCTGACTCCCCCAAGTTGCTGTATATAGTTGTGATCTTGCCTCAGAAGAAGTCCAAGAGGTTATTGCAGAGTTCTTGAATTGGGTTGCTGTTGCTAGCGGCTGCTGTGGGTGTGTTGAAATCTTTGACAATAGATTTCTTTGGTAATGTTGGAGCTGGCTTTGATACATCAGCTAGAGCCTTCCTATTGGTGGTGGTGGTACCGTCTCAGGGCGGATTTGAATTTGTCTTTGTTCACTTCCCTTTGGCTTGTTCTGCACCTCTGTTCTAGTTGTGTGCAGTGTCTTCATTCTGAGATCTTCTGTGTATTAGCTGGCCTGTGCTCTTGTTTATGCTATGTGGCTTCGTCTTCAGGGTGCCAGGCTGATCTATTTGTTGAAGTTGTTGATGTCCCATGCTAGGTGGCCCATGTACTCCAGCTAGTTCTTGTGGAGGTCGGAAGCCCAATCCACTTCAGCTATTGTTGGTGAGCTGGGCCCGTCATGGAGGTTCTTCTTAAGTAAGGGGTGCTGATTGTGAAACTGACTATCGCATGGTCGGTCCAGATGATGAGCATGGGTGTTTTGACCATGATGTTGTTGAAGGATGTGAAGATGGGGTCCAGGATGTGTCCCACTCTGTGGGTGGGATCTGAGATGACTTAGGTAAGCGTGAGGTTTCCGAGGCTATTTAGGAGTATGGCTGAGTAGAGGTCTGCCACTAAGGGAGGACCAGGCACAGACGGGCACAGACAAGCTTGCCTTTGGCTCGCGCTGCTGCATGTCCAAGCTGCCGCCGTCATTAAGTTGGTTCTGGGAGGAGAGAGGGGCTCAGAGGTTGGTGGGCAGGGTTGAGGAGGAACACAGCTGGTAGGAGAGAGAGCTGGAACAGAGTGGGAGGCATGAGGAGCACATAAGGAGCAGGGGGAGGAAGGAGAAGCAGAGAGGACAGCAGGAAGGAAGTGCGGGGGGCACAGCAGGAGAACACAACAGGGCAGGAAAAGTGGCACAAGATGGAAAAGCAGACAAAATAGAGGCACAAATGTGAATGAAAAACGGCCAAAAGAAGACACAACAGAGGCACAAAAATGTACAAAAGCAGATAAAACCGACGAACAAAAATGGGCAAAAGCAGACAAAACAGAGGCATAAAGCAAATGAAGAATGGGCAAAAGCAGACAAAAGAGGCACAGAGTGAATGAGAGGTGTAGAACAGGGGTGGCAAGTGAAAGCACAGCAGAAAAAGGAGTGACAAGGTCACATGGAGAGGGAAGGCAAGAGGGTGAAGGAGAGAGAGAGCAAGAGAGACAGAAGAAGTGATGCAGGTGCCTTGAGGTGCTGGGGTCAGGTCAGCAAGGGCCTAGACTATTTGGATGACTAGTCACAGGTAAGTCCAGAGGGTGACTAGGCCTGTGCACCCGCTTAAGCCCTAATAAGGGTGAAACAGTCTTAGATTGCTTGTATTCCAGTTCATAGAGCACCTGGCCTGGCAGTTCAGGCTGGAATTTTCCCATTGGAGCAGGGTCAAGACCTATTTGCGCATGACTGGGTCGAAACTCGGGTGGCATGGCATGCAAAATAACAATAGACTGGGATGCAGCCCCTAGTAATTGCCAGTGGTTGAGAATAATCCAAGCATTCCATACATCACTTTTTTTTATACTTCAGTGTGACAGCCTAAGTGGGATGGGTATGCCAAGACGTGGGTCATGTGCACACTGTGCCACCGGGACTAAGCTATAACTCCCTGATGAGCCCTAAGAAGGGCTTAACCTGTCTTGGATTGCTTGTATTCCTGTTCAGGGAGGACCTGGACTCGCAGTTTGAGCTGAACTGTGGGAGCTGGGTCAAGACTGATTTGCAAATGGCTGGGTCCAAACTGAGGTGGCATGCTGTGCAAAATAACGATGGGCAATGCTGCCTCGAGTAATTTCCAGTGGCTGAGATTCATTTAAGAGGTCCATCCATCACTTTTTTGTTTATTTATCTTGATTCTGTAGTCTGGGCTTGATTGCCAACGTTTGTTCTGTGCGCTGGTGCGTTCTACTCCATTCTTAATTATCAATTAGATTTTATTGGGGTGAACAGTTTTAATTATGCTTTTATACATTGTGCAAGGTACCCTATAACATCTTTGTTTTGGACAAGATAGCGCTTCTGAAGGGCAATAGGTTTCACTGAAATTGAGACACAGAAAATTTGCATAAGTATTATGATGTCTCAAAGCAAAATGGCAAACTGTTCGGGTTTCCAGTGCGGATATTTGATCTGGCTTCCAATCTCGACTAATATTTTGTTCCAAAAACTTGTGTAAGTCTTGAACACGAATAATTAAATATTAGGGGATGTTGTTCCCTCAACTCATCTTCCCATCCGTTCACGATACGGCACAGGGTTTGGTGAGGCGTACTAAATAAATCGTGACAGTTTGGCAACATTTAGGGGCTTATTTATAAGGCCCTTGCGCCACTTTTGCGTCACTTTTCCCTTGTTAAAAATGGCGCAAAAGTGGCGCAAGGGGCTTGTAAATCTGCCCCTTACTATTTAAATCCTACCGCCCATAAAAAGATGCACAACGAGTGAAACCAATGTCAACAAACTGTCGACACTCACGAATAGTAGAGTAGCCTAAGCTTGCCCCAAGCACTGGGGGCTTATTTACAAGGCCCTTGCGCCACTTTTGCGTCATTTTTAATATGGGAAAAGTGGCGCAAAAGTGGCGTAAGGGGCTTGTAAATCTGCCCCTGAGAATTTTCACGCGTTGAATTTCTTCTCACAACTATAGCTCCATCCCTCCCCGATTGTAAACTACATACTGTATTGTAACCATAAATTTGATCTCTTAACGATTTGATTTTATACTTTGTTTAAATCTGTTACTTTCTTCCTGCTCAGCACTTTGAAGCCCTTTTAGGACCCACTCCATGCTATTTAAACAAATCAAAATAACACAGATCTACATTCACTGTAATAATCAAAGTCGCCACTAGATGGTAGCCTTTCCTTTTAGAGTGATCGTCTTTTTATTTAAATTCGTGCTTGGTTTCACATCGTCAAAATTTCAGACTGGAAAAAACCCTGAGATCTTCTGCAGAAGAAATAGCAGTCGTGCTCGATGAGCACTTGACTATATTAGCCGTCGTTAATATAAAAAATAATAGATGTACTTGTTGGTTGTCTGTCCTGACGAACTCCTGTCAGATGACTCCTGATTCAGCCAGTGCTTTAAATGGAAAAAAATAAGTGCAGGTACTCACCAAATTGAGATGTGGACTAGGGGGCGGGGTTTGGGGCGGGGCAATGGGGGCGGGGCTACTGGCAATGCTAAGTGACCCGGCCAGAGGCACACATTTAATTTGACTGAGATTCAATTGATGCGCAGATGTGCAGAATGATACTGAGATGCAAAACATACATTCACCTGAGCCACCCAATGCAAATGTGCTTCTAATCTAGCCTGAGAACAATTTGATTACGCTTCACTAAATAGGCCAACAATCTTCACAGCAGCTAAGTCTACTCACAAAACCCAGCAAAACGTGAGGAAAGCAGATTAAATCGGAGTGATTGTCCTATTACAGGGTCGCCCCTTGGGCTGCAGTGTCTCTGCCTTCTCAGAAGAAAAAGAGTGGGTGCCAAAAATAATATTGTTGGACTACAGCACTCGGTTTTCACCATCTCCGTACAAGTCACAGGGGAATTTTGGGGACCAAAGAGATGCACCAGCTTGACCAAAATATCAAGGAAGCTTCTTGTACTGAAAAAGTTCACAAAAACGAAGTACAGAATTTAGGCCAATAAAATACTAGTTTAGAAAATCCAAAGGACTTTGGTTTAAAATTCTAGTTTCTTTCCTAGACCAGGTGGCCTTGTGAGTTCAAGAGCTTTAAGGTACAGACTGCCAACTCATGGTCTTAGAGAACATAGGATATTCCGTGGTCGGAGAAAAACAATTCACAAAGTGCTCTGTAGTACGGTTTGATCATTATTGAGGTAAAGTGGTTAGTTTCTCTTTAACTAGAGCATTAGACCTTACGATCAATTACCCAACAAATAACAAAACATTTTCTTTAGGCAACACACTTGACACACAAATGAAGCAAACCTATTTGCTGATTCGCTTACAGAGAATTATTGCTGTACTTCTGAACACAACCTCTTTTCCCACAAAGCAAACTTCACTCTCTATGAGAAAGTTTTAATTTCAGCTCGGAGTATTTCTTACTGAAAAAGAAAAATGTTGCTTCTGGTTGTAATGCCCCTGCACCCTTCACATCCAACGGGCATGACAAAGGACAATGTTTCAAATGTGCCACGACTCTCCGGGGACTTGCATTTTGGGAATTTCTCATCATAAGCTCTTTGTGGTTGATTCGATCTCGACGTGCTGGGCGAGCAGGAAATCCTGTTCAGAGTCACAGTGTAGCTAGCAGAAGGGGTGACAGAAATCTGCATCCTAGGCTGGGGGCCGCTCGCACATCAGTCCTGTCGATGACGTGTCTCCATCAGAGTTTAAGCACTATTCAATACATATTCAGATCAACTAGCAATTGTGCCTGCCAAAGGTTTTGCTTTTCCAAATTGAGTGAAATTTAGCATATACAAAAAAGAAGCGCGACCCAGCTGATGAGTTGGTCCGTTTTCGTGAAGCACTCTGATCGAGTGCTAATCTCCCCTCCTGCTGGCATAGGAGAATACAGCAGCATTTGTTTGGAGTCCGATAAAGGGAGTCTGCCCACATTACTAAGCCTTGATTCCCACCGGCTACAGCTTCACGATCACCACCTTCCTCCTTTATCAGACTCCAAACAAATGCTGCTGTATTCTGCTATGCCAGGAGGGGAGATTCGCACTCGATCAGAGTGCTTCAGGAAAACGGACCAACTGGTCAGCTGTGTCGCGCTTCCTTTTTGTATATGCTAAATTTGCCTGAGCTTGACTTGATGCCCCATGAGTACCAGGTACTCTCTTTGTACAAGGAAAAGTTCCGGTACTCAAGGGCCGAAAATTTAGAAGTGCCGGTACTTAGTACCGGTGAGTACCGGCCCATTTAAAGCACTGGATTCAGCACTCACTGCTAACTTATAATGTGACTTGTAGATAATGAGAATGTTTAGCCTTTCTAGTTCCGTAAGTTTACTTAGAGCTATACAAAAGCACATAGTTACGCCATGTTTTTATCTACTTTGACATCAGAGAATCCGTCCCGAAAAACTTTCTCGATAATACTTTTTAATCAATATTGTTTTAAAACGAATGGCATTCCGAGTATGTCAGATTTATGCCTCTGAATGCCATCCATGTTAAAAAGATATCGCTGCAGTCTATTTTTCAGGATCATATATAATCCTTGCCCATTCCCCAACTCCCTGAAATATCTCCTTTACATTACTCTATCCCTAGATATATCCTAAAAGACATACCTCTATGTAGTAATCTGCATTATATTTATTTGGTTACTTTCTCCCTAGCTGCTCAGCCAGTGTGAATGTGATGCATGGAATGTTGGTGTCTGGATGCTTGAGTGTGACAGTTGGCGTATGGCCTGAGCATCAGGCAGACCTCTCCTGGTTGGGCTGCATCTCTACAACTCATCTACTTGTAACTGAACTTAATAAATCTACATGAAACTACATCTTGGCTACTGTCTTCATCGCTACACTCTACTCATACCATAGTGCCTCTAAGATCTAGGGAGAATTCGTTTGACTACCCCTACATATACCCTATATCATCTGACTCTGCAGATATCCTAGTACATACAAGGTTACCTACATTCGCCCAGGGCCACTGGAAGTATGCTAATCTGTGGCTGCAGCGTTTTCCATGTAATTGTGGATTTGTCATCCTTGCCATATAGCTTGCCAACTGCTGCATAATTTGCAGATTTCAATAAAAAGAATTAAGTTTCTGCCTCAAACCAATAAAAATTACTTTAAAAAGGGACAGGATGTGGTGCACAGAGCAAACCCTTTGCACGAGCTACTTAGTGATCCTTAAGTTGCTGATTAATGTAGCATTTTGTTAAATTTGTGCTAATGAGGTGAAATGTTTCTCAAAAAGTGTATATGTTAAATTGACGAAATAGTAATACTGCATAGAAAGTGCTCTATTATGCTGCATAATTTGCTACCAGACAATTTAGTCATCTGTGCCTCATAATTTGCTCTATAATCTAGCATGCTACCACTACCTGCCTACCTACAACCTACCTAGTACCTTTACCTTCCCAATGTTTTAGTATCTCTATCCTTACCTGTATCCTAGTAGTTTAACTGCTACCTGTATGCAGTACCTCTACCCCTACTTATACTCTAGGGCCCTTATTTAGGAGAGCCCTGCATCACTTTTGCACCACGTAAAGTGGTACATGTGTGATGCAGGGCTCTCATAAAGATTTATGAATCCACGCAAAGCCACCCTCCGTACTGCAGTTACCTATTGCATGGCCCCGCCATAACTGCAGGGCCTCCGCTACGAGTGAGGAGGCGCTTTGTGAATCAGCCCCCGAGACATTTAACATGCTAAGAGTCTGAAAGACTTGTAAATGACAGAGAGAGAAAGTTCTCCATGCTAAGATAACCCAGTGGACTTAAAGAACATAATGCAATTTACAGAAGTTGCTAACTAACCACCAGCTAACCCCCCTCAGAAGCTCCCTCTGACCTGGACATGTGGCTAAGAGATGAACTTGGCTTCCCAAATGAACCTGTGGTTTAGCTCATTCAGTGGGAAGCATGGGGCACAGCATGCGGGCACTTGTGCTGGCGATGATTTTGGCATGTAGTGTGGTTTCTGTCATCCACTATCACTGATCCTCTGATCCGACACCACATACCATCACTTCTTCCAACAATCAAACTTCTAGTCTCTGAGGGTGTCTAACTCATCAAATATCTTACAGGCTGGTGCTGATCATTGATGGCTGTTCTTCTTCCCCAATGAACAGAGGGGCAAACTAGGCAAAAAATAAACTTGCTTGTACTGCCCTCTCCGCTTGCACCTCTGAACTCAATCATTAAGGCATTAGTGGTCATGGCATCAGGTATGTGCAAGAGCCACTTTGGGGCAATCTGCCTTCTTGTTCTTCTTCTCTTGGCTGCATCTCTTCTTTTGCCTCCTTCAGCTCCCCGTCAGGAGAGGTGCTCACAGTTGGCATGATGGGAGCCAGCATCCTCCGGACTGGGCATTATATATTCAACCAGGCTATGTGAGCTGCAGACTACCCCTCCCTAAGAAGTGGGATGGAGCAACCAATAGATTGACAATTATACAGCAGTCATAATATATGTTCTGAGAAGTCCACCCACAAGCAGCAGAAAAGCAACCCAGAAAATCAGTCGATATGAACTGCTGTCGGTATAAGGACTGCAAAGCTTTTCCAAAATGAGAGATTTTAGGGACTGCCTGTGGGGCCCCCAGGGTAAACATTCAATGGCATGTGCTGTCTGTTCCGCCCTAAGGAAAGGCACACCTTAACTTGGCAGCTCAGAGAAGGGGAAGGACAGGTACCAAAGGAGAACGTGCTAGCTAATAGCTAGTTGTCAGAACACCTGGTCAGAACCTCTGGGCAAGAAAGAGACACAGGGACCAACCTTGGGGATTGAGGCCACTTATTCCAGCTGTCCTAGGGCCTGACCTACCATGGGTCCTGAGCAACTGGGCCAAGTACCCCTTCAGCACACTCGACTCTCAGTGGTAGTGCGGGTAGCTGAGTTCACTCTGCACACAGATTACTGCACGATCGCCACAGCAGTAACCTTCATGGCGGCCCTACCTGGCACATGGGGTTGCTGACTTCAAACCTGACCACGGGCAATGACCCAATTGGTGCAGCAACGTTCATGGCTCACTTGACAGCTGTCCTCCTCTGGCATACTGGGGTCACCACCTTTAACCTGCATGTGCTGATTGGTGCAGTTGCGGAAGCCTCACACTCGCTACAGGGATCCAATTACCAGGATCCCCCGCTGGACCTTGCTCCCGCCAACGCTCTCCTTTTACTCACAGGGCACAATGGCCTTGGCAAGCACTGGTCTTCCATGCTCCAGGGCCAGATGATCTTGGATTCCCTGAATGATGTCCCCTCACCCAGTTGGGAGACTTTCAGGCCCTTGCCCCAAGTCTAGGTCACAGGCAGAAGTCTTGTAGAGCTTCTCCTCCTCCCATAGCCTGACTGGCTGCTTGACAGTTGATGATTTGGGGGGCCTCGAGGGGAGCTCCATTTTATTGTTTGCTCTACTTGTTGTGGAACTTAGAATGTGTTCAGGTCTATGTACTGCTGCCCGGCATTCTGTGTGACAGCCACTGCGGCAGAGGAGCTGTGAGGACCTGATTCCTGTATGCCTGGAACTGCTTAATAAGAGAAAATTAGGAACACGCTACTGCTTCCATTTATTTACTTATTTATATGAGGAACACACATACTACAAATTGGCGACAAGTTGGTCTGAGTCACTGCTCTATGAGGCATTATCCCTGAGTGGCACTGGAAGTTATTGCATTACAGAACTGTTAGCGACACTGCATCCAGGAGTGGTTGCACTATCTGTAACATTGTTGAATTTGTGACGCAGCACTATATCAGCGGTGTGTATTTACATGTTACAGGAGGTTGCAGCAGCGTTCATGGAAGCAGCGGGTGAGCTTCTTTCAAACCTGTTGGTTGGGAGTTGTTTTTCTCCCTGGCTGACGTTTTGGAGTGAGGTGCGTGGTCTTCAGCCATTGTCGGTGCGTGGGGTTTCAGCGCATTGGAGTCTGCATACACAGTGGCAAGTATTCCAGCCACTGCCATTCATCGCGATGTATGTATGCGTCGGGTCATGCTGCGTGACCTATGTGGGGGCTATTTTTGAAGTTTGCAGTCAAGACCGACATTTCATTTACAAGCATTTCATTTACATATTACGAAGGGAGCAATAATACATATTTTTCCTCAGTTCTTTGCACCGGTGGACTCAACACAATCAGGGCAATACAGGAACCAGGTGAGAATCATTATTAGACTTTAGGACTAGCCTTATAGTTATCACCTTTTTTAATGTGGAATATTCACTATGGCATATCAGCCCTCTACATGCCTTTTGGGTTGTCAGGAAATGAACCTTCCATAAAACAAGTGAAGTGGAAGGAGTACTTTGTGAATTACATTTCTGCAGTTATTGAGGCTAACAAAATGTCAGCCGACTGGAAGAAAAAGATCCTTTTGCACTCTCCTGGTCCTGTAGGGTTAAAGACATTTAGTTGCATGCCTAAGACCACTGTAAGTGGTGATGTGAATGCCTTTGTGGGTGTGCTGCAGGATCTGGATAAGTACTTTGCTCCAAAGGTATGCATAGGCATAACAGGATTTAAGTTTTTCCAGCGCAAACAGGGCAAGGGTGAATCTGCTGATGATTATGTGGCTGATTTGAAGAAGTTGGCAATGACCGCAAGTTTGGTACTATCCATGATGACTTAATTAGAGATCAGTTAGTCATGGATGCCAATCATGCAGTGATTTAAGAACGCCTATGGGTTAATTTCGATTCACCGCTTGAGGAGGTGCTGGCTATTGTTCGCAAAGCAGAAATCTCAGGAAGGTGCACCACGGAGTTAAAGTATTCCGGTAAAGAATTGGATTGCGTTCGTAAAGTGTCAGCCCGAATGGGTCAAAAAAGTAGTTTCAAAGAGAAACATGAGAGCAAAGAAAGGAGGTGCTATCGCTGTGACAGCAGAGATCATTTGGCATATTGCAAAACGTGTCCTGCACTGAAGCAGAGGTGCAGCAGTTGTGGCATCATGGGTCACTACGCGAAAGTGTGTAAGAAAAAAAGGAGCAATGTAAAGTGTGTATATGAAGGGGGAAGCCAAATGGAAGTGATGCAGAAGACAAATCTACGAAGTTGGAAAGCGTCATGAACTTACAAGAGAAGTTTGGATTGAACATCCAGGTAAGTGGATTCAAAGGTAAACCTGAGTGCAATATGACAATTGGAGGGGTCCAAATAAGAATATATGAAGCTGATTCAGGATCACCGTTCACCATTGTTAATGAGGGTGTATGGAATGACAAATTTGTGGGTGAAATTGGCACACATCTTTCGCCATCAGATATCAATCGGGTGAAAGGACAGATATGTTGGGTTTCAGGTGTTTTTTTTCAAGGGCAGGCAGGTGAGGGGTAAGCTGTATGTGACAAAACAAGGACCATCTGTTCTTGGTTGCTATGACTAAGGTAATTTACACATTGTCCTTGATCCGAACACCACAGAGAAAGTGTTGGTGGTAGATGAAGGACACTCTGTAGGGCATTACATGGAAAAATAATCCAAAAGTGTTTAGCAAACAGGAATGGTCGAAGGGTTCGAGCACAATATAGTACTCAGTAGTGATGCCACTTCCCCAGGTGCACAAATTGAGGATGGTGCCAATGATGGTACGGTAGGAGGTTTCAAAGGAGCTTGATAAGCTGGTACAGCTGGATGTGATTGAACCTGTGGAATGTTCGAGGTAAATGGTTACCATTCAGTGTGATCACAAGCCTTTGAGTTATTGAGCATGGAAGGAAGTGTTACGGTGTCTGCCAGAATAGCTAGAATATCTATGAGAATGAAAGATTACATTTATCACATCGTGTAGTTTCCTAGCAAAGACAATTTGGTGGTGATTGTTTATCAAGGATGCCTTGCTCTTTAGAAAAATGTGAGGATGACCCCTGGAACAACTTTAAGATTGCACTGGTACATGATTCTGGTTCACCAGCTATCAAAAAGGAGGATTGGGAGAGGGCACAAAAGGAGGAAGCTATTTTGCAATTGATTTTTAGTTATATGTCCGAAGGGTGGTCAAAAAAGGAACTGTTAATTGAAGGGTGCAGACCCTTTTGGGAGGTTAGGTCGAAGTTGTCTGTGGACAAAGAACTGATTTTCTGCAGCAGTAAAATAATTCCTCGGTGTGATTTGCGTGAAGCCATTTTGAGTCTCTGCCATGAGGGACATTTTGGGATCGTAAGAACCAAATCGGTAGTTAAGTAATTATTTTGGTGGCGTGGAGTGGATAAGGCAGTAGAAAGGTTTGTCAGGACCTGTGGAAGTTGTGAGGCAGCTGACAAATTCGTGTGTACTTTAAGACCACCAATGAGTGAATGTGTTACTCCCAGTCATCCTTGGGAACGTGTGGCTGTGGATTTATTGGGCCCATGGGGGAATTGCAGGAATATGTGATCATTCTGATGAACCTCTTCTCTAAATGGCCTGTTGTGGATATTGTGGAGGGAGTGGATACGGCCACAGTTTTGGGATTTTTGGATAGAACTTTCTGTTTGGAAGGGATTCCAGCTGTGTTGTTAAGCAATAATGAAGTACAGTTCCTTTTCAATGCTGCAAAAGCATATTTTGAGTAGGTGGGTGTGAAGCACAAGACTACATCTCTTTATAATCCCAGTGGCAATGGTACTGTGGAAAGGTTGAACCGAGTGACTAAGGGGGCTATTCAGAGTGCGGTTGGGAAGCAGCATGATTGGCACATTGCTGTACAAAAGGCTGTGTGGACTTATAGGGTGACAGTGAATGGTACCACAGGTGCACCTCCATTCATGGTAATGAGAGGAAGGAACCCTAGGTGTAAGTTCACTCTGGCATGGATGCATGCCGGTGCAGTGGAACAGTGGCCACCTGATTTGGTTAAGAATAAGCTGGAAGCGGTGCTAGTAAAGAGTAAATCCTACTGTGATGCTGCACATGGTGTCAAACCTGATTAGATAAAAATAGGAGATTGGGAATGGGTGAAGAAACCTTATAAAGTGTCAAAGGGTAATAGTAATTTTTTTTAACCAGAACAAATGGTGGATACCTTGCAAAATGTTGTCAGACTCAGAGTACCATTTTAAGTCACATATACATCCAGTACCTCAGGGCCTCATTACAGCAACAGGTTGAAAAGGACCTGTTCACTCCTACTGATCACTACACGGTATGCTGCCACCATGCCCTTGTGCTGCTTAACTCCTGTTAAATGCAAGATGCTTTCAACACTATGAGGGTAGAACTTTGAGCACCAGCCCCAGTCCAAAAAAGTCTGTGAGACAGGCCAATGTGATGGTGCACACACATGATCTGTGTTCACCCATGATAACAAAAATCAGCATCAGGGATCCAGACATCATTACAGATGGGGCACTCTGTTTAGGGGTGCATGTCTATCACCATGCAAGATTCTTTTCCATCCTAACACTAGGCTTCTATGTGAAGACAATTGTGCGTCTGTATCTGCTGTTTCTGTAGACAACTGTAGCCTTAAGGCTGGATTGGGGATCTGGAATCCCAGCACTGTTACCCAAATGTGCATTTAGGTCGTAGAGTGACATTTCACGCTCACCTAAGAATGATGCCTCCCTGAATGTACTATCTGTTCTGTCTATTGTGTGGGTTCAATAGAATCAAAATGGTTGTAGATCATATTCCTGATGTTGAATTGACAACTTGGCACTGTAACATGAGGATCTCAGATGAGTGGGTGAACTAAAATGGTCCGGATTATGTGTGGACAAACTTCAGGGAGCAGTGATTGACTCCTTGCCAGCCACTAAAAAATGGTATGAAAGCTGACAGTGGGTGTTCTCTGCTTTGTCATGGTGGCAACATGGACCAAGTCCTCTTAACCTCCCCCCACACCCCATCATCACCCGACCACCACTAATTAGGCAAGAGCAGTGATATGCCTGGTGTGTCCAGGGGAAGGAGGTCGAGAACAAATAACAAACTAAAAATAAAATGAAAAACAACAAAAGAGATTTTGCATGTTGGCATGTGGAGCGAAACAGTATACCTTAATCACAATTCTTCAATAGAGGTCATTCATTTTGACTTGGGCCGTGGTTTGTTGGAGGTTTTACAACTGCTAACCACAAGATTCCAGAAACAAAGCTTAGATCAGCATTGTGTATATTCATATCACACGTTCCTACTAAACACTAGCAATATGTCAAGAGTGCAAACGTTCACACATTCACCTGAAGCCGGACCCAAGAAAAGAGGTTAATTTCTGGTCTGCTTATATGATATTATATTAAAATACAAGATGATGTGCCAGCCACAAACCTCCCACTGTGTTACTTAGCTCTACACAAGGAATACACTCTAGCATGCCAGGAAGAGATGCAGCTTATATCTACCAACCATGGACATCGCTGCCGAGAGTTGCCAAGTCTCATGGGAAGTCCAGATCTTGTGAGGCTTGGATATGACAGCCACTGGTCACAAGGGAAAGAAAAAACACAGCACGAGGAATTGGTCCAATGTTGTAGATGCGTTGAATGCACAACCCAGATTCATGAAGCTTTACTTCTCAGTTTCTCAGTGTGTTTGACCAGTGCCATCTTAAGGATTTTGGGGGCCCTGTGGAAAACATATTTAGAGGACCCTGTATGGAACAACTTTGAATTTTATCACTCATTTCGTGCTAATTCAAGCCTGCATGATGCCAAACAAAACTAAATTATCTTACTCTTTAAGAACATCACACAAAAACAGTAGAAATGCGTCTTGCCCGGGACCCTAAAAATCCTTAAGATGACAATGCACAGACAGATAAGTCAGAGGTAGAGATAGACAGAGAGGAAGAGACGTTTAGATAGAAAATGGAATAGACAGAGGTCGAATAGAGAGAAAGTTCACTTACCCAGGGACCACCTTTGAAGGTGGGGCCCTGGCAAATGCTCACTTTACCCATGCCTTAAAATGTCTCTTTGTTTGATAACTATTTTTGTAAAAGATAGCAGACCCGAATGATGGCGAAAGAGGCACATGAGATGACAAAGTGGGCAATACATGAACAGCATACAAAAGACCACGAACATGGAATATGGTACATCATTTAGCACTTCCGCAAACTGCCAACGTTGGGCCTGCAAAGTGCTTATGCAACAATGTGGTCCACGAACGGGGATACAAGACTACACTCGCACAGCTCGAGCACGTGCATGTGGGCAGAGTGACCCGTGACACATTAAAGACAGGACTTATTTAGATATCAATGCTTGCTTTTGTCCACATGCCTTTTGAAGTTATTTTTATACGAATGTTATTTGATCTTTATTGACTTCAACTGAACAAAGGAATGTAACATAATACGTTTGTTTTGAATCCAGTTCCTAACTCCGTGTATTGCCTTTATTCTTAAGTTTGCGAGCGCATGTACCTTCTCTCCCCTCTTTGTTAGTACTGGAGGAAACAATTCTGCCGCTGCAGTGCTTGTCCTTGCAGGGGCGATCTTAGGGTTTGTTTGTGCTACGTTTGCTCCCAGTCAGCTTCTTGTCATGTCTTCCCTATACCACACTTCTCCTGAGAAAATAATGTATTGCTGATCGAAATACCTGGCCTTAACCCTTCTCCTGGAGGCTTCCCGGAAGCTGATGATGGTGATGGTAAGAAAAATAGAACGAAGACCTTTACTCTTAGCCCAATCAGCTTCCACAAACTCACAATATTAACTGCTGTGAGCAAAATTATGTGATGTTAAACAAAGATGTACATTCTTTCGGAAACATAGGAGGCATGCCGTCAAACAGCTATGCAATTAATAGGTTTTTTAAGAAATACGTTTTGTGCACAAGAAGGTGAGGATTACTGCACAGTCACAAATGTAAGATTCGTTAATGGAATTTAGCTTTAAAAATCGAAGGTGTGCACCCCCACGGATAATGAGTGAAGAACATTAATACAAAAAATGCATATCTCTTCTCTCCAGGTTGTACTCTTTCTCAATCTTCCATACCATCCAGTGATGAAAAAGAAAATGACGATTCATTGCTCTTACTTTTGGTCTCTGCTCCACACTACGGGTTGGAGCAATTTATATTTTTGAGAGTTTTATATAGTGCTAGCTAGACCCGAAGGTATCAGAGCGCTTTACAACAGTAAACGTTCGCATCAAATATAACAAGTCTATACAGAGCATCTGAGTCAGAGTACTTTACACCAGTAAATATTCACAACATAGATAACAAGTATAGTAGACATTTATTATAGCGCTAGCTAGACCCCAAGGCATCAGAGCGCTTCTCATGCCATGCGACTATGTCCACAAGAGGCACACGAGGGAATCCACAAGTCCCAGTTGACCCCCGTCCCCAAAGCACCAGCAAATGTGACAAGACAATTACTAGCTGAAATCCAGGTGTGAAATAACCAATGTGGAAGGTGTACCCTTACAAAAAATCTACATCTGAAGGATATTAAACATCTTCCAGCCACAAGAAATTCACCCTTGTTACAAAACAAATGGTTCATTATAGGGCCAAGAAATACTATTTACGTCTTAGCCTTCTTAAATTCAAAATATAAGAATGGATATTCAGGGGGTTGTTCAAAATACTAAATTAATTAAGCAAGAATAGGAGGCATGTTGTGAGCTTCCAAGCAGCCAGGGTTTCGGAGTTCCATGTAGGACAGAATGTGCCAGATATTGAAAGCTCCTAGTTTCAGAAGGAGCCTCTCTAACCTCGTACTGTGCACTGCATTAGTCAAAAGCAGATGCCTGGCTATAATATGCAATCAGGGAACTGCTAAGTATCCCACGTTCTTAAAGAATATGTATGTGCTAAAGTTCCCCTGGTGTACATTATAAGGATATGTAAGTCCCTGAGGAGTTTGTGATTACATAGAGTAACTAGGTCGAAGGCTTAGTTCCTTCATAAGGTCATGGAACTCCGAGATGATTTCAAATACCCATATAAATTACAACAGGGGGTACTTTATCCCTTATAAAACAGGGTCACACAATCACCCTTCTCAAAAAATGCTAACTTCTTTGGTGTCTTGCTCTTTTATATGAAAGAGATAGAAGGGTTGCAGACAAGAAGAATAAAAGAAATATCTGTGGTGAAAAATTAAACACACCAAAAAGCAATTAGATATTTGTGGCAACAAGATATTATAATCAGTTTAGTCCAAGTCGGATTTAAAAAAATTGCTGAAGCTTATATTGTTTATAAGCATGCAGAAAGATGAAATGTTTCCTAAAATCACCTAAAGCATGTAAAAAAATAAACATGTTAGCTTACATATCTCCTTTCTGCAGATCACTGTTCACCTAGAAAAAACAGAGCAGAAGAAGGAAAAGCCACATTTCGTTTTTGCTGTTTAAATGACAGAGATACTTAACCTCTGTAGCCTGCCTTTCCTCTTGGCTGCTGGCTCTGGCAGCAGGCATTGTGTCCTAAGAACTCAACTGTAATAAGTTCTTACAGCTAAGCAGCATTTCTTTATTACAGGCGACTAGAGACACCTCACATTGCCTGTAATAAGGAAATTAGAGACGGGTTTTTATACTGCGATTGCAGGTTCTCATATATTATAACCTTATAATGTTGCAGGAGCAATGCTCAATGAGATATGTAGAAAGAATGCACAATAAGATATGTAGAATGAACGCACAATGAAATTTGTAGAACAAATATACAATGATGTGTTGAAAGTATGTACATGAGATATGTAGAAAGTTATCTAAGGATTGTTAATTTTTTTCAACAGTTTTTCTATTGGTGTACATTCCATTGATTAACACTTCGCATGTATTGTTTTAACAGTATTTGCTTTGTCACCCACTGTATTACATACCAGTATATCATTTCTTAGAATAGAAGGAGCATCTGGAGCAGCATTTGTGGTAGGTGAGAATTGGACTTGAAGTTTCCCTAAGGCAATAAAGTTGAACTAATTGTATAGTAGCTGTGGAATCTCATAAAACTATCATCACAAACTAGAAGAAATGAGAGGGATCTTGGTGATGGTCTCTTAAGTCCACATGATCCAGGACTCAGATTTTTTCTGCCTGCCTCTGCCTTCTGAAACTCAACCTTCTATTTTTTAGGGTTAATTGCTCTTTTTACAGTCAAGTGAATATCACTAGTTAATCCAGATCATGATACCCTGCTTGTGAAAGGTAGCACTGGGTAACAAGTAAAGTCAACAGCATTGTGCACCAAGTAAACTCTCAATTCTGATGACAAGGATAACAGAGACCACTCTTGAAAATGTTATAAGAACTTTGGCGGGGGGTGCAAGACCCACTATGAAGCATCATATAAAGCTCTTATTACTTAAAAGATGGCTGTTCTAGAAAACTACATATTGTTTATTGTATTTATTTATTTAAAGATTTGTATATTGTGCTTATTAGTTTCAAGTAGTACTTCACAGAACTGTAAGACAGAATAAAGGTGCCAGGCTAAGTAATATAGGAGAAAGAGTGCAGGATAAAACAGATATCAGTGCGAGTAGGGAGGAACAGTGAAAAACAATAAAATATATTGCATGGATGTCACTAAACAAACACATAAGGAGCTGGACTAGCGAGCAGGAAAAAGTCATAAGAAATAGGATGAATAGTGGAAGTGTCTCTGAATAGGAAGGTTTTAAGGTCTTTCCTGAATCAGAGGTATTGCACTTGGGCTCCTAAAGCAGGATTAAGGTCGTTCCAGAAAAGGATACCCAAGAAATTTAAGTGTCTTCCTCCATGTTTAAGTCTTTTGGGTTTGTGTGGTCTGAGTTGTGAAGCACTGGAAGATCGTAAATGTATTGTTGTGGCCGGAGAGGTGTTGCCACATTTTGGAGGGCTATAGGTCCTTTTCCATGCATTGCCTTGTACATGACACAAAGAATCTTGAATTTTGATTCTTTGTCATACAGGGAGCCAGTGGAAACAATGTAAAGCTGGTGAGTTAGGCTAAAATGTTTAGCGGCTAAGGCAAGTTCTTGTGTATGACTTTGTACCCTTTGAAGTTTTGGGATTTTTGGAGACTGGCATAGATCTGTTTACAATGATTGGTGCTCATGCCAGGTCAAAGATATGTGAGATATAAAGGAAGTGGCATAATTTCCTTCACATCGATAACTCGAAGTTAGAGTTTTTCACCACGGAGTTTCTCTGTGGTATAAAGGAAATTTAATTGTTGATGAGGGTTTCTAGCTGTTTTGATTTTGTTCCCAACGATGGTGAGTGTCTTAAGATCGAAGCCAGGTAAAGAGAAGGATTGGTTCTAAATATGGTCTATTGTGGCAAAGGAAGCCTTCCAGGGGAAGGCATGCTCCAAGCAGACATAGATATGGCTACAGCCCGATGTTTCACTAGCCCAAAAAATATATGAGGATTATTGGCATACATCTGGAACTGAAGTAAATATGTGTTGAGCAAAAGGGTGCCTACAAATGTTGAATAAAAGAGGTGACAGTGATGAGCCCTGGGAAACCCCAAATTTGCAAATGAATTCAGAAAAGCTGATTCTATCCTGTTTTTTATTTCAAATGAATGAGCAAATCCACTCTCTGGCATCTTTTGCTAGTCCTGTTCAATCTTTCAGATAGCTCAAAACAATCTGAGTGTCTACAATATTCAATGGGGCTAACAGGTCAAGGAGGATCAATCCATCTGTTTGGTTTGTATCTAAAGCTATGAGGATGTTTTCACAGATAATAATTAGTATTGAATATGTGCTTCTTCTTGGTCTTAATACTGACTGATGGTCATCAAGGGGTTATTTTTACAGATGGTCTTGGAGTGGTTTTGTGACCTATTTTACCATTATCTTGCTAGTGAATGGAAGATTAGAGATTGTTCTCAAGTTGACTAAAGAGAGGGCTCTGGTGAGGGTTTTTAGCAGGGGTTTGGTACTCGTTTGTTCACCTGAGTTGGAACTGTTCCCTGTTGAATGGAGGTAACTATCATGTCAAATACATATACCAGTGAGAGGCAAAATGTCCTGCACAAAGGTAGGTTGGATACTTGATGCTGTAATGGTTGCTGCTAAATCTTCCCCTAGATTCAAATTCATGGGCTGGAATCTGCAAAATGTAGACGTAATCAAGGGTGGGGATGGAGAAGAGTAGACTGGACTTTGTGGGATCTTCATTGTAATCTCATGAATTTTGTATATCATTGACTCAAAGAATGAAATGGTGTCATTGCAGAGCAGAGATGGTGGCATGGCTTTGTATTTTTATTGAGTTTCTATTTCCATCACATTCTTAAAGAGTTCACTTATCAAGGCAGAGAATAAAAGTATATGTCAAGCATAAGAAGGTTTTGGGCATTCTTACAGCATTTTTAGTAGCTGCTCATGTGGACTTTATATTTAATTTTGTCTGCTTTAGGGGTTGGGCTTTCTCAATGCCCCTTCAAGGTAGAGTCACATACTTTTAACTTTAGTCAATCCAGCATTGAACCAATTGTATGGTGGTTTTGGCACCAATTTGTAGGAACTCCAGTGGATGGAGGAGAGTTTGTCAAACATTATTGGTGAGTGGTTGGAAATCCTATATGTCTGAATTTAAGTGAACATTTTGTGCAGTTCAAGGTGACTGATCTTGTTGAAAATCTGATGGGAAACTATGTTTTTTAAAATGCTATGTGCAATGTTGCAATTAAGAACGTGGATTTGAGTTTGCACCAAGGATAGATCAGATCAAGATAGAATGGCAATATCAAGATAGGTCAAGTAAGTTTCCAAGTTAAGATGCAAGTGAGTATGTCACCAGCCTCATGCGTGGATAAGTGAACCAGTTTTGTTTGACCTAAATATTCCATATTTTCAATAAAAATTGAGGGCATATTTGGTGTTGACATCAAGTTCACCAAGAGGATGAAGTCATCACTAACTAAAACGGTATTAATGAGGGATAACAGATGTAAGGTGAGGTTCCAGACTTCTTTCAAGAAAGATGTATTTCAACATCTGGTCTATAAATAGTTTCTATGTGTTAGACATGACATGGTATTCTCCCAGACATTTTGTCTTCACACCTCCTGTTTGCTGAAATTCATTCTTATTGGCTTTAGGACTGCTAACCAGTGTGAAAGTTCATGTGCTCTCTCCCTAAAACATGGTACAATTGGCATATACCTGATTGGAACCTTTAATTTATTTGTAGTCCCTAGTAAATGGTACTACATGTACCCAGGGCCTGTAAATTAAATGCTACTAGTGGGCAGCAGCACTCATTGTGCTGCCCACTAAAGTAGCCTTTTAAAACATGTATCAGGCCTGCGGCTCCAGCCTGTAGTACAGTGTTAACTGCCATTTCGACCTGGCAAAATAAACCACTTGCCAGGCCTAAACCCTTCTTTTTCCTTTTAAATGCTTACAAAGCACCCCTAAGGTAGGCCCTAAAGTCTCATATTGCGGGGTGCATTGTATTTAAATGGTAGGACGTGTGCTTAAGTTTTACATGCCCTGGCAGTGAAAAACTCCTAAAGTCATTCTTCACTGTTGTAAGGCCTATCTCTCCCAGAGTTAGGTGTGAACAGGATGGGCTATCCTGGCATAATGACTAGGGAGGGACTGTACTCAGCCCCACTTATACTTCAAAGAGCTTTGTCTCCTTCTCACACAAAAGGAACCCTACACCAGGCCTGCCCTGCATTTTGTCACCCCAAGACATTTTGGAGCCTTGACAGGGGAAAGGGAAGAACTTTCCAGAGCAAGAGGTGGGGGGGTAGGACAGGGAGTTCCATCACACAATGGCTGGCAGAAGGTATAAATATTGGACCTCCAGAGTCACTCATCATAACACTCCTGGACCTGTGGAAGTTAAAGAATGGAATGAACTACCTCAAGCACTGCGTCTTACTGTGGACTATCTAACATTTAGGAAAAACCTTAAAATTCAGCTGTTTCCCAAGGATTAAGCACCCAGTATTACCTCAACCATGCGTTTCCCTGCAACCCAGCGCCGTAATATCCAATAGGATGAATGTCGCGCTCTATAAATAAATAAAATAAAATAAAATAAATAAATAAAATAAAGAAGAAGACCTGCCCTGCTGATAGAGAATTGCCCTACTGCTTGAATGACTGCCTTGCTGTCTGAGAAAGAAGATTGGACCTGCTTGTGGTACAGCGTAATTTTGACCCCACCTCTACAGGTCACAAATGCATAACCTAAAACGTGGACTTAGCACATGATTTCTGTGTAGCCTAATTACATTAATAAGAAATGTTGCACTTGGTATCATTATTGAAGAGCATTCACTGTAGAATTAGAGAATTCATACATAACTGTGTATCTTACCCCTATTAAATAAGATTTTATTTGAAGACTTGATGAATAAACTATCTTCACATATTTACAATTTGTTTACTATGGGGGTGAAGGAGAGCCTTTCAGTCATAAATAAAAAAGCAAGACAGGAGAAAAAGGGTTGGTTTAATACGACATGTACTAGAGCCCATAAACGTCTAAAGGAGGCTTTACACAAATCCCCCAGATGCGACTTTGAGGTCCAGACTTGTAGAATAGATGATGAGAAGGCGGTGAAGTTGAGGAAGATGCAGATAACGGAGATGGCTTGGGAATCTCTATGTGAAGCGTGTGCTAGTAATGATAATAGAGCTTTCTGGAGAGTAATTAACTCTGCGTCATTGATAGCAGACGAGGCTTCTAGGATTGAGATGGCCATTATGGAAGAAGATTGGATAAAGCACTTTACTAGCATATATTCTCTACCTACTGTGGCACCTGCACTAGAGCAAGGACATAGTCATATGATAATAGCAGATACTCCACAGATTACCACCATGGTCCCTTTTAGTAAGGAAGAAGTTAATGATGCAAAATTGGCTAGTAAAGGTGGTAAAGCCTCAGGTCCAGACGCAATTCCTGTAGACCTGTACAAAGCAAATATTGCTATCTGGGGGCCCTTATTGACTTTAGTACTCAGGGCATGCTGCATAGCTGGGTTTTTATCCTGATGGGCCGAATCAATTATCGTTCCTATCTACAAAAAGGGAGATAGATTGAATCCGGCTTTCTATAGGCCAATTTCTCCACTTGATTCCCTGGTGAAGATTGCAGGTCGCATCCTCTTGAATAGACTACAAGACTGGGCAGACACACATAACATTCTCTCAGATCTACAATATGGATTTTGAACTGGGGTGGGAACAATTGAACAGAGTCTCAATTTAAGCATGCTGCTTGGGAAGTACATTAAAATCAGAGAGGGGAGTATGTATTTAGCTTTTGTTGACTTCTCCTCAGCTTTTGACTGCGTTATACATGCCAAATTGTGGTCAATTATGAAAGAGCTGGGAGTAGAGACATAGATTTTTAGCTTTCTGAGTGACCTATACTCGGGATGCAAAGCCAGGGTCAGATATGGTATTAGAGGGGAATGCACTGAAGCATTTAGGGTGGAGAGGGGGGTGAGACAGGGCTGTGTCCTGTCCCCTTTTTGGTTCTCTCTACACATAAACAGTGTGAGTGCGGTACTTGCTGCATCGTCCAAAGAACTTCTGTAAGTAGGGATTCGCCCTATACCGGCGCTTCTCTACGTCGACGATGCCATCCTCAGGCATACACTCCACTTGCTCTTCAGTCCCTGATTACAAACTTTGCAGAATATATGCAGGACCTTGGGCTTTTAGTGAACCAATCAAAAAATGATGTTATGAAATGCGGGAGGAACACTGTTAACTGCAGAGATCTAAAAATACATGGTACAACTATAGGATTTACTAATACTTTTTCCTATCTGGGGATTTTATTTGATAAAGAGTGCCTATGGATTAAGGATATTTCCAATAGGAAACTGCAATTTAGTAAATCCTGTATGGCACTCAGAGGGTTTGCCAGACAACTGGGTTCTAATCCACCAGAGCTGATGATGTCAATCTATAAAGCTAAATGGCTCAGTGTTGCACTGTACAGGGCGGGTGTGTGGGGACACAAGAAATGTAGTTGTTATAATCTTACAATTTACTCTTTGATATTTACCACCTTTGTTTCCCTGATTCCGCTTTGCCTCACACCTCCATTGGTACCTTCTGCCCCATCCTCTCCTTTTCTCCCTTGGAACATTCCAGCAGTTGGTATTGAAGCTGGCTTTAGAATGTCGATTGAGAAGATTGTAATTAATGCCGACAGCGGATCAAGGAGATCGGTAATAAAAGTCTACACTTACCAGTGCGTGTCTTCATCTTTACAACACTGGCGATGATCTGTATAAGGAGGCAGATGCCACGGTCTCCTCCCCTTTTGTGTGAAGATCCGCTGAGGGCAAGAACGGCACCCTGATCTGACAAGATTTAACCTTGTTCCTCAAGGTTGAGGTACTGTTTTTGGCCGCATCTCTTCTCTTCTTCGCCAGACCCCGCCTTTCCTCTTCCGGGGGTGTTACTCTTCCCTCCTCGTCACTGTGCCTCTCCACCCTTGGGCGGGACTTCGGATTTCCTTCCCTGTTCAGGATTGCCTTTCAACTGGTGGGAGTGACAAGACTTTCCTGAGAGAGCAAGTTCATATTCCGCTAGCCCTGAGCCATCCCTCTCGGATCTCCGATGTTATTGTCTCAGAGGGGTGTGGCGGCAAGACTCTGGGCATGTTAACTTGCTGGAAGAGGCGTGCCTTTGCCCCGCATGCCCCGCCTTGTTCATCTCAGAGCGCCTCGCTCTTCTACTTCAGAGGGGCGTATATGCTAAAATTTGGGGCATATACCAGTGAAAAAAGAGGTGTAATTTCTCCTGCCTGCCCCGCGCTGCTCCGTCTGGGCTTCTGCAAGAGTGTACATCTCTGACATTAAGAAGCGTGCCTCGCCTGCCTGCCCCGCGCTGCTCCAGTCAGGGCTCCTGCGAGGCGTGGTGTGGTATATGGATTATTCAGCCACCCGTCTTCGAAGAGTTTTTGATACAATATAAGTGCAGCCTCCTGCTGCTATTACATCCTCACACGAATCTCCTGTGAATCTACTCATTATACGAAGCTCCTTGGTGGTGTGTGCATGTGGTTACTCACACACCTGCTCCTATAAGCACTACCTGTGATATAATTTTCATCATTTCTACTGTTATAACAGCAGTTTGTCTACTATTCTGTGTTGTGCGGAGCTGTTCAGTGATTTGCACACTCTTGTCCTCTTTCAACTTACAGATTTGCCAGTGTGCACTTTCTCAGTGACACACACACTGCACAGTTTACCACAATTCATTACAGTGCGAAGCTTTTCAGTGCTTCGCACTCTTACTTCTTTCACCTTCGATGGCCGTGCTTGTGTGCACCTACTCAGTGACACACTCTGTACAGTAAGTAAGTACATTTTTTATTGCGTGATTAATAAAAATCACTGCAATCAAAACATCTTCACAATCACATAATCAATAAAAACAGAGAACTCTGTACTGCAAATGTTACTAACAATTGTACCAATACATTCATAAATATGTCATAAAATCAAACATGAACCAGATCATGCAATAAAAATGAATTCCAAAAAGAAACAAATTAACTCTGTACAGTGTTTCACTCTTCTGACATTGCAAATATTTCAGTGATTCGCACACTTATTCCTCTCATCTGCATCCTCTTCAATTTGCATATATTCATTGGTACACATATTGTGCAATCTTTATTACTCCAGCTTTTATGAGTCCATTATCAGTTACATTATATTGCAATTTTAGGAGTGCATCGTGTGTATACTTTCCACTAGGGTGTAATTATTCTATTGCTTGGTTCATCCTTATTCCTTCTCACCATGGCAGTGGCAAGCATGCTACAACCTACACCATTTTTGTATGACTTGGGAGAACCTGTAATACCTTGGAAGGAGTGGATAAAAATATTTGATTCCTAAAGCAGTGCGATTGGGGGGGGAAAGTTTAGTTCTAATAGAAAAAAACTTATTTTGTTACATAACTTGGGCACACATGGCAGAAGGGTGTTTGAGACTTTACCTGATCCTGAGTTCCCTCTTGCTTATCGTGAGGGTGAAGTAGAAGTGGAAGAAGATGAATACAAAATCACTTTGTTCAAATTGCAAAGCCATTTTGGTGATAAAGTCAATATCGTACTTGAGCACCACAAGTTCTTTAGCCGATTCCAAGGAAAGAACGAAAGCATAATTAACTATGTAGCCGTACTTAGAGGATTGAGCAAACTATGTGAATTCAATTAATTGAACGAGCCCCTCATTAGAGACCAACTGGTGCGATGCACTAACAACACCTGAATTCAAGAAAAACTCAAGAAATTAGGACAACCACCACCAACGGACAAGTTTCAGAGATAGTTAACATTGAGGGAAAATCTGATGAACAAGAGATGACTGTTTGCAAAGTCAAGAATAACAAGGGTCTTCGTCAAACTAAGGAGTCAGAAGAAAATAAACTTAAATGTTTTCACTGTGGGAGCAGCAACCATTTGGCCAACCACCCTAACTGCCAAGCCAGGTCGGCCATTTGTAGAAAATGTAATAAAAAGGGTCATCTAGCAAGAGTTTGTAGAAACACTTTTAGGAACAGTGATGAAAGTAATACTGATGGCATTGATGGGAGACCTCAATCTGTAAAAAAAATCATATTTCAAGTCAATGACTTCAATCCCAGTAATCACATCAAATACCCCAAATGTGATGTTTTTCTTAATGGTAGAGTAATCAAAATGTTTGCCGACTCTTGCTCCCCTTTTACATTAATTAACATATCTGACTACAAATCCATATCTAATAACATCAATGAGGAATTAGTTGCAGTGGACATTTCTCCAAGTGGGTACACCAAGGACCCCATTCCTCTCAAAGGAATGATCAAAACCCTTATAACATTCAAAGACGTTCCACTGTAGGAAAGGTACATGTGGTAGAAGAAGGCTCCAACCTCCTTGGATGGCAACATCAAAAATAATTAGGAATAAAACTAGACCCCAACAATCTAGAACAAGTGTATACCATAAATGAATTGTCTATTACTGGAGAAGCTATATGTGATGAATTCCCAGAGATTTTCACAGAAAATGTAGGTTTGCTCAAGGATTTCCAACATAAAATCAAGATCAAACCAAATGCCATACCTATTGTACACAAAACAGGACCTATACCACACCTTTACGAAAAGAACTTACAAGGTTGGAGAGTTTAGGTATTATACAAGCCATTGGGTGAAGCTACATGCTTCAGCGTACTAGATCTCTCCTTGGCTTACCATCAAGTTGAACTCCATCCAGAATCACGGTGGTTAACAGCGTTTACCACACCTATGGGCACATTCATGTTCCACAGGATGCCTTTTGGACTGGCGTCCGCGGTTGCGGTTTTCCAAAAAATCATGCAGAAGGTTTTAGAGGGTATACCTAAAACCTTGTGTTTCCAAGATCATGTACTAGTCTATTGGGGCTTTTGAGGAACAACACAATCATTTATTAAGAAAGGTCTTTACTAAATTAAAAAATGCAGGACTAACTTTAAAAACTGAGAAATGTAAAATAGGTGTAAGATCTGTGGAGTACCTGGGTCATACCATTTCAAAGGATGGATTCAAACCTAAAATGTGTTTCCTTGAGGCTGTCAAGGATACTCCAGCCCCAGAATCTAAAGATGAACTTAAATAATTCCTTGGCCTTGCGGAATACATGAGCAAGTACGTAAAACATTTCACTGATCCAGCCAGTCCCCTTCGAGATCTCATAAAGAACCATGTACACTACAAATGGCAAGAAGAACATCAAACTACATTTAACAAAACCAAAGAAGCCATCCTATCAGCTCCTTTTTTGTGTAATTTTCACCCTTGCAGGAAGACCATCTTAACCACTGATGCAAGCAATAAAGGGTTAGGGGCCACTCTATCACAAGTGGTTGGTGGCAAAGAAAGGATAGTGGCCTTCGCTGCAAGCACCCTTGCTAAATCCGAATTGAACTTTTCGGTAGTGGAGAGAGAAGCCCTTGCATGCTTCTGGGCTGTGAAACATTTTACATTTTTTCTATGGGGTCTACAATTTCACATTTGCACTGACCATAAACCTCTCACATTCATGTTCAGCTCCAAGGGTTCTTCCAATAGTACTCCCCGCATTGCAAGATGGATCCTTGGGTTGGAAGGTTTTTGCTTTAAGGTAGAGTATGTCCCTGGTAACCTTAATGTTGCAGCTGACTTCTTATCAAGATCTCCACTGAATAAAGAGGAACAGTTCGACACTCCTGAATATCCCATTTTTTAAATTAATTGTTCTGCTATTACATCCCAAGAATGGGAAGATTGCTCTGCCAAGGACAAAACCTTTGACCAATTTAAGTCATACACTCTACAGGGTTGGCCTAATTCCTACAGTGAGGTCAATGAAAAGGCAAAGGAATTCTGGGAAGTGCGCCACAAAATCAATTTAGACCAAAACTTAATACGCAGAAATGACAAAATAATTCCTCCTGAAGGGATAAGAGATAAGGTAATTGACCTCATATATGAAGGTCATTTAGGCAGAAGCTTAACAAAATCCAGACTCAGAGAACGCTTTTGGTTCCCCAACATGGACTCTTTGGTAGAATCCAAAGTAAAAAATTGCTTAATTTGTGCCAACAGCGACAAATCCAAGGTCATCCACAAAACTCCCTTATCCCCAGTCTCTATTCCTGAGAAACCATGGGACCAACTTGCTCTGGACATAATCGGTCCCATCAACCGCAAGGGTATTTCTAAACGTTTTGCGTATGTTTTGGTAGATTACCATTCACATTGGGTGGTCACAAAGATGGTTAATCTTATCACTACCCAGGTCCTCATCGGTTTTCTAAAAGACACGTTCACTACTGAAGGCATTCCATCTACCATTGTCACTGACAATGGCGTTCAGTTCACCTCTACACTCATGTCTAGTTTCCTGTCTAAATTGGGCATCACTCACTACAAAACTGCATTGTATTGCCCCAGAGCGAATGGCCTAGTAGAAAGAATTAGCAGAATGATCAATTACTGTTTACAACTTGCTTGTGCCAATCACCTGCCAATAGAAGGGGCCATTCAAGACATGCTATGGGCATATCACACTACACCCAACCAAGTTACAGGTATTTCACCTTTCACATCTCTCAGAAAAAGGAATCCAGGCACCAAGTTCTTTCCAAATTGGATAGGGGAGGCGAAAGATTCGAACTTAATATTGCAGACCCTAGATCCAAAATTCTGTCCCATCAAAACAAATACAAGGAGTCATACGATTTCAAACATGGCACAAAAAGTTATAAGTGGGAAATAGGTGATCTAGCCTATGTTAAGAAACCTACAGAAAGGAACCATGATGTCTCAAAGTTCTTTGCACCTTTACGCATTGTAGAAATCAAACGTAATGTAGCAGTCATGGACAACGGACAAAATTGGAGCTTGGATCGCTTAGCCAAATATTCTCCACCACCTAGCGATGTATCTGATAAATCAGTTGACACTCATAGTCTTAAGCAAGAACCCAACCTTGGTAACCCCAGACATAATAGACTTAGGTCCACCCCTAAAAGGCATGAAGACTATCATATTTAATTGTTTTATTTGCATCTGTTGTATTCTAATAAACTCAATGTCGTGCATGGACTTAAGCAAGAACATAACCCTGGTACCTACAGACATAATAGGCTTATGTCCACCCCTAAATGGCACAAAGACCATCATATGTTATTGTTTTGTTTGCATCTGTTATCTTCTCTTATTTTGGGGGGAAGATGTGTTATAATCTTACAATTTACTCTTTGTTATTTACCACCTTTGTTTCCCTGATTACACTTTCCCTCACACCTCCATTGGTACCTTCTGCCCCCCCTCGCCTTTTCTCCCTTGGAACATTCCAGCAGTTGGTATTGAAGCTGGCTTTAGAATGTTGATTGAGAAGATTGTAATTGCTGCTGACAGCGGATCAAGGAGATCGGTAATAAAAGTCTACACTTACCAGTGCGTGTCTTCATCTTTACAACACACAAGAAATGTAGTGACATACAACTAGTTGAGAATTCGTTTTTTAGGTATCTTCTTGCCATCCCTAAAAGCGCTCCAGTATACGTATGTCATGCCAAACTTGGAGCCCCATTTATTACAGACCTGATTATGCTACAGCCCATCTTACTCTGGCATAAAGTATGGACCTCTGAATACACTGACTTAAATCGTGCTATAATCAGGGAGTGCCTTAAATCGAGTTTATACCAGCGCATACCAATTTGTGAGCCAGCAAAGTGAGGCCACTGGGTTAATTGTCACCTGGTCACCACGACCAATCTTGGGATCCCTCAATCAGTCCCAAGACATGATGGGCCAGGTCCTTACTGAGCTCCGGGAGATGAAGCAGTTGCAGAGGGAGCACAATGTTCAGATGGAAAATCTAAACTTCAATATGGGCTCCCTGACTGGAGTGCTGCATGATTGTTTTACCTAAATGTGCAGGGCTTTTCCAGCAACATCTTCCCCTTTCTGTGGTCCAACTACATCTGGCCCTACTACATCTGCCTCAGCTACAGAAAGAGTGGCCTAGCCACAAGAGGAAACACCTGCACCCACCTTAGTCCCTGCAACTGTGGATCCACCAGTCACCCTCAGGTGGGGACTTTCATCCGGACCAGCAGGAGAGGATGGCAAACCTCTACCACCACCAGCAAGAGACACAGATCCTAATTTTCTCCAGTGTGTGACTAGCATTCACTCTGTGGACTATTTCAAATGCATTTGCCATTTTTGATGCCAGTTGTAATTTGTACACTGGATTTCAAACAATTTTGGCTCTTCAATAATAGTTTCATTCCTCATAATTGACTTTTTATTTTTTGTTTATTTTGTTTTTTTCATTTTGTTTTTTTCTTTATCTTGTTTTGCTGAATGAAATAAAAAATTCAAAATTAAAAGACTGTTGTATTCCGTATCTCAATTTGTTAAATTGTTTTGTTTCATGATGCATTTTAAAAAGTTACAATTAAAAAGATTGTTTATTAATAAAGAAATTACATGTAGGTAATGCTTTTCACATTTTAATAAATGACAAACAATAGAGAAATCAACAAATCAACGAAGTATTATTTAATTGAATTTGACTAAATATTTGTTTTTCATATTTTCCAAATTCATTAGAAGCCATGCAAAATCCAAATAATTAATGCTATATTTTAATTTACAGTTCCAGACCTTGCCACCATGGAAGAACAAGATTTAATCAAAAGTTCATATTAAATAGGCAAACTATTATAGATTTATGTCGTCAGCTGGAGCCAGATAGTCTGCCTCGCAATAGGAATCCATCATCAATAACACCAATAGTGAAAATCATGGAGGTACTTCAATGTGTGGCCACAGGATCATTTCAATACACTGTTGCAGTATCTGTTGGAATGTCACAACCAACTTACGGTGGTGTGCTATAAGAAGTTTTCATCAATGACGAGACACATCAACAGCTTCATACACTTACCACAAAATCAGAGTTTGAAGGGAGATTAGTATGCTGTGGCTCGACTACCACATGCGCTTAGAGTAATTTGGGCTGCACATATTGGCTTTGTGCCACCACACTTCTGAGAGCAATTCTACCATAATTGAAAAAACGTCCATTCAATCAATGTGCAAGTTGTGTGCTTCCCAGATATGTACATCACAAGCGTGTGTGCGCATTTTCCAACACTATAACATTTGTATGTGTTGTGTGTTTTATGGCCTTTTTCTTTTGTGTATGTGTATATATATATATATATATATATATATATATATATATATATGTGTTTGTGTGTGTATATTTAAAAATTTAATGTGAAATGTACAAAATTAACAATGTTACATTAAACAATACATTATTTTTACTTATGCAAATTAACATATATATATATATAGGTGTATATATATGTGTGTATATATTACCTACTGGCGGTCGCCAGTAGATAGTTATAGTTAGGACCTATTTTCCATAGGAAATTCACAACATTCTATTTCCAATAACTTTGGCGCCGGTTGACGAATCTTCGTGAAATTTTCAAAACTTGTGGGGCGCTCCGGTCCGCTCCTATCCTGAAAGTTTCGGGGTGATTCGGCAAGCAGGGGCCGAGAAAAAAGGGGGGTCCCAAAACGTGTTTTCCCCATGCAATTTTCCATAGGAACCTTTAGTCGCAGCTACAGCCCAAACTGCTGAACGGAATTACACCAAATTTGGCAAAAAGGTAGCCCTTGGTTCAGAGTCGTGCCTTTTGGTTAAATGGTGTAAATCCGTTCAGTAGTTCCTGAGAAAATCAAAAGTAAAATCACATATATTTCTATGGCCGCGGAGGGTCCGCGCACCCTGAGCGCACCCTCCCGATCACGAGCTGTATGCTAATTGGCTGTCAACACTCCAAACCAGGAAGTGTTGGCAGCCATCTTGTTCCTCGGTAGAACCGAGGCACAAGAAACAAGTGCGCAAAACGCAAAAAGGGGGCAGGGTAGAAACACCCTGACCCCTAGGCCTGCTTAGGGGTCCCACAAGGACCCCCAGGGCCCCAAAAAAGTATTTTTTAAAATCGGCGGGATGCGCTTAGGAAGCGCGGATCCCGCCGTGAAAAAGAAACGAGCGCGGGCTCCCGCGCTTCGTTGTTATTTGGCCCCGGGTGGGCCAAGTCCCGGGGGCATGCGGGGTTTATAAAAATAATGCGTGGGCAAGCCCGGGGACAGCCACCGCCCGGGGCTTTCAATTAAAAATGGTGCGGGAGGGCACTCGGCCCTCCCGCAGCCCCGGGGACCGCCACCCCTGGGGCTTCTTTTTAAATTAAAATTACCTGTGTGGGGGGCTCGAGCCCCCACATGCCCCGAGGACCGCCACCTCCCCGGGGCACTAAGAATTTGAATGTGAGGGTCCGTTTCGGACCCCTGAGCCCCGGGGACCACCACCTCCCCGGGGCTTTGCACATGTTGGGAGGGGGACTGCGCGGCCCCCCTCCTGGAGCCCTTGATGGCCATGGGGACCCCCACCCCCCATGGCCGCCTCCTGCACTGTCCCGGGGTGCTCACCCCCGGGACACTGTAGTTTGCTATGGCAGGGCGGGAGCCTCGCGGCTCCCGTCCTGTCATAGCAAACTGCTTTGTTTTGGAAGAGAGAGCAGGAAACCTGCTCTCTCTTCCAAAACCAAAGACGATTGCTTTCCACATGGGGAGCTGCATCTTAGCAGCTCCCATGTGGAAAGCAATGCCGGCTCCCGAGGGACGCGGGGAGCCGGCGGGACCATGGGGGGATTGGGGACCCCGCCATGGTCCCCAACGGAGAGGGCCAGCCCAGGGGGATGGGGTCCCCAGGGCCCCCCCTCCCCAAAATTGAAATAAAAAACCAAAAAAAAACAAAGGCCGGGCCCGGGGGATGGGGTCCCCGGGGCCATAAGTGGCCTGAGGAGGGGGGCAACGCAGCCCCCTCCAAAAGATTTTTAAAAAGAAAATAAGGCCAAGCCCTGGTGGATGGGGTCCCCGGGCCGATTAAGGCCTCGGGAGGGGTCCACGCGGCCCCCTTCCAAATTCTTTTGATTTTAAAAAAAAATTAGGGGCAGGCCCTGGGGGATGGGGTCCCCAGGGCAAATAAATTACAAAGAAGGGGGCCACACAGCCCCCTTCTTAAAAATACACACAAAAAAAGACCGGCATCACGCCGGAGGCCATGCCCCCTCCTTGCAGCACTCTGCAAACGCGCCCTCTGTCGCGTTTGCAGATGGGGAACGAATTCCCCTTGAATACTGGGGGTCCCTGGGGCCAACTAGCCCACCAGGAACCTCCAGTATGCGCCAGGGGCTGCGTTGCAGAGAGGTGTTCTGAGGCCACGCCCCTTTTACACCTCTCTGCAACGCAGCTCTGTGGCGCTTAATGGAGGTAGCTGGTGGACTAGTTGCACCCCAGGGACCCTCAGGATTCAAGGGGAGTTAATCCCCCGACTTAAAACGCACCACAGGGCGCATTTGCACAGTGGTGAAGGGAGGGGGCGGGGCCTGAGGTAACATGTGTGCAAACATGCCCTGTGGCGTGTTTTAAGTTGGGGGATTAAGTCCCCTGGAATCCTGAGGGTCCCTGGGGTCCAACTAGCCCACCAGGTACCTCTAGTAAGCGCCACAGAGCTGCGTTGCAGAGAGGTGTAAAAAGGGGCGTGGCCTCGGACCACCTCTCTGCAACGTAGGGCTCTGCCGCTTACTGGAAGTACCTGGTGGGCTAGTTGGGCCCCAGGGACCCTCAGGATTCAAGGTGACCTAATCCCGCAAATTAAAACGCGCCACGGGGCGCGTTTGCACAGTGGTGAAGGGAGGGGGCGGGGCCTGAGGTGACATGTGTGCAAACACGCCCTGTGGCGTGTTTTAAGTTGGGGGATTAAGTCCCCTTGAATCCTGAGGGTCCCTGGGGTCCAACTAGCCCACCAGGTACCTTCAGTAAGCGCCACAGAGTTGCGTTGCAGAGAGGTGAAAAAAGGTGCGTGGCCTCGGAACGCCTCTCTGCAACTCAGCTCTGTGGTCCTAACTGTAGGTACCTGGGGGCTAGTTGGGCACCAGGGACCTCAGGATTCAAGGGGACTTAATCCTGCAACTTAAAACGCGCCACGGGGCGCGTTTGCACACATGTCACCTCAGGCCCCCCCTCCCTTCACCACTGTGCAAACGCGCCCTGTAGCGTTTTAAGAGGTAGTTTTAATCCCCCTGCCCTATTATGTACTAGGGACTTACAGAGGAGGTCATGCTAATCACAGGGGTACCCCAACGCATAGTGTTCCCTAGTGTATGTAGGTGTTTTCACTGTATTCTAAGTGTCTTTTAGCATAGCACTGGCTCTGGTTAGTCAGAGTCAGTTACCACCAGTACCCGTCTGAAAAAGTTGTGGGCCCAGGATGATTTTGCAACAAGGCCTCTTTCTGCTCCTCTGTTGGTTCTTTCTGCACATCTTTTGCTTCTTCCTGCACTTTTCTTCGTCTTTGTGGACTTCTGTTGCTTCTTTCTGCATTTCTTTTGCTTCTTCCTGTGCGTTTTTTCTTCTTTCTTCACATGTCCTACCTCTGTAGGCATAGTTAGAAACTAGCATTTAAAAAACCTTTGAAATTCACTTAAAAAACCATAGGTTTCAGGCACGTTATAGTTAGAAATTAGCATTTAAAAAACCTTGAAATTCACTGAAAAAACCATAGGTTTCAGACACGTTATAGTTAGAAATTAGCATTTAAAAAACCTTTGAAATTCACAGAAAAAACCATAGGTTTTAGGGAAAGTTATAGTTAGTTGGACATTGCACTCGTACAAAACCCGTGAAATCCCCCCGTTATAGTTAGTTCAGCTAACTATAACTCGCGCCCCCGCAATACACTGCTGATGATGTCACATATTACATCACTCATGACATGGTCAGTGACATCACTGATGACATCACTGATGACATCTCAAATGACATCACTGATGACATCACTGATGACATCATCCATGTGATAATTTCATGCATCTTCTCACACCCTAATATAACTTTTGATACACCCACTCTAAATTACAGACTGCCATTCTCAAAACCATACACACTCCAGCACCAATAACTACATACCCACTCACTGATTCTTAGGTCTACACACACATCCAGTCACTCACCCGTACAGTCACTCATACTTACGGTCACTCAGTACAGGACTATCATATGCACTCATACTCCTATATAGACACTCAAACACCGCCACTCATCCATAGAGGTACTCACACACCTAGTCAGTCATGCAAATAATTAATCACACTGCCATTTACTCACCTATACAGTTATACACACACCAGCTCACTTACTCATACAAATACTAGCACATTCTTACGCTCTTATACAATCACTGATACAAGCACACACTCATCCATACAGCCACTCTCACAATCACTCACTTCTCACATATAGTCATTTATATCCTCCAACACGCACATATACTACCTTTCACATATGTAGTTACTTACACATATACCACTAAGATATACATTCACTCACTAACACACCCATACACACACTCACCCACCCATACAGTCCATCACAGATGCACTCCTGAAACCATGCACCCAGTGAATCACCCACTCACACATCTATGCACAGAGTCATACACATCCCACCCACACAAACACTCAGGCACCCATACAGATACTCAGACAACCAATCAATAACTCATAAAGACACTTATGTAGTTGTTCACAAACCCATACAGTCACTTACACACCAACAGACAGACGGATACAGAGATTCACACAGTTTAGTCACTAACCCATGCATTCAGTAAGATACGTTTAATCACTCACTTATAGAGTCAGTCACGCACCTACTAAATCATCCATTCAGACACTTATACACCCACTCATTCTTCAATACGCCTTTCCCTATATATATTAAACATATTTAATCTTTACAGAAACACACAGTCACTGGATGATGTCATCAGTGATGTCATTTGAGATGTCATTAGTGATGTCATCAGTGATGTCACTGACCATGTCATGAGTGATGTAATATGTGACGTCATCAGCAGTGCATTGCGGGGGCGCGAGTTATAGTTAGCTGAACTAACTATAACGGGGGAATTTCACGGGTTTTGTACGAGTGCAATGTCCAACTAACTATAACTTTCCCTAAAACCTATGGTTTTTCAGTGAATTTCAAAGGTTTTTTAAATGCTAATTTCTAACTGTAACGTGTCTGAAACCTATGGTTTGTACAGTGAATATATATATATATTTGTTCACAAAAAGGTTGCCCCACTGAAGACGCCACACACGAGGAATAAAACACACATTGGTTACCGGCAGCAGTAGTATCCGTATCTCACACCACTTCCCATTAAAATGCCAAACGCATTTCGGACAATCTTATGTCCTTGATCACTGGCTATCAAAAACAGAAGCAATGGATTTTCTGGAACATTTTATTTGAATAGTCCAAGTTCCGCCCAGATGGGTGTGGCACAATAGCCTGCTGGTTCTCGTAGTTCCAATTATCCTACCCAAGTGGGTGCCGTTGCTTCCATAACAAATATAATTTGCACATGAGGGTTCACAATGATAATGTTGCCCAAGTGGGTTGAAGCGATGTGCAGAAAACCAGGACTGCTGCCCATATGTACCGGCAACACCGGTCTCCTCGTTTCTCACAGCGCTCATGATTCACGCACTGCAGAAGCCGCTTACCCAGCAGCAGGGCGTCTTTGCGGCTGGACTGGTCGCTAAATTTTTGTTCACAAAAAGGTTGCCCCACTGAAGATGCCACACACGAGGAATAAAACACACATTGGTTACCGGTAGCAGCAGTATCCGTATCTCACACCGGTTCCCATTAAAATGCCAAACGCGTTTCGGACAATCTTATGTCCTGGATCACTGGCTATCAAAAACAGAAGCAATGGGTTTTCTGGAACATTTTATTTGAATAGACCAAGTTCCGCCCAGATGGGCATGGCACAATAGCCTGCTGGTTCTCGTAGTTCCAATTATCCTACCCAAGTGGGTGCTGTTGCTTCCATAATAAATATAATTTGCACATGAGGGTTCACAATGATAATGTTGTCCAAGTGGGTTGAAGCGATGTGCAGAAAACCAGGACTGCTGCCCATATGTACCGGCAACACCGGTCTCCTCGTTTCTCACAGCGCTCATGATTCACGTGCTTCAGAAGCAGCTTACCCAGCAGCGGGCGTATTCGCGGCTGGACTGGCCGCTAAATTTTTGTTCACAAAAAGGTTGCCCCACTGAAGACGCCACACACGAGGAATAAAACACACACTGGTTACCGGCAGCAGCAGTATCCGTATCTCACACCTGTTCCCATTAAAATGCCAAACGAGTTTCGGACAATCTTATGTCCTTGATCACTGGCTATCAAAAACAGAAGCAATGGATTTTCTGGAACATTTTATTTGAATAGTCCAAGTTCCGCCCAGATGGGCGTGGCACAATAGCCTGCTGGTTCTCGTAGTTCCAATTATCCTACCCAAGTGGGTGCCGTTGCTGCCATAACAAATATAATTTGCACATGAGGGTTCACAATGATAATGTTGCCCAAGTGGGTTGAAGCGATGTTCAGAAAACCAGGACTGCTGCCCATATGTACCGGCAACACCGGTCTCCTCGTTTCTCACAGCGCTCATGATTCACGCGCTGCAGAAGCCGCTTACCCAGCAGCGGGGCGTCTTCGCGGCTGGACTGGCCGCTAAATTTTTGTTCACAAAAAGGTTGCCCCACTGAAGGCGCCACACACAAGGAATAAAACACACATTGGTTACCGGCAGCAGCAGTATCCGTATCTCACACCGGTTCCCATTAAAATGCCAAACGTGTTTCGGACAATCTTATGTCCTTGATCACTGGCTATCAAAAACAGAAGCAATGGATTTTCTGGAACATTTTATATGAATAGTCCAAGTTCCGCCCAGATGGGCGTGGCACAATAGCCTGCTGGTTCTCGTAGTTCCAATTATCCTACCCAAGTGGGTGCCGTTGCTTCCATAATAAATATAATTTGCACATGAGGGTTCACAATGATAATGTTGTCCAAGTGGGTTGAAGCGATGTGCAGAAAACCAGGACTGCTGCCCATATGTACCGGTAACACTGGTCTCCTCGTTTCTCACAGCGCTCATGATTCACGCACTGCAGAAGCCGCTTACCCAGCAGCAGGGCGTCTTTGCGGCTGGACTGGCCGCTAAATTTTTGTTCACAAAAAGGTTGCCCCACTGAAGATGCCACACACGAGGAATAAAACACACATTGGTTACCGGTAGCAGCAGTATCCGTATCTCACACCGGTTCCCATTAAAATGCCAAACGCGTTTCGGACAATCTTATGTCCTGGATCACTGGCTATCAAAAACAGAAGCAATGGGTTTTCTGGAACATTTTATTTGAATAGTCCAAGTTCCGCCCAGATGGGCATGGCACAATAGCCTGCTGGTTCTCGTAGTTCCAATTATCCTACCCAAGTGGGTGCTGTTGCTTCCATAACAAATATAATTTGCACATGAGGGTTCACAATGATAATGTTGCCCAAGTGGGTTGAAGCGATGTGCAGAAAACCAGGACTGCTGCCCATATGTACCAGAAACACCGGTCTCCTCGTTTCTCACAGCGCTCATGATTCACACGCTGCAGAAGCCGCTTACCCAGCAGCGGGGCGTCTTCGCGGCTGGACTGGCCGCTAAATGTTTGTTCACAAAGAGGTTGCCCCACTGAAGACGCCAGACACGAGGAATAAAACACACATTGGTTAACGGCAGCAGCAGCATCCGTATCTCACACTGGTTCCCATTAAAGAGGCCACGCCCCTTTTTACACCACTCTGCAAACGTGACTCGTGGCGACTCCTGGTGGGGCGATGAGGTCCTTGTGTCCTGAGGACCTTAGGACACAAGTGGACTACATCCCCCGAGCAGCAGTGCGCCAAGAGGTGCGTTTGCAGAGTGGTGTAAAAAGGCGATGTGGCCTCGGACCACCTCTCTGCAATCCAGCTGTGTGGCGCTTACTGGAGGTACCTGGTGGGCTAGTTGGCCCCCAGGGACCCTCAGTATTCAAGGGGACTTAATCCCCCAACTTAGAACGTGCCAGGGGACGTGTTTGCAGAGTGGTGTAGAAAGGGGGCATGGCCTTTGTCCACCTCTCAGCTATCCCACTGTGTGGGGCTTACTGGAGGTAAGAGGTAGGCTAGTTGGCCCCTAAAGGACCTCCAGCAGCGAAGGGGACTTCAATCCCCATGCAAGAGCGCACCAGAGAGCGCGTTTGTAGAGTGGTGGGCAAAGGGGGCGTGGCCTGCTCTGAGAACTTAGCAATCCTGCTGTGTGGGACTTACTGGAGGTAATAGGAGGTGTAGTTGGCCCCCATGGATGTCCTTGGGGGCCAACTACCCCTCTTGTTACCTCCAGTAAGTCCCACACAGTGGGATTGCTAAGACGTCTTCGGCGGCCATGCCCCCCTTTCTCCACCACTCTGCAAACGCGCCTCCTGGCAGACTACGGGATGGGGGATGAAGTCCAATTTACACCTGAGGGACTTTGGGGGCCAAGAAGCCCTCCTGGTACCTCCTGTAAGCCCTACGCAGCGGAATTCCTGAGCGCTGGTCGGAAGCCCAGCACCCTTTCTCCACCACTCTGCAAACTCGACTACTAGAAGTGTTTGCAATGTAATAGGTTTCGCCTTTGCGAGAATTCGAGCTATTGGCGTTGTAAATGCAAAAGTTTTTTACTAATGTTTTTTGGAGTGGAGTGGATGTACGTTGTGTGTAGTGGAATTATGTGGTATGTTGTGCAGTGAAATTATGTGGATAGAAAGTATGTGGTATTTAGTGTATAGGAATTATGTATAGTGGGATTATGTGTTATGAAGAGTAATTATGTGGTATGGTAGTCTGTGTTGTGGAGTGGTAACTTCGTCTTCCTTGTCTCCATAGAAGCTCAACTATGAACTCAGTGAGACAAAAAAAGATGGAATCACTGAGGAACACCTGTGGACCTAAACAGAGGTATGAGCAGGGCCACTGGAAATATGCGACTGTTTGGCTGCACCGACTTTCGCACAATTATACATTTTCTGCATTAGCCACATAATTCATCATCTGCTCCCTAATCTGCAGATTTGAACAAAAAAAGCATTGTTTCTAGCTCAAACGGCTCAAACGTTACCAAAAATGCAGCGACAAGTGTTACAGCGTGGTAGAAGGCCCTTTGCAAACCTAGAATGGTCACCTGTTACTTATTGCTAAATGTGGGTGTTAAATTGGTATTAATGGTTTAAAGCCACTCTTGCTTCCCTCTGCACCTGCTTGCCTCTTTCTGCATTTCTGTTGCTTCATTCTGCACGTTTTTCTTTTTCTGCACTTCTCTTTACCTCATTCTGCAAATCTCTTGTAATTTCTGCACCTCTCTTCCGTCTTTCTGCACGTCTGTTGCCTCTTTCTGCACCTCTATTCCTTCTTTCTGCACTTCTTTTGTTTCTTTCTGCACCTGTCTTGCTTCTTTCTGCACCCCTCTTGCCTCTCTCTCTACCCCTCTTCCCTCTTTCTGCATTTCTGTTGCTTCTTTCTGCACTTATCTTGCTTCTTTCTGCACCTCACTTGCCTCTTTCTGCACCTCTATTGCCTCTTTCTGCAGTTCTCTTGCCTCCTTCTGTACTTCACTTGCCTCTTTGTGCAATTCTCTTGCCTCTTCCTACACCTCTCTTCCCTGTTTTTGCACCACTCTTGCCTCTTTCTGTACCTCTGTTCCTTCTTTCTTCACCTGTCTTGTCTCTTTCTGCACCCTTCGTGCCTCTTTCAGCACCTCTGTTGCTTCTTTCTGCAGTTCTCTTCCTCTTTCTGCACCCCTCCTGTCTCTTTCTGTACCCCTCTTGCCTCTTTGTGCACCTCTCCTACCCCTTTCTGCACCCCCTTTTGCCTCTTTTTCCCCCCCTTTCTGCACCCCCTTTCTGCACCTCTTTTGCTTTGTTCTGCACTTCACTTGCCTCTTTCTGTACCCTTCTTGCCTCTTTGTGCAACTCTGTTGGTTCTTTCTGCACTGCTCTGGCTTCTTCCTCCACCTCTGTTCCAAATTTCTTCATCCCTCTTGCCTTTTTCTGTACCCCTCTTCCCTCTTTCTGCACCTCTCTTGCCTCAGTCTGCCCACCTGTTACCTCTTTCTGTACCTCTTTTGCCTGTTTCTGCAACTCTCTTGCCTCTTTCTGCAGTTCTCTTGCCTCCTTTTGTACCTCACTTGCCTTTTTTTGCACCTCTGTTGGTTATTTTGCACTGCTCTTGTTCTTTCTGCACTTCTCTTGCAAATTTCTGCACCCCTCTTGCCTCTTTCTGCACCCCTTTTACCTGTTGCTGCACCTCTCTTGCCTCTGTCTGCACCTCTGTTCCCTCTTTCTGTACCTCTTTTGCCTGTTTCTGCAACTCTCTTGCCTCTTTCTGGAGTTCTCTTGCCTCCTTCTGCACCTCTGCTGCTTCTTTCTGCACTTCTATTGCCTCTCCCTGCACCCCTGTTGCTTCATTCTGCACTTTCCATGCTTCTTTCTGCACCTGTCTTGCTTCTTTCTGCACCCCTGTTGTCTCTTTCTGCACTCGTCTTCCCTCTTTCTGTACCTTTCTTGCCTGTTTCTGCATCTCAGTTGCCTCTTTCTGCACTTTTCTTGCTTCTTTCTACACCTCTGTTGCTTCTTTCAGCAATTCTCTTGCCTCTTTCTGAAGTTCTCTTACCTGTTTCTGTACCCCTCTTGCCTCTTTCTGCACCCGTCTTCCCTCTTTGTACAACTCTCTAGCTTCTTTCTACACCTCTCTTCCCTCTTTCTGCACCACTCTTGCCTCTTTTTGTACTTCTGTTGCTTCTTTCTGCACTTCTCTTCCTTCTTTCTGCACCCCTCGTGCCTCTTTCAGCACCTCTGTTGCTTGTTTCAGCACCTCTGTTGGTTCTTTCTGCACTGCTCTTGCTTCTTTCTTCACCTCACTTGCCTCTTTCTGCATTTCTCTTGCTTCTTTCTACACATCTGTTGCTTCTTTCAGCAATTCTCTTGCCTCTTTCTGCACTTTTCTTCCTTCTTTTTGCACCCCTCCTGCTTCTTTCTGTACCTCTCTTGCCTCTTTGTGCACCTCTCCTACCTCTTTCTTTACCCCTCTTGCCTCTTTTTGCACCTCTGTTGGTTCTTTCTGCACTGCTCTTGCTTCTTTCTGCACCTCACTTGCCTCTTTCTGCACCCCTGTTCGCACCCCTGTTCTTTCTGCACCCCTGTTCGCACCCTGTTTCTGCACCTTTCCTGCCTGTTTATGCACTTCTCTTGCCTCTTTCTGCACCTCTGAGTTAGAGGTAGTTTTAATCCCCCTGCCCTATTATGTACTAGGGCCTTACAGGGGAGGTCATGCCAATCACAGGTGTACCCCAACCCATAGTGTACCCTAGTGTGTAGGTGTTTTCACTGTATTCTAAGTGTCTTTCAGCATAGCACTGGCTCCGGGCCTGGTTAGTCAGAGTCAGTTACCACCAGTACCAGTCAGCAAAAAGTTGGGGGCACAGGATGACTTTGCAACAAGGCCTCTTTCTGCACCTCTGTTGGTTCTTTCTGCATATCTCTTGCTTCTTTCTGCACCTTTCTTCGTCTTTCTGGACTTCTCTTTCCTCTTACTGCATTTCTCTTGCTTCTTTCTGCGCGTTTCTTCCTCTTTCTGCACATGTCCTACCTCTGTAGGAATAGTTAGAAATTAGCATTTAAAAAACCTTAGAAATTCACTGAAAAAACCATAGGTTTCAGGGATGTTATAGTTAGAAGTTATCATTTAAAAAACCTTTGAAATTCACTGAAAAAACCATAGGTTTCAGGAAGTTATAGTTAGAAATTATCATTTAAAAAACCTTTGAAATTCACTGAAAAAACCATAGGTTTCAGGGACGTTATAGTTAGAAATTAGCATTTCAAAAACCTTAGAAATTCACTGAAAAAACCACAGGTTTCAGGGACGTTATAGTTAGTTGGACATTTCACTCGTACAAAAGCAGAGAAATTCGGCCATTATAGTTAGTTGAGCTAACTATAACTCGCGCCCCCGCAATGCACTGCTGATGACGTCACATATTACATCATTCATGACATGGTCAGTGACATCACTGATGACATCTCAAATGACATCACTGATGACATCACGATGACATCATCCAGTGACTGTGTGTTTCTGTAAAGTTTAAATATGTTTTATATATATAAATGCCAGGTGTATTGAAGAATGAGTGGGTGTATGAGTGTCTGAATGGATGATTTAGTAGGTGTGTGACTGTCTCTATAAATGAGTGATTAAACGTGTCTTACTGAATGCATGGGTTGGTGACTAAACTGTGTAAATGTCAGTATCAGTCTGTCAGTTGGTGTGTAAGCGGTTGCATGGGTTGTGAGTAGCTTAATGTGTGTCTATATGGGTTATTTATTGGTTGTCTGAGTATTTGTATGGGTGCCTGAGTGTTTGTGTGGGTGGGTGACTCTGTGCATAGATGTGTGAGTGGGTGATTCACTGGGTGTATGGGTTCAAGAGTGCATCTGTGAAAGGCTGTATGGGTGGGTGAGTGTGTGTATGGGTGTGTTGGTGAGTGAATGGATGTCTCAGTGCTACATGTATGAGTAACTACATATGTGAAAGGCAGTATATGTGAGTGTTAGAGTATATAAATAACTATATGTGAGAGTGAGTGATTGTGAGAGCAGCTGTATGGATGAGTGTGTGCTTGTATCAGTGATTGTATAAGAGAGTAAGTGTGTGTTAGTATCTGTATGAATAAGTGAGGTGGTGTGTGTATGACTGTATAGGTGAGTAAATGGGAGTGTAATTGATTCTTTGCATGACTGACTAGGTGTGTGAGTAACTCTATGGATGAGTGGCGGTGTGTGAGTGTCTGTATAGGTGTATGAGTGCATATGAGAGTGCTGTATTGATGAGTGACTGCATGTATGAGTGACTGTATGGGTAAATGAGTGGATGTGTGTGTCGACCTAGGGATCTGTGAGTGGGTATGTAGTAACTGGTATTGGTGTGTCTATGGTTTCAAAAATGGTATTCTGTATTTTAGAGTGGGTGTATCAAAGGTTATATTAGGGTGTGAGGAGTTGCATCAGATTATCACATGGATGATGTCATCAGTGATGTCATCAGTGATGTCATTTGAGATGTCATCAGTGATGTCACTGATCATGTCATGAATGATGTAATATGTGACGTCATCAGCAGTGCATTGCGGGGGCGCAAGTTATAGTTAGCTCAACTAACTATAACGGCCGAATTTCTCTGGTTTTGTATGAGTGAAATGTCCAACTAACTATAACGTCCCTGAAACCTGTGGTTTTTTCAGTGATTTCTAAGGTTTTTGAAATGCTAATTTCTAACTATAACGTCCCTGAAACCTATGGTTTTTTCAGTGAATATATATATATATATTCACATATCTAAAAAAATAGCTTTTTACAATTTTTATAATCACACATATAACTCAGCCTGGATGATGTTACTGACCTGGATTAGTAAAATAAGGACATAACAAGGAATAAGGTTATTAACAGGTAACTACAAAGTTGTTTTCCCAAAAACTACTAAAAACTATGCTGTTTTAACTTTCTAACAATGCTTGTGATTGATTTTTCACAATTGTGTTACACCAATACAAACAAACAAAAAATAATATAACTTTTTTTTGTTTTTTAATTTTTTGTTTCCAAACAGGTCAACTCCCATCAGAAGAAGGAGATATGGAAGGACATTGCCAAGAAGGTGCGGACCCTGGGGGGGGTCTACAAAAGTCGCAGCATCCACTGCCAAAAGAGATGGGAGGACCTACGACTCTGGACAAAGAAGTCAGCAGAAGTCCAGCTCAGCCAGTCCTCCCAACAATCGAAGCCTGTGCTCAGCACCCTGATGCCCCCCTAATGGCCCGCATACTTGCGGTGGCCTATCCCCAGCTTGATGGGCAGTTGAGAGCAAGACAGCAGCATGAAGAGAGTACGTTTTTGTTGAATTTTGCATTTTAAATAACTATTTTTTGTTACAGCAACATAATGTTGGTATCAGCATAAAGGTTGGCATATGAGCAACTACAAGAAGAGTTCTTGAAGGTGTACGTTTTGCACAAGGTGCATCATGATATGTTTTTCAGTTGAAATAATTTGTGAACAAATGATACCAATATATTTCTGATCACTTTCAAAGGACTGTTTTGAGCAGACACATGCCTGCGTAAAAATAATTTAAACATCAGTTTGTTTGATGTTAGTAAGGGACAGTTGTACCAAACAGGCCAAAAGTTTTACTTGTGTCAGGTGTGATGCTCCGTCACAATTGTGAAGGATGTTACGATCCCCGTATTACAAGTGACGGGATAAAATGCACTAATAAAACAGTGGATGTTCCAAACATCACATTTGTGAGTTAGTATTAGAAACAAACTATAGTAAACATGTGAGCCAATATGACTAGAAACATAAGATTAAATGGCTACATTTTTGATTGAAAACATATTACATTTATGTTTTTAAGAACAAATACAATTTAATTTATGCTAACATTTGACAGATTTTGTATGATGTCTTACTCATTCACAAATGTGCATGTAAGCCAGTCTGTTTATTGAAAAACGATTTAGATAGGCATACATTTAAAAAAAAGACCATACAGGAATGTAAACACATTGGTGACACATACTCCAATACATTAATTGTATGTCCTTTGTTATGCCCAGATGATACATCAATAGTGAACTAAATATAGATTACTTAAAGGGACTTTTGCAGATTAAATGTTCTATCACATATTTCTTGGAGTATCCCATCTGCAAAACTCAAAATCAGGCACAAAAATTACTCATTTAGGAAATATTTGAAATGCATCAAAGACTAATATATTCCTTATTGTAAATTGCATTTTGATTTTTATTTAAAAAATATATGTGACTCTATGTATCTTAAACATTTCTGTAACGTTGTATCAATTTGTAACTAAATCTGAAAGCCAGAATCATTTTGTAAATATTTTATTTGCAACGGTGAAACAGACTAAAAATACCTTAAGATAATTTAGAGTACAATTTGAATTATTTTTATATATGTACTAACAGTGGATTAAAAATGTATCAAGCCCTATCTATTTTCTTATGCTATAGAAGTAATTAGAAACTGCAATAAAAATTATTTTGGGATTTTTTCAACAGTGTAAGTAAATACATAGCAACTCAAGTACTGAATCAATAACATTTATTTTTATATTTAAAGAATACTTGAGTTAATTGAAGTAAGTTTTACCATTGTGCAATGCCCAAACAAAAACAAAACTGGTTTTCAGTTTATGCAAATATTGGTACAACATTACAGTAAATATTAACACACATTGATTCATATTTTTATTTTAAAAAAGTAAAAAATAAATCAGCTTTTTTGTCTTGTACACACAGGGTCGATTCCGATTCGGGCCGGAAAAAGCACCGACCGACTCGGATCCGGAAAAATACCGACCGACACGTACCCGTGGCGCCCGACACGCCAAGTACGATGCAAGGCGCGAAATATCCGACCGACACGTAACGAAACCAAGTCGACCGACCGAGCCGCACGGAAAATAGCAATCCGGCCGGAAAAACACGCGAATCCAACCGACCGACACGCACCCGGAACAAATCCGACCGAAACGTACACGCCAACTCCAAACCGCAAAGTACGATGCAAGGCGCGAAAACCACGAGCGGAGTCGGACGGAGGACAGGCCGTACGACCGACACGCATACAAAACCGAGCCGAAGCAACACAAAACACCGCGACCGACGCGTACGCAGCATAGAAAACTGCACAAACACAGCGTGAACGAAACGGAAAACACCGTACGAGACCAATGCAGGGTCCGACTCGGTCACAAGAACGTTTCCAACATACACAAACAACACAAAGGAAAAATCACCCAAAAAAAGGCCAAACAAGCAATTACCAAGCCAATAAATACTGGGGGGTGGGGACAGAGAACAAAGACACACCCACAACTCCACCTATATAAAGGACACAAATCACTACCATGAGCCTTTGCAAATGCCATTCCACTGCCAGCACCCAAGAGAAAGCAACCACACACCCACATCTCATCCCTCACACAAGCCACACACCAGCAGCACACCAACAAATACCTACCTCACATACACCCAGCAAAACACACACTCACACACCCTCACCTGCACACCAACACACACATCACTCACCATCACCATGCCCCCAAGAAGAATCACAAGTTCCTAGATTGTGAATTGGAAGTCCTGGTAGACGAGATCCTCAGGGTAGAGCCACAGCTGTTTGGCACATTGGTCCAACAGACCCCCATGTCGCAGAAAACCAAGATGTGGGAGAGGATCATCAACAGGGTGAACGCCCAATCACCATGTCGGCGCACAAAGACCGACATCCAGAACAGGTGGTATGACGTGCGCAGGAGGGTACGGAAACTGCTGAAGCAAGACTACATCAACAGCCAACACACCGGCAGTGGCCCTCCTGCCAAGCCAATATACCTCAGGCCCTGGGAGGAGAAGGTGCGGGCCATCCTACCGCCAGTGAGCATATATGGACTAGAGGACATCCCAGAGCCTGGTGAGTACACAACAAATGTACACAATATACTGCCACAAAACACACACACATCACTGTCAAGGGAGAGTCAAACCATGCACTCATAGCAATCACACAGCAACCAGAACAGAATCATCCCAAAATGTGTATGTCAGTCAGAGAAACACAACACATGCCATCAAAAAAGTCACATCCAACTGTGCCAACACATGTACAAACACAACCACAACTACAGCTAGGCAGTGGCACAAATAGAACTAACAAACACATCCACACATGTAGCCACCACAACACTTGTGGTCTTCACTAGACCACTCAAAGGAAGGAATTCTGTGTATGCTGGCCAAGTCAGTGTAGCCAATAGCATCATGGGAGTCGCAGTCACACATATTGCCCGCCCCAAAACTGTCCCATCAACACCACCATGAACCATGCGCACATCACAGAGAGTGGAGAAGGACTCACAAGATGGCTGACACTGGCTACTGCTGTGGGGAGCACAAGGCCCTGCTGCCAACTGTGCACCAACAAACAGCAGGACACCACTGACTGACATCCTGAGAGACAACTTCCACTCCCTGCAATGCAAGCACGTTCCATGGTGGGATATCTGGCTGGCTGAGTGGGAAGGGGACTTGCAGCACTGACTATAGTCACCAGCACCTCCCCTCACACCCCCCAACACAAACTCCACAGTACCCACCTGGTAGAATGCAATGCCCTCCATCCTAACACAAGATCCCACAAAGCACCACCACCCTGGGTTATGTTGTGTGAAGCACAGGGACACTCTTGGGACTCTTAGCCAAACAACTGCCAGGACAACACTCCCAGCCATCCTGTCAGCACAGCCAGCCCACCCCACAGGGAAGCAGAGTCAAAAGGAAGGAAGCATGGGCATGCTGGGAAGGGGGTGGAGGCAATAGCATGATGGGAGTCGTACTCACAGACATTGCTCAGCCTCACAACTGGCCCATCAACACCACCCTGAACCATGCTCACATCACAGGGAGTGGAGAAGGACTCACAAGATGGCTGACACTGGCTACTGCTGTGGGGAGCACAAGGCCCTGCTGCCAACTGTGCACCAACAAACAGCAGGACACCACTGACTGACATCCTGAGAGACAACTTACACTCCCTGCAATGCAAGCACGTTCCATGGTGGGATATCTGGCTGGCTGGGTGGGAAGGGGGACTTGCAGCACTGACTATAGTCACCAGCACCTCCCCTCACACCCCCCAACACAAACTCCACAGTACCCACCTGGTAGAATGCAATGCCCTCCATCCTAACACAAGATCCCACAAAGCACCACCACCCAGGGTTATGTTGTGTGAAGCACATGGACACTCTTGGGACTCTTAGCCAAACAACTGCCAGGACAACACTCCCAGCCATCCTGTCAGCACAGCCAGCCCACCCCACAGGGAAGCAGAGTCAAAAGGAAGGAAGCATGGGCATGCTGGGAAGGGGGTGGAGGCAATAGCATGATGGGAGTCGTAGTCACAGACATTGCTCAGCCTCACAACTGGCCCATCAACACCACCCTGAACCATGCTCACATCACAGGGAGTGGAGAAGGACTCACAAGATGGCTGACACAGGCTACTGCTGTGGGAGCACAAGGCCCTGCTGCCAATTGTGCACCAACAAACAGCAGGACACCACTGACTGACATCCTGAGAGACAACTTCCACTCCCTGCAATGCAAGCACGTTCCATGGTGGGATATCTGGCTGGCTGGGTGGGAAGGGGGACTTGCAGCACTGACTATAGTCACCAGCACCTCCCCTCACACCCTCCCCAACACAAACTCCACAGTACCCACCTGGTAGAATGCAATGCCCTCCATCCTAACACAAGATCCCACAAAGCACCACCACCCTGGGTTATGTTGTGTGAAGCACAGGGACACTCTTGGGACTCTTAGCCAAACAACTGCCAGGACAACACTCCCAGCCATCCTGTCAGCACAGCCAGCCCACCCCACAGGGAAGCAGAGTCAAAAGGAAGGAAGCATGGGCATGCTGGGAAGGGGGTGGAGGCAATAGCATGATGGGAGTCGTACTCACAGACATTGCTCAGCCTCACAACTGGCCCATCAACACCACCCTGAACCATGCTCACATCACAGGGAGTGGAGAAGGACTCACAAGATGGCTGACACTGGCTACTGCTGTGGGGAGCACAAGGCCCTGCTGCCAACTGTGCACCAACAAACAGCAGGACACCACTGACTGACATCCTGAGAGACAACTTACACTCCCTGCAATGCAAGCACGTTCCATGGTGGGATATCTGGCTGGCTGGGTGGGAAGGGGGACTTGCAGCACTGACTATAGTCACCAGCACCTCCCCTCACACCCCCCAACACAAACTCCACAGTACCCACCTGGTAGAATGCAATGCCCTCCATCCTAACACAAGATCCCACAAAGCACCACCACCCAGGGTTATGTTGTGTGAAGCACATGGACACTCTTGGGACTCTTAGCCAAACAACTGCCAGGACAACACTCCCAGCCATCCTGTCAGCACAGCCAGCCCACCCCACAGGGAAGCAGAGTCAAAGGAAGGAAGCATGGGCATGCTGGGAAGGGGGTGGAGGCAATAACATGATGGGAGTCGTAGTCACAGACATTGCTCAGCCTCACAACTGGCCCATCAACACCACCCTGAACCATGCTCACATCACAGGGAGTGGAGAAGGACTCACAAGATGGCTGACACAGGCTACTGCTGTGGGGAGCACAAGGCCCTGCTGCCAACTGTGCACCAACAAACAGCAGGACACCACTGACTGACATCCTGAGAGACAACTTCCACTCCCTGCAATGCAAGCACGTTCCATGGTGGGATATCTGGCTGGCTGGGTGGGAAGGGGGACTTGCAGCACTGACTATAGTCACCAGCACCTCCCCTCACACCCCCCCAACACAAACTCCACAGTACCCACCTGGTAGAATGCAATGCCCTCCATCCTAACACAAGATCCCACAAAGCACCACCACCCTGGGTTATGTTGTGTGAAGCACAGGGACACTCTTGGGACTCTTAGCCAAACAACTGCCAGGACAAGACTCCCAGCCATCCTGTCAGCACAGCCAGCCCACCCCACAGGGAAGCAGAGTCAAAAGGAAGGAAGCATGGGCATGCTGGGAAGGGGGGTGGAGGCAATAGCATGATGGGAGTCGTACTCACAGACATTGCTCAGCCTCACAACTGGCCCATCAACACCACCCTGAACCATGCTCACATCACAGGGAGTGGAGAAGGACTCACAAGATGGCTGACACTGGCTACTGCTGTGGGGAGCACAAGGCCCTGCTGCCAACTGTGCACCAACAAACACCAGGACACCACTGACTGACATCCTGAGAGACAACTTACACTCCCTGCAACGCAAGCACGTTCCATGGTGGGATAACTGACTGGCTGGCTAGGTGGGAAGGAGGTCTGGCTGTCAACCAAACACAAGCAATGCAGACCATGTTCACACCCCAGAAAATACATAGAAATGCCCAAATAATGCAGGACAATGTGCCACACCAATATCAACTCCTGACTGTGACGACTTAGGACAATGCAATGTACAGGCCCGCACCCAGAGGCACAGTCACAACTGTCATGTGTGTCAACCACTGATGCCTGCAGAAACATGACATACATTGTTTGTGTCTCCCAAAAACAGGTGATGATGGGGACACAGCAGCAGACGCTGAGGAGTCCCAGTCCCAGGCTCAAGAGGATGCCGAGCTCACTGGCGTCGTACAGCCTCTGTCCTCCTCGGACGATGAACAACCTGGCACATCCGGTGCAAGTCAACATGCAGCACCAGCAGGACCACCAGCTGCAGCACCAGCAGGACCACCAGCTGCACTCCCTGCACCAACCCCTACAACGACTGTCACCACGAATACCATCCCTGCCGACATGGACAGAATAAGGAGCAACACCAGCGCAGTGACCCTGGACCAACCTGGGGCCATGGACACCACCACCACCACCAACCCCCAAGGTGGACCAGGGTTATCTGTGCGTGCAACTGCACACACTGCACATGTCAGCAGGGGTGGTGGGAGGGGTGGGAGACAGAGGTCGCTGCTTGCAGACGTTGCTGGTGTGCATGACGACCCACAACTGGTACGCATAGCTGATGCGTACCAGTCCAGCACCGGAGAGCTCAGCCAGGTAGTGGGGCTCCTCAGAGACATCAAACAGCAGCAGGCTGCCCATCATGCCCGCTTGGACTCCCACATGTCCCACGTGGAGTCACACATGTCCCGTGTGGACTCACACATGTCCCGCGTGGAGTACAAGTGGGATGTACTGCATGAGATGACGGCGGTGCACAGGGACATTTTACAATGCCTCCGCCAGATGAACAGCAACCAGTCCACACCTCCCTGTGTGCCAACAACATCTGGTACCGAACAAACTGCAACTGCCACAGGGAGGGAGGAGGACTCTGGCGGAGAGTCCCCTGCACCGCAGCAGCCTGCACTTGAGGGCCCCCCGAGAAGAGGGGTCGTCCGAGGAGGGGAAAGTGAGAGGCCGATGGCCAAGCGCAACTCCCAGGAAGCCTGAACCTGTTCTGGATGTTCGCCTTTGTGCACAGACTTTTCACCCTGTTGACGGCAACACTACTCCCACACATTGCATGGGGAGTACAAGTTGGACCAATGTGTCAGACAACTGTGGCCCCGATACTGGGGATCCTGTCTACCCGGACTTTCAATTCACCTAGGAACTTGGGATTGCAAGATTCATGTACAGCACAACACATCCTATGCACTATTTACACAAATGTATCACAATAAACACACTAATACACCATACTTGCCTCTGTCGTGATTCCAACGTGGGTGCTGTTATGGGGATGATGAACTGCAAAATTACACTGTGTATGTGAACTGCAACAGCAAGGACAACACAGGCATGTGAGTAAAGGCAACGTGACACATATGAGGGAGACACACCACCAGGGCTACACAACACATACACACCTAGGCCATCTGACTCATTGCCTACACTGATGTTGCCAGGGAAGACGGTGCAATGCACAGACACCACACCCATTCCCAGTTGTAGTCAAGTAGCCCACAGGTGCAGTAAGCAAATGGCAGTCAAATGTGTGACCACAGACAACGCACATCACTAAGTGAAGCACAGGTTTATTACACAGTAGCAACATGCCGTAACCACTACAGATGCAAGGTAACCCCACCTGGTAGCGGGCACGCAGTCAACAACTGTAGACGGAAGGAAGTCCATGGGTGTGGCGCACATCACCTGTAGGGACACAACAGCTACCAGCCTGGATGTGCAATCACGTCGTCGGTGGACACAGTTGACCAAACGAATCTGAAAGTACCCTGTGAAGGACAGAAATGACACACAGTCAAAAGCAATGCAGTACAGGACAGAACAGCAAAACTCATGCACAATACATGTTACAAGATACCCACCCAGAACCAAGTTAGCATGTCAACACTGTTGGGGAGTACAGCCCACCTGTAACCACACATCGCAACACACATCCAGTCAAGTAGCCCATGGACACACTCCAACAGCGCCAGAGCCCCACCCACACATCATGCCAACTCACATCATTCACATGACACCTCAGGATACTCACATTCAGCTAAAGAAGTTGGTGATGAGCTGTGTGCGGACATCACCATCACCATCATCATCATCATCGTCACTGGCATCTTGGTCCAGGCCAGGATCCTCCACAGGTGGCGGATGTTGGTCATCGTCATCCTGGATGAGAGGCAACTCCTTCCGCACTGCCAGGTTGTGTAGCATGCAGCAGACGATGATAATCTTGCACACTTTCGCAGGGGCATATGGGAGGGACCCTCCGGTCTTGTCCAGGCAGCGGAAGCGGCTCTTCAGGAGACCAAAGGTCCGCTCAATCACTCTCCTGGTCCGACCATGTGCCTCATTGTAGCGCATCTGGGCAGGTGTCACAGGGTTCCTGAGGGGTGTCAGCAACCACGGCATGTTGGGGTATCCCGAGTCACCTACGGACAGACAAGTGCACATCAGCTGACTTGGAAAAGTGGGCGGAATACTACAGATCAGATCACACACAATGGCACAAAGTCAGTACACACCGACAAGCCAGGCACGCTGGTTCTGCATCTGTGCCATCATCCTGGGGATGCGACTACTCCTCATCACAAAGGCATCGTGTGCTGAACCAGGGAAACGGGCACACACGTGTGTGATGGTCATGTCTGCAAGACACACCACCAGTGCATTGACCGAGTGGTAGTGCTTGCGGTTCCTGTAGGCCTGTGGTGGTGACCAAAGCCACATGTGTCCCATCAATGGAGCCAATGACATGCGGCATCCTCCCCAGGGCATAAAAGTCACTCTTCACGTCAGTGAGTCGTCGCAGTCTAGGGAAATAGATGTACCGGTTCAGGAAGAGCAACATTGCCGCCAAAACATTGCGGAGCACACGGCTGAACATGGTCTGTGACATCCCACCAGCAGACGCCACAGTATGTTGGAAGGTACCGGTGGCAAAGAAGTGTAGGGCTGCCATCACCTTCACCTTGGGGGTCAGCGCTGTAGGATACGGCCGGCCAGGCTGCAAATGTGGGGACAACTGCACTGCCAAATCCTCAATCAGCTGCCTGGTGAAGCGGTACCGTCGGATGCTGTCCCGTTCCACCATCGTTGCCAGGTCTGGGAATGGCCGATGGACAGCAGGAGCCCTGCAGTGCAGAGGAGAAGTAAGCAAGATCGTCAGTCACCCCACATATGCGGCATTGAACACACTCAAGATCCCAACATACATCATCATGAGGCACAACTACATGAAGTGTGCAGTACCGGAAGGACATGTATGGTACATACATGGCAACATCTGTCAACACGGTCCTACAGGTGGCATCAATTTGTCCCAGGTTGGCCCATTGGATATCATGATGCCGTGTCACAGTCACCCCCACAGTGACATGTGAGGACAGATGTGCCCCAGGCACCACAGCTCAACGACAGGTACATTCCCAGGGACCCTGTAATGCCACATGGACACTGGCATCACCTGGAGTATCATGTGTACACCACAGCAAAACAAACATGACCCCCACAGGTAGTGGCCACACTTGCCATGGCAGGACAGACATGGACATCTGTGACACACACGCACAACATCAGAGTCCATGCACACACAACGTGGATGTGGAGACTGTCTCCCATTGTGCACATGAAATCAGAGACATTGTAAACACTACATGCACAAAGACTGTGGAGGGCCATCACTATTGTGCCACTGGGACACCCTGGCTCAAACATACCGTCCCACATGGGACTCACGGGGTATGTGACATGACATACACAAACACCACTGTGAAATGTGACCATGACACATGCACAGATATGAACAGTTGCACATCACAGTGGTCACGTACACGTAACACCCAGGATCCTGTCCCCATGAACACGTGCACAGCCTGGGGGTGGCTGCCCACAGGTGACACCCACAGGACAACATGTACACCAACATACACACAATAGGAAATGCAGCCTTACATGCCTTATGATAAGGTTTGGACAGGCTGTCGTGATGTAGGTGTGCCCCTCACTCCCTGGGAGCTATCTGTGGCTGGCATATGTCCATCTGAGACAGGCATGCTGACCTATGCCAGTCACATGTACAGTGATGCGTTGTACCGCAATGGACCGATCGGTGCCTCCGGCCGGCCCATTGCCTTCAATGTGTGCGGGTACGCGTTGTACCCCTGTGCGCGTTGAACCGCAATGGACCGATCGGTGCCTCCGGCCGGCCCATTGCCTTCAATGTGTGCGGGTACGCGTTGTACCCATGTGCGCGTTGAACCGCAATGGACCGATCGGTGCCTCCGGCCGGCCCATTGCCTTCAATGTGTGCGGGTACGCGTTGTACCCCTGTGCGCGTTGTACCGCAATGGACCGATCGGTGCCTCCGGCCGGCCCATTGCCTTCAATGTGTGCGGGTACGCGTTGTACCCTGTGCGCGTTGTACCGCAATGGACCGATCGGTGCCTCCGGCCGGCCCATTGCCTTCAATGTGTGCGAGTACGCGTTGTACCCCTGTGCGCGTTGAACCGCAATGGACCGATCGGTGCCTCCGGCCGGCCCATTGCCTTCAATGTGTGCGGGTACGCGTTGTACCCCTGTGCGCGTTGTACTGCAATGGACCGATCGGTGCCTCCGGCCGGCCCATTGCCTTCAATGTGTGCGGGTACGCGTTGTACCCCTGTGCGCGTTGAACCGCAATGGACCGATCGGTGCCTCCGGCCGGCCCATTGCCTTCAATGTGTGCGGGTACGCGTTGTACCCCTGTGCGCGTTGAACCGCAATGGACCGATCGGTGCCTCCGGCCGGCCCATTGCCTTCAATGTGTGCGGGTACGCGTTGTACCCCTGTGCGCGTTGTACCGCAATGGACCGATCGGTGCCTCCGGCCGGCCCATTGCCTTCAATGTGTGCGGGTACGCGTTGTACCCCTGTGCGCGTTGAACCGCAATGGACCGATCGGTGCGCACCCATTGACAATGGGCTTGCCTGGCAACGGACGCGTTTCGAATTTCGAACGAGTCGGTTGCTGGGAATTCAGTTGGTCACCCACAACAATGTTGCAAAATCATGTATGTCATGAAGTTGAAGATTTGAAGGATGCTGTGGGCGTGTTTTGGTGCTGCTATTCCATGGATTGGCCAGATTCAGAAGATGCAAACGACTTGGACCTATCACTTTGGACACAAGGGACAGGATCTGCCTCTCCAGCACATATATATTGCTGGCTGTTCCCCTGAGAGCCCACTTGCCTGCACTACATGCTCCAGGACGACATCTGCCACTGCACTGCTGCTGTCTCTGCCCCTCTGGACCCTGCAATGGCACGTACTGTGGAGAGAGCCCCAGCCTTCAGCCTTGAGGAGAACCAGGCCCTGCTGGACAGCCTACTTCCACAGTACAGCAAGCTGTATGGGACACCAGGGGAGCAGGTGAGTGTCCTGTGCACTGCCTTTCTGAATGTGCATTTTGTCTGACTAGCAAGGCTGAGAGTCTGCACGCCACTGGCTAGCAGGCTCACTGAGTAGTTGTCACCCCCCATAGTGTGTAGTGACTTGCACTGGACAGGTATGGTGCAGTGACAGTGCTTCTGAACAGGGTTTTACTCCCCATGCAATGATACCATGTAGTGACTTCTGGAAAACTGTCCATGGGCAGCCGTGCACTGCCTGTGTACACCATGTGCCCCTGTGATTGCGACATGTATATGCAACTGTGTCATGCACGGATATGTTGCATGTGTAGTAATGGCCTTATCACTTTGTCATCCTGACAGGCTTCTGCCCATCGGAAGCAGGAGATATGGAAGGACATCGTCCGGGCTGTCCGGTCCGTGGGGGTCTACAAGCGCCGGATCCGCAACTGCCAAAAGAGGTGGCAGGACCTTCGGGGCTGGACCCGGAGGATTGCACGGGTCCAGCTGAAGCTGTCGCCTCCTCGCAGGAGGGGCGGAACACGGACCCTGACCCCCACATGCTCAGGATCCTGGCGGTGGTCTTTCCAGACCTGGATGGGCAGCTGAAGGCCAGAGAGCAGCAAGGAGGGGTGAGTCAAAGACTGCACTGTGTACTCTGTCTAACATGCTATGTGCCCTCCTCGGGCCTGGTTAAACTGCCACAGTACAGCGGTCATGTTGTCCAGGAGCCATGTCCCTCTATTGTGCACTGCCCACTCCTCATCTGATACCCAGGTGTGGCCCTTACATGCAGGGAATTCTGTCACTTAGGACTGTGTCCTTGCAGTTTGCTTGACTCAAGGTGGGAGACAGCATCTGTTTCCCTGACTCTGTGGTGGGCATCATGGGTGGGTCCATTGCTTACACAATGCCTGTATTCTGACATGTATTCAGCGTGTTACTTTGATCTGTGGTCCAATTGCTGAGCTGATCCACCACATGTGGCTGGGGTATCTGGCACACACCCATGCTGCGGGTGGGAACAATGTTTGGGCCCCAGGAGTATGTATATGACGTGTGTCACACATACTTAGCCAGCTGCCTACAGTCCAGGGCTCATCCCTCATTCATGTGGGGCTGGACAGTCATGCCTACTCCAGGCCATACAATACACTCTGTACTCCCACTCCCGTGTATCAGCTGACACATTGTGCGCAGTGATTTGACCCCTCAGGTGTCTGCCTCTGTGTCAGTGTGCTGTGGATTAGTCGCCAGGACTGCTGTGGAGTTTCTTGGTAGGGGCTCAGCATGCCACTGGAGATGTGACCATAGGAGACGATACTTGTGTGACACATAGGTGTCTGATCAGCTGCCCATGCAGACTGGGGCATGTGAATGTGAAGTTCAGGCAGCTGTTCCCCATGCACAGCAGAGTGTGAGGGGCTCAGGTTCAGAGGGTAGTGTCACAGGTCTACCATATGTCCAATAGGTATGACCTGGACAGATGAGGGTTAAGAGGATGTGTTGTGGGGGGATGTACATGTGCACTTGTGCAGCTCCAGGACTTGCATTCCCCATGACCTACTATTGTGACACAGTGCAGAGTGTTGTTGTCTGGCTGCAAAGTCATACATCACTGAGACAGTGATGTATGACTTTGCAGTCATGCCTCCGCCATGGCATGTGTCTACTGATTGGTGAGCCTGCAGGGAGTGACATGTGCTACATGCACACCATAGTGGCGCTGGCTATCAGGACATGGGTGCATCATGGTGTCTGTCGCTGGTATGCATCACATGCATTTCCTATTTGACTCTGGGCATCCCTTTCATCCGGAAACCTGTACTGACTCAGTGGCAAGAGCTGTGATGTGTGCATGTCCACATGCCACACCGTGTCCTCTGCACTGTCCAACTACTGTGTACTTGGTGCATGTGTCAACACTGGGGTGTTGCAATCCAACAGACACCAGACAGATGGGTGCAAGGCCATGTGGGATGTGAGTGCCATGCTTGGCATCGGACTGACAATTGACTTCTCCTGTTCAATTAGGGCACTTTTAGCAATGTACAACTGATGATGCCAGGGCTTGCTCTGTGATGTGCTGTGCTCACAGTGGTGTGTACGTTATGTGCAGGTGACTGATGTCTGTCTGTATCCCCATTGTTTGCAGATACATCCACGGCCACGGAAGGGGACAGCTCCACGGACCAGGAGGAGCCAGAGAGCCAGACTGGGTCAGCAGCCGAGGAGTGGTCGGAGGGACCCAGTGGCACGGAGGGCGAGGGGAGCCACACCGAGGAGTCCTCAGCAGCATCCACCTCAGCTGAGGACCAGAGCAACTCGGAGGATGACTCCCTTGTGGAGGCGGGTGTCAGCAGCCACCACACCCCAGCTAGTGTTGCTGTCCCCGCCACCACCAGCACCACCACCGCCCTCCCATCGGCTCCCATTCCCCAGGTCCGTGGAGGCTCCCATGTCCGGGAGCGTGTTTCCTTTCGGCCAGGCACCGCACCCCCTGCCCCTGTGTCCCCTGCTGCCCTGAGTGAGGAGTCTGTGTACCTCCTTCGCCAGCTCCATGTAGGGCAGACAGCCATGCTGAGTGTCCTCCATGCGCACACCGCGCTGTTGACTCAGCTGGTGTCGTTCATGGAGGGCATCTCATCGGGCATGTCTGACCTACAGAGGGGCAATAGGTCCATGGACTCCTCCCTGACAGCAGCAGTGTCCCTCCTCAAACGGTCCCTCACCCCTCCTGCCTCTGCTCCATCCACACTCCCCAGCACCTTACCCGTTCCAAGCACACACACACCGGCACAGGCACACACCAGCACACACACATCCAGCACACTGACACACACGCCAATGACAAAACGCACACGCACGCACATTCAGGGGACTGAAGCCAGACTCACAGGGGATGGGGCCCTGGAACACACACACGCATCCACATGCACTGCGCAGTCCTCAGTTCCCTCTCCCTCCAAAGCACCCTCCCTTGCCTCACCTGCAACCCCAAAGTCACAGCAGCTCTTCCTCTGTGACCTCGGCCTCTTCCCCACCGATGAAGCTGCTCCAGCATCCCGGGGGAAGAGGAAGCCCACCCACACGGAGAAGAGTGCCCCTCGCCCCCGGACACCCTCCCCCAGGCGCAGACGGACTGAGGCCCCCACCCGCAAGTCCCCCGGAGTCCTAAGAGCAAGACCCCGCCACCGCCCTGCAGCTCAGGCACAAGGTCTCCGTCCTCCATCCCTCAGGCCCCCACTGCACAGGTGCCCCCACCACACCCTGCCCCAGGTTCCCCCACCCACAGATATACCATCCCCAAGAGGATCAGGCCTTCTCCCCTGCCACTTGCTCTCCCAGCACCACACCCCCGCTGCGCTTGTCTGTGCCACTGATGTGGTGAGGGTGTCCTCCCCCTCTGTCCAACCCACCTTGCCTGTTCCCCATTCTCCTCCCCTGGAGGTAGGCACTGCAGTGGAGTCCACTACCACCCTGTCTGACTTGGGCACTGCAGTGGCGGACCTGTCCACTCCATCTGCAGGGTCCACTGCAGTTGTGCCGGCACCCACGACATCTGAGTCATGCCCCCAGTTGTGCCGGCACACACCATGTCAGACACCTCCACTGCAGTTGTCAGTGGCTCGCCAGCACCCACCACCCCTTCCCTGACTCCCCTGGTGAGCCCTGATCCTGTCCCTGCGGTGCCTGGCCTGCCCCCGGTTGCCCCTCCTAGTGGATTGTCCCTGGTTTTGTGCAGGCATGCGTAGGGTGACATCTGCCAGTGTCACCCTGTTTGAACTTTGACAATGGACTGGCCATTGGCCTTTGCTCTATTTTTTCTGGACGTCGTTTTCAATCAACACATATGCTGAATAAAGCAACTTTCTTTTCTCTAGTGCTCATGCTTCAGATGTACATGTTGTTGGTGCTGCTAACCATGCCCTTGCTGCAGTGATGGTGATATCTGGTCTCATGATTATGAAGTGTTACTGTGCAGGAACCCATGTGGTCCAGGGGGAATGTGTCCTATCATGTGGTGTATCCATATCATCAATAGCAGCATCTGAGGGTGTCATGTGTTCAGTATTTGGCAATGGGTTTCCTACTTACATTAGCAATTTCATATCTGTGGCTTCCACCCCTGCACATCTGTTGTGCCTGCCATCGTTGCATTTGTCTACTTCCCTGACCGTGTTGCCATCTCCAGTGGACATGCAGGTTTGGGCATCAATGGGGAAGGACTCATCCGTGTAGTCAGTGCAACATTGCTATACAAGTGTGTTGGATCTGTGCTGATGATTCCGTTGGCACATCCATGACCAGGCTGATGTGATGGGAGCCCTCATTTGGTGCTAATTGTTGATTGTGTGACCAAGTGCTCAGCTGACATGATGGGGCCCTACTGAGGCAACATATGGCACAGCTTTCCTCACACAGGAGTGGAGTCCCCTCATGGCAGTGTGTACACGTGTGACATTGCCTGCGCCCAAGGTGTGTGTTGTATGTGCATGTCTGTGTGTTCACTTCCATTTATCTGCGTATGCTGTGATCCCTAGTGTTGTACCTGTTTGTGATGCTTGCTGACTTGAGCTATGTTCCCCAAAGTCTTCTCCCTGTGTTCTCTGTGATGTGGGTGCATGGCACATTACTGGTCATCAGGGTGTCACCCATAGGTGTGTTTGCTGTCAGGGCTGAGTTTGTGTGCAGACGCAGATGGGTCACAGTCAGGTTTCCCCTTGGCACTTGTTGTTTGCCCCTGTCATGTGATTTTCAGTTCGTGTTGTCTTTCAGTGATTGTGACACGTTGTGTGTGTGACTGCTGGCACTCCTCAGGGTCCGGGCTGCAATGTTGGTTGTTGTCTATGTGTGTTCTTTGTGGGTGACCTTGGCTTCTTCATTGGTGTGTGACTGTGGCTGGGATCCCATTGGTTGGTGTGGTATCGCCGTCATGTCCATGTACAGCGTAGTGTGCAGTGTGTCAGACATTCAGGAGTCTTGTTGAGTGGCCATGTGTGATGTGTTTCTGCACCTTGGTTCCCACCCACCACCCTGGAATAGTCATGGGTGCATGTGCAATGTCACCAGTGCATGTGTACTTCACTGCTGCACATTGTTAGAGGTCGAGGGGTGTGGTCTTGAGTGTGTGCAGATGGGAGTTGTTGCCCAGCTAGTCCCCTGCCTCCATGTTGGCCTTGGCTTACTGGCCATGCTGATTGATTTGTGCTTGTGTAGGTGTGATGGTAGTTTGTTGCTCAGGACACCTGACTGTGGTTCACAGTGTGAACGACATTTAGCTTTGTCATCACAGTGGGATTTTTATTCAGCCCAGGGTCACCACATTGTGGGGGCCCTGGGGGTGGTGCGTCTGTGTCTTGCTGTGTCAGTTGTTGTTCCTACGTGCCTGTGTGACATGTGTGTTTTGTGCTCCCTCTCATCTGACAATGCCTGCTTGCCCACATAGGGGATTTGGATCCATGAGTTACCTTAGTGTGGCAGTGTATGCACATCTGTATGATTGGTATTCAGCTCTCCTCATGTGTTGTGTGGTTGCCTGGGGACACTGGCACCCCCACCCCCTCACCTGCTGTGTATGATGACAGTGTTGGTCTGCCTGTTTGTGTTTGTGCATCTGCACCACTGCATTGGCATATCTTGGGTGTGCCATTGGCTGTATGTTGTTTGGTGTGTTTCCCCTGCTGTCCCTGGGACTCCTAGGTCATCGGTCAGCACAGTGATCATGGTTTGTGTGTCCCATTGCTGCCATGGTATGGTATCTGTTCACCTCACATCTGCTGTCTCCACAGGATATCTGCATTTGTGTGCCCATTGGTGCAAATATGTGGTTCTGCATTCTGATGGTCACTTCTGTCATTGTGTCATTGATGACTGTTGACGGTCTCAGCACACATGGGTGTTGTTTGTCTGCACATGGCCAAAGGAATGTTTCATTTGCACTGCAGTATTTGGCTCCCCCAATTTATGTTGCAATGGGACACATACACTACTTTGCCACAGATGAGTTTTTGGTTCTGTGACCAGGAATGATCCATGCAGTTTGGCAGTTGCAGCTCTTTCTTTGTCAACAATTACCTTTTGGTCACTGTGATGATGAGGGTGTGGACCCCATTGCCACAATGGTCAAAATGTGCTTCGGCTATGGACCCCACACTTGCCTTTTGGTCACTGTGATGATGGGGGTTTAGACCCCATTGCCACAATGGTCAAAATGTGCTTCAGCTATGGACCCCACACTTGCCTTTTGGTCACTGTGATGATGGGGGTTTAGACCCCATTGCCACAATGGTCAGAATGTGCTTCGGCTATGGACCCCACACTTGCCTTTTGGTCACTGTGATGATGGGGGTTTAGACCCCATTGCCACAATGGTCATAATGTGCTTCAGCTATGGACCCCACACTTGCCTTTTGGTCACTGTGATGATGGGGGTTTAGACCCCATTGCCACAATGGTCAGAATGCGCTTCAGCTATGGACCCCACACTTGCCTTTTGGTCACTGTGATGATGGGGGTTTAGACCCCATTGCCACAATGGTCAAAATGTGCTGCAGCTATGGACCCCACACTTGCCTTTTGGTCACTGTGATGATGGGGGTTTAGACCCCATTGCCACAATGGTCAGAATGTGCTTCGGCTATGGACCCCACACTTGCCTTTTGGTCACTGTGATGATGGGGGTTTAGACCCCATTGCCACAATGGTCAAAATGTGCTTCAGCTATGGACCCCACACTTGCCTTTTGGTCACTGTGATGATGGGGGTTTAGACCCCATTGCCACAATGGTCAAAATGTGCTGCAGCTATGGACCCCACACTTGCCTTTTGGTCACTGTGATGATGGGGGTTTAGACCCCATTGCCACAATGGTCAGAATGTGCTTCGGCTATGGACCCCACACTTGCCTTTTGGTCACTGTGATGATGGGGGTTTAGACCCCATTGCCACAATGGTCAAAATGTGCTTCAGCTATGGACCCCACACTTGCCTTTTGGTCACTGTGATGATGGGGGTTTAGACCCCATTGCCACAATGGTCAGAATGTGCTTCGGCTATGGACCCCACACTTGCCTTTTGGTCACTGTGATGATGGGGGTTTAGGCCCCATTGCCACAATGGTCATGGGCTGCTTGCATTGTGGGTGCCACACACATATATGTGTGGCACATGTGCTAGGGGGTCACATTGTATGTTCAAAGTCATGTTCGGTGTTGTAGGCATTTGACACAGCCTACACACGCTTGTCATGGTGGTGGGGGATGTCTTTATCTTGCATTCCCTAGGTTGTGGTGTGCTTGTTGTGTCATGCATTGTCCATCTTATGAGTGGGGGTGGTAGTAGTGGTAGGCATCCAGCCCCCTGGCTAAGGGTGGTAGTAGTGGTAGGCATCCAGCCCCCCTGGGTGAGGGTGGTAGTAGTGGTAGGCATCCAGCCCCCTGGGTGTGGGTGGTAGTAGTGGTAGGCATCCTGCCCCCCTGGCTAAGGGTGGTAGTAGTGGTAGGCATCCAGCCCCCTGGCTAAGGGTGGTAGTAGTGGTAGGCATCCAGCCCCCCTGGCTAAGGGTGGTAGTAGTGGTAGGCATCCAGCCCCCTGGGTGTGGGTGGTAGTAGTGGTAGGCATCCTGCCCCCTGGCTAAGGGTGGTAGTAGTGGTAGGCATCCAGCCCCCCTGGCTAAGGGTGGTAGTAGTGGTAGGCATCCAGCCCCCCTGGCTAAGGGTGGTAGTAGTGGTAGGCATCCAGCCCCCTGGGTGTGGGTGGTAGTAGTGGTAGGCATCCAGCCCCCCTGGCTAAGGGTGGTAGTAGTGGTAGGCATCCAGCCCCCTGGGTGAGGGTGGTAGTAGTGGTAGGCATCCAGCCCCCCTGGGTGTGGGTGGTAGTAGTGGTAGGCATCCAGCCCCCTGGCTAAGGGTGGTAGTAGTGGTAGGCATCCAGCCCCCCTGGGTGAGGGTGGTAGTAGTGGTAGGCATCCAGCCCCCGGGCTAAGGGTGGTGGTAGGCATCCAGCCCCCCTGGGTGAGGGTGGTAGTAGTGGTAGGCATCCAGCCCCCCTGGGTGAGGGTGGTAGTGGTGGTAGGCATCCAGCCCCCTGGGTGAGGGTGGTAGTAGTGGTAGGCATCCAGCCCCCCTGGGTGAGGGTGGTAGTAGTGGTAGGCATCCAGCCCCCCTGGGTGTGGGTGGTAGTAGAGGTAGGCATCCTGCCCCCTGGCTAAGGGTGGTAGTAGTGGTAGGCATCCAGCCCCCTGGCTAAGGGTGGTAGTAGTGGTAGGCATCCAGCCCCCTGGCTAAGGGTGGTAGTAGTGGTAGGCATCCAGCCCCCTGGGTGTGGGTGGTAGTAGTGGTAGGCATCCAGCCCCCCTGGGTGTGGGTGGTAGTAGTGGTAGGCATCCAGCCCCCTGGCTAAGGGTGGTAGTAGTGGTAGGCATCCAGCCCCCTGGGTGAGGGTGGTAGTAGTGGTAGGCATCCAGCCCCCTGGGTGTGGGTGGTAGTAGTGGTAGGCATCCAGCCCCCTGGGTGTGGGTGGTAGTAGTGGTAGGCATCCAGCCCCCTGGGTGAGGGTGGTAGTAGTGGTAGGCATCCAGCCCCCCGGGCTAAGGGTGGTGGTAGGCATCCAGCCCCCCTGGGTGAGGGTGGTAGTAGTGGTAGGCATCCAGCCCCCTGGGTGAGGGTGGTAGTAGTGGTAGGCATCCAGCCCCCCTGGGTGAGGGTGGTAGTGGTGGTAGGCATCCAGCCCCCTGGGTGAGGGTGGTAGTAGTGGTAGGCATCCAGCCCCCCTGGGTGAGGGTGGTAGTAGTGGTAGGCATCCAGCCCCCCTGGCTAAGGGTGGTAGTAGTGGTAGGCATCCTGCCCCCTGGGTAGGGGTGGTGGTGCGCATTCAGGCCCCTGTGTGCATATGTGGCATTGGTGATGGGCATCCCGCCCCTATGGTGCTGCTGTTGCTGGTGTAAGTATATTCAGCATCCCCGTGTATGTGTGTGATGTGTCGTGTACGTGTTGTATGTGTTTTGTGGTTGGTGTCTGGCTTACCTTCTGCGCCGTACGCTTCCGTGCCTGTTCCGGTAGTAGATGTAGAATATTGGTATGATCGGGACGAAGGGATTCATGGTTGGTTCGTGTCGTTCGTCCTTCTCGTTGCTTCGCGTCGTCCTCGTCGCTTCGCCTCGTCCTCGCCGCTTCGCGTCGTCCTCGTCGGTGCCGTGTTCGTCTCGTGAGCCGTGGATCGTGTTGTGGCGCGAATCGGAGCTTATGTGCGCCTCTCCCGGATGCTTTAACGTGCCGTGCGTAGCGACGGGTTCGGCGCGTACGGGAAGCGCGATCGTACTTGTCCGGCCGGACGGGGCTGCATTTTTCCTTCCGTGCGACTCAATTCGGCGTTTCCGGATTCGCCTCGGTCGGAGAACAGGACCTGGTTTGGGTGAGTACGGCTCGGCCGGATTTTTTGCTGTTGTACGCATCGTACTTGCTCGTTCGGTGTGCTGTACGGATCGGTCGGAAAACAGGCTTTCGCATGGCTTTTTTCCCGACCGAATGGTATTGGGTGCGCCTCCGACCGAGATCGGAATCGGCCCCACAGTGTAGAAAGTGTCCATAAGTTCAGTATTCAAAACAACAAATTCAGAGTCATTCTAAAGTGTAAAACAGTTTCTGGAGAAACTTGAAAATGGTTAAGAAAAATGATCAAAAATAAGATAGGAGCAATAATAGAAAAATACAAAACTGTGACCAAATGGTTTCTGAAGGTGTTCCCTACATGCATGAGATAATGATAAAATAAACCAAAGTTTAAAAGCCTTGAATCAGGTGAAATATAAAACTTTAGGGCCTGATTACGATCTTGGCGGATGGGATACTCAGCTACAAACGTGACAGATGTCCAGTATTTGTAAATGTCCAGTATTTGTAAAGCGCACAGCTACCTCCGGAGAGGTGCCCCGGCGCTGGGGGCCGTCGGGAAGATTAAGCGAGCTATTGCCCAGAGTCACATGGTGCTGGGCTGACCTGACGCCGGCACCGGGGATCGAACCGTGAGCCCCAGGATCCGGAGTCAGTCGCCCTGGCCGCTGCGCCACACCTCTTCCCTTACCACCAGATATCCTGTCCACCGTATTACAAGCTCCATAGGATATAATGGACTTGCAATATGGCGGACGGGATATCCGTCACATTTGTGACAAAGTAACCCTATCATCCAAGATTGTAATTAGGCCCTTAGAAAATGTTTTGAGAAAAAAACATAAGAGCCAATTACAATGTCGGTCAGAAAGCCACCGACCGCTAGTCGGAAGCCTTCTGACCCGGTCAGAGGCTTTCCGACCGACATGGTCGGTTTGCATTCTGACTGCCCGATTACAATGTCGGTGGTTGGAACGTAAACCGACCGGCCATTTTGACTCGGTTCCGACCGACTCTTGGAGTCTTCCTGCCGGTCGGAACCGCACCGTAATCCCCTATGGATGGTGTTTCTGCCGTTGGGATTACGATGTCGGTATCCCACAGCCTTCCTGTGCTGGCCTGTCCGAAACAGAAAGACTGTCAAAAAGCGACTTTGGGGGCCCCTAGCAGGGCCACCTTGCCTCTGCCGCCTACGTTTGTTGGCTGAGGGGGTACCCCCTGTAAATCCATTCACTCTGCGGCAGACACCATGGGGTGCCTGCCACAGGGTGCAGGGTTTTACACACACCCCTATTTCTTCATGGGAGCCTGTATTACGGCCGGTTTACACCCATAATACAAGCTCCCATAGAGAAATGGGAGTATCCGACTGAACAGTGTCCGGTCAAATCGTAATCAGGGGGTCGGAACCGCCAACCGGAAGTCGGTCAGTCCTGAGTCCAAAACCATGTCAGTTGGAGGCAACTCCGACCGACATCGTAATAAGCCCCTTAATGTTCAGTTATATTTACACAGATACAATTAAACTATTGTATATGTCTTTACAGCATCTACAAGAGCAGGTGAAGGAGACTTTGGCCAAGAAGGTGGGAAGCAACTGGCCACTGTGTTTCAGGTGGTAAAACATCAGACACAGATGGACAAAGTGGCATGGAGGGTGAGGAGACTGGAACGGAGGCCGCCACCTTGTCATCTACATCTGAGACCTCCACAAATGACCAGTCCCTAGTGGTGGAAGACCCTACCGGAACTGTTACAACCTCATCCTTGTCCACCACCCAGAGACACATCTCCACCCTCCCTCTTGCTACCCCTCTAGTTGGCCAAACCTGAAGCCCTGAAAGGGCAGGGGTCTCCTTTGCCACAGGCACCTCATCCCCTGCCCGGTCACCCCAGCTGCTCTGAGTGAGGAGGTTATTGACCTATTACACAGCATCTCTGAAGGCCAGACTGCGATAATGTAGGAAAGTGTCTCTTTTGACAAGGGTAGCCCCCACTTTTTGCCTGATGTCTGATGTAATTTCAAACTGTAAGTGCACTGAGTCCCTGCTAACCAGGTTCTTAGTGCAAGATCTCTTTCTCAAAAACTGTACCATGATTAGCACCACTTAAGTTACCGCTGTAAGTCCCTAATAACTGGTGCTCCTTGTACCTAAGGCATGTGTACAGAAGAGGGTCTCCTGGGGCTGTAGCACTGATTGTGCCACCCCTGGGACCCCTTACCATTGCAGGCTGCGTATCTTGGTGCAGAGAAATCCAAAGTGTCAACATGGACACAGCACAGGAAGGCCATAAAGAGCACATGGGCTGGATCCTTGTCAACACAAGTTTCCTAGCTCCATGATGGCTTCACTGATTTCTAAGGTGTTTTGTACCAAACATATTGTCTTAATAAATCCTCACTGATGCCAGTGTTTATTAATAAATCCACACATGAGACCTTTTTGGAGGGTCCTCTGAAAAAAACCTACCAAGCACTGGTGTGGTTCCTGACTTGTTTTCAACAGCCACCCACTACCAGACATATTTCTGACCTCATTAGGGGAGAGGCTTCACTCTCAGAGGACAGAGACAAAGCCTGATGTGGGCAGAGGTGCTTCATACCTCCTTCAGGACAGGATTGCCTTCCTGGGTGGGAAATTTCAAAGGCAATCCTACCAGATAGTGAGGGAGACCAGGCCCCCTTTCCTGCTCCACATTCGGCAGAAGGAAATACAGGACAATTTGTTAGATTAGGAGGAGGGTCCCCACTTAACCTATACCACCCCAAGCGCAGTGGAGGTGAGTAGAACCCCTTCCTCGAAATTCAACCATCTTGAAATGGTGAGAAAACCTCCTCTCAGGGTTAGGGTAGTTCCTCTTTCCACAGGAAAAGGTCACTAGAGGGTGTAGACACCCTAAAGGTTAGTAACCCATTGGCTACTATCTGTCTCTCCTTGTAATGCCCCTAAATTCAGTATTTAGGTGGCACCCCTAGATCTGAACATCAGAGTCGATGGACAAGAGAAGACCAGGACAAAAAAGACCTGCTGCTTGAGAACTGAAGCCCTGCTGCAGAAGAAAAAGGCACCAAACACTGCCTGCTGCTCCCAGGACTCGACAATCGCTGCTGTTGTGTTGTCCTAAAACCTGAAATCACTCCAAGAACCCCGGAGCACCTCAAGAAAGCCTTCAAGAAATTGCTGTGAAGCTTCCTTGGAGTGAAGGTATCACTCCCATGCACAACCCAGGCATTGATCCCATGAAGTTCGGTTTGTCGACATGCCACCCGACGACCTTGACACAGCACTGACACGAAAAAAAGTACAACAGCTCCGGAGGGGAAGATCTGTCTCCCCACCAAATTTGGAGACTCCGCGACCTATCAGAGCTGCAGCATACCAATACCCTGGGTAATGGCCCCCCAATGGCAAATACCAAGAAGAAGAGCCCACTCTGGAACCCCAAAGCACCAGAAGCAAGCAACTTTCAAGGGACATCAAGCACCCGAGACCCACTTCCTGAGTGGCCTGCTGTCCCGAGATCGCCTCTCCAAGTTGCCTGCTCCTGACCGCGAGGACTTCAAGACGCACAATGCCCGGCTAACCTGTTCGCTCTGCACCCCACCACCGACCAACCAGCCCTGCTCCCATGGCCCCCAGGCCCTTGATACCTCCTCCTTCCGAGGAGACCTAAGGGACTGATCTGTAAGTCCCTCTGTGCAGTGATTTTTCAAGTGGCCCCCTTCGTCTTTGTGCACCAGCTTCCATGACCTCAGCACCTCTGCTCTCGGCCAATCCGGGATGCTCCCGAACTTCTCTTGCTGGAACTTTGGACCTGATCCTGACATCAATCTAAAACAAGAAGGTGAACTTCGTGAAAGCATTGCCTGAATTTCTGTGCATTTTTCTGCTTTTCCCCCACTGTTTCCTATGGTGCGAAATTGCGCATAGAAGTGATATATTTATGAAACTTTGCAAAATGGTATCTCCGAAAGGGTTGTATGACACAACCACGCTTTACTTTTCCACGTGTTCCTTAACAACGCAGGCGGAACAACGAATCGGTCTGCACCACGCATTCCATTTACAATGCAAGTCGTTACAACGACGTGCCTTAGGGGGGCCCTGGACTTTGGAATAGTATAATTTACTATTCCTACTCCAGTCCCTGCAACAGTAGGGAAAGCATTGGACTTTAAAGTCCAACGCCACTTTACCTAACGCATGTCGTTGTAACGGCTTGTGTTGGAAGTGGAATACGTGGTTCAGATGAATTCATTGTTCTACCTATGTTGCAACGGCAATGCGTTTTACGGCTGTCGTTGTATTTGCTGTTTCCCCTCTGAAAGGTCTTACTTTAGAACTGTGCTTATGGTCTTAAAAGTTATATAAAAATCGATATTATTTTCACAAATTGGTCTCGGATTTATTCTTGAGTGTGTCTCATTTATTGCCTCTGTGAATACAACAAATCCTTAACACTACCCTCTGATAAGCCTAAATGCTCGCCCACACTACCACAAAAAGAGAGTTAGTATTATCTACTTTTAACTCTACCTGCCTTTTGGGGATTTCTCCCCCTCTGTACATAGTGTACTTCATTTTAGTGCACTGTACAGAGAGGTGGTTTCCTACAGATAGTGAATGGTATCCAAGGGCTTAGCTGACAAAAGCAACAAATTGTTGCATTTCTAGATGCCATTCATAGTTCAATGTCTGACATGCAGAGATTGCTTGCCAAAATAGCATCCTCCTCACTTACCCCAGCCCAACCTTCTGCCCCAACTCTGGTCCCTCCCTCAACCCAAATCCAAACTCTCACCCCACTCCCAAGCACACTCACTTCTTTGCAGGCACTCATTCCAACAGACACAAGCAGCACAATCACAATCACACACACACATAAACACAAACACACAAGCAACATACACGCACTATTGAAACTACACCCACAAGCACAACACCCACAACTACCACAACCGGTGTTGAGACAGAATATCGAGTTGGAAATGTCGACTTACACAAATATCGAGTTGGAAATATCGTTATTCAGAAATATCGACAGCAAAAATATCGTGGTCAAGAATATCGAAATTAAGGTAAGAAATATCGTTTTTAAAAATATAGAAGTCATTAATATTGTTTGCAAAAATATAGTTGTTTAAAATATCGATTTTTTAATTAGTGTTATGTATTTTAGTTTATATTTTAAATGTATGTGATGTATGTTTTTTTTGTATAAGTATTGTTTGTTTTTTAATATAGGTGTTACATTTTTAGTAGTTAATAATTTTATTTTAATTAAATTTTGCGTTTTTTAGTTATGTAGCAGGTTATGGGTTTATAGGGGAATAGGGTGGGAAGTAATTTAATTATAATGAATTAATGATTATTTTTGTGTATTTAATTTATTTGTAATTAATTATTAATTGGTTGTTAATTAATATTAACTAATTAATTGATAATTAAGTATGGTAATTGTGTAATTATTTTTAGGTGTGGGTTGTGGGGTTTATAGGGGTAAAGGGTGGGAAGTAATTTATTTTTGATTAATTAATAATTAGTTGTTAATTTATATTAATTAATTGATTGAAAATTAATTATGGAAATTGTGTAATTCATTTTAGGTGTGGGTTATGGGGTTTGTAGGGGTAAAGTGTGGGAAGTAATTTATGTTTAATTAATTAATAATTGGTTGATCATTAATGTTAATTAATTAATTGATATTTAATTAGGGTAGTTTATATTTTTGGGTGTGTGGGTTTTACTTTTTAGGGGTAAAGGGTGGGGAGTAAATTAATTTTACTTATTTTATAATTAGTTTTTATATATTATTAGTTTTTTAATTGAAAATAAGTTTTAATTGTGTAATTTATTTTGTTACAGTTTAATTTTATCAGTGGTTTGTGGGGATTATAGAAGTAAAGTGTGGGAAGGTCATTAATTTTTATGAGTTTTAATTTGTTTTTTTAATTAATGATATTTATTTAATTGGTAATTAATTATGTTAATTATGTAAGTATATTTTTTTTATAAAATTTAGATCTGGGTTGTGAATTGTGTGGTGTTGTAGGGTAGGAAATAAAAATAAGTTAATTTATGTAATAATTAATGTTTTTGATTTTAAATAATTTCTAATTAAAAATATTTATTTGTTTGAAAATTATTTTTTATTTTATTTAATATAATATTTGTAGTTATTTGTCATATGCATTTAACATTATAATATGTTTTTTTCTTCTAATTTGTAATATTAAATATATTTGTATTTAAAAAAAAATATTTTTGTTGTTAATATGTTGTTTGTTTTTACTTTTGAACTGACTGGAGTAAGAATAATAATTGTTACCCACTTGCAATCCAACATTTGCCCTACTGTTGCACTGATTGGAGTGGGAATAGTACATTTTACCCTGCCACTATCCAACACTTACCCTACTTTCGCAGTCATTGGAGTGGGAATAGTAAACTTTACCCCTACGCAATCCAACACTTTCCCTACTGTTGCATTGACTGGAGCGGGAATAGTAATTTTTACCCCTCCGCTATCCAACACTTTCCCTACTGTTGCATTCAGTGGAGTGGGAATAGTAATTTGTACTCCTCTGCTATCCAACACTTTCCCTACTGTTGCACTCACTGGAGTGGGAATAGTAATTTTTACCTCTCCGCTATCCAACACTTTCCCTACTGTTGCACTCACTGGAGCGGGAATAGTAATTTTTACCCCTGACTGACTGGATTATTTGTTAAGCGCACTATTGCTGAGGCGTCTTGGCGCTGGGGCGTGGATGGGGTGGGAAGGCCATACCATTCTTGGATTTATCAAATAGCCAGGTTTTTAAAGCCTTCCTAAACAGAATCCTGTTGGGTTGCTGTCGCATCTGGATAGGAAGGGAGTTCCAAAGCTTAGCGGCTTGGAATGATAATCCCTTTCCTCCCCATCTGACTCTTTTCGTCCTGGGGAGACATACCAACCCTAAGTTGCCGGACCTGAGTGCACGTGTTGGCACGTATCGAGGAAAGAGGGGTCCAATATCAACTGCTCCTCCTCCATAAAAGGCTTTGTGTACTAAACACAGGGCCTTGAAGTCTACTCTTCGTCGAACTGGAAGCCAGTGTAGGTCCCTAATGGCCTCGGATGTCGGGTGGTGCTTGGGGAGATCACACAGTACCCTTGCGGCAGTATTCTGCAGTGATTGGAGTTTGGAGAATTGTCTCGCACCAGCTCCCAGGTACAGTGCGTTGCAATAGTCTACTCTGGATAGGATCAAGGCTACTACAACCGTCTTCCTTAAGAAGACAGGTATGAACGGGAGTATTTTCCTCAGAACCTTGATCATAAAAAAGCAATTTGAGGTAACTTGGTTGATTTGGGGACCATACGATAGATCTTTATCTATCAGAAAGCCAAGGTTCCTTGCCTTAGGCACAGGGATTGGACAGGTGCCTGCTTCTGGGGGCCACCATAGATCATTCCAGATGGAGGGTTTTTGGCCAAACTCAACCACCTCCGCTATCCAACACTTACCCTACTGTTGTACTGACTGGAGTGGTAATTTATAATAGAATGTTTTTTTAAAAATAGATTTTATGTTATTGGTGTGTATATATATATATATATATATATATATATATATATATATATTCACTGAAAAAACCATAGGTTTCAGGGACGTTATAGTTAGAAATTAGCATTTTAAAAAACCTTAGAAATTCACTGAAAAAACCACAGGTTTCAGGGACGTTATAGTTAGTTGGACATTTCACTCGTACAAAACCAGAGAAATTTGACCGTTATAGTTAGTTGAGCTAACTATAACTCACGCCCCCGCAATGCACCGCTGATGACATCACATATCACATCATTCATGACATGGTCAGTGACATCACTGATGACATCACTGATGACATCTCAAATGACATCACTGATGACATCACTGATGACATCATCCACGTGATAATTTGATGCATCTTCTCACACCCTAATATAACCTTTGATACACCCACTCTAAATTACAGACTGCCATTCTCAAAACCATAGACACTCCAACACCAATAACTACATACTCACTCACTGATTCCTAGGTCTACACACACATATACTCATTCACCCATACAGTCACTCATACATGCAGTCACTCATCAATATAGCACTATCATATGCACTCATACACCTATACAGACACTCACACACCGCCACTCATCCATAGAGTTACTCACACACCTAGTCAGTCATGCAAAGAATCAATCACACTCCCATTTACTCACCTATACAGTTATACACACACCACCTCACTTATTCATACAGATACTAACACATACTTACTCTCTTATACAATCACTGATACAAGCACACACTCATCCATACAGCCACTCTCACAATCACTCACTCTCACATATAGTGATTTATATACTCCAACACTCACATATACTGCCTTTCACATATGTAGTTTCTAACACATGTACCACTGAGACATCTATTCACTCACCAACACACCCATACACACACTCACCCACCCATACAGCCCTTCACACATGCAGTCTTGAACCCATACACCCAGTGAATCACCCACTCACACATCTATGCACAGAATCACATACTCCCCACCCACCCACACAGACACCCATACAGATACTCAGACAACCAATCAATAACTCATATATACACTCATGTAGCTACTCACCAACCCATGCAGCCGCTTACACACCAACTAACAGACTGATACAGAGATTCACACAGTTTAGTCACTAACCCATGCATTCAGTAAGACACGTTTAATCACTCACTTATACAGTCAGTCACGCACCCACAAAGTCATCCATACAGACACTCATACACCCACTCATTCTTCAATACACCTTGGCATTTATATATATAAAACATATTTAAACTTTACAGAAACACACAGTCACTGGATGATGTCATCAGTGATGTCATCAGTAATGTCATTTGAGATGTCATCAGTGATGTCATCAGTGATGTCACTGACCATGTCATAAATGATGTAATATGTGACGTCATCAGCAGTGCATTGCGGGGGCGCAAGTTATAGTTAGCTCAACTAACTCTAACGGCCGAATTTCTCTGGTTTTGTACGAGTGAAATGTCCAACTAACTATAACGTCCCTGAAACCTGTGGTTTTTTCAGTGAATTTATGAGGTTTTTTAAATGCTAATTTCTAACTATAACGTCCCTGAAACCTATGGTTTTTTCAGTGAATATATATATATATATATATTCACTGAAAAAACCATAGGTTTTAGGGACAGTTATAGTTAGTTGGACATTGCACTCGTACAAAACCCGTGAAATTCCCCGTTATAGTTAGTTCAGCTAACTATAACTCGCGCCCCGCAATGCACTGCTGATGTCACATATTACATCACTCATGACATGGTCAGTGACATCACTGATGACATCACTGATGACATCACTGATGACATCTCAAATGACATCATCCATGTGATAATTTCATGCATCTTCTCACACCCTAATATAACTTTTGATACACCCACTCTAAATTACAGACTGACATTCTCAAAACCATAGACACTCCAACACCAATAACTACATACCCACTCACTGATTCTTAGGTCTACACACACATCCACTCACTCACCTGTACAGTCACTCATACTTACAGTCACTCAGTACAGGACTATCATATGCACTCATACAACTATATAAACACTCACACACCGCCACTCATCCATAGAGGTACTCACACACCTAGTCAGTCATGCAAAAAATTAATCACACACCCATTTACTCACCTATACAGTTATACACACACCAGCTCACTTACTCATACAAATACTAGCACATTCTTACGCTCTTATACAATAACTGATACAAGCACACACGCATCCATACAGCCACTATCACTATCACACACTCTCACTTATAGCCATTGAAATACTCTAACACACATATATACTGCCTTTTACATATGTAGTTACTCGCACATGTACCACTGAGATATACATTCACTCACTAACACACCCATACACACACTCACCCACCCAAGCAGTCCATCACAGATGCACTCTTGAAATCATGCACCCAGTGAATCACCCACTCACACATCTATGTACAGAGTCACACACACCCCACCCACACAAACACTCAGGCAGCCATACAGATACTCAGAGAACCAATCAATAACTCATATAGACACTCATGTAGCTATTTACAAACCCATGCAGCCACTTACACACCAACAGACAGACGGATAAAGACATTCACACAGTTTAGTCACTAACCCATGCATTTAGTAAGATACGTTTAATCACTCACTTATAGAGTCAGTCACGCACCTACTAAATCATCCATCCAGACACTTATACACCCACTCATTATTCAATACACCTTGGCATATATAGTAAACATATTTAAACTTTATAGAAACACACAGTCACTGCATGATGTCATCAGTGATGGTAAGTACGGTTAGAATTACTTTTCAGGGTCAGTGCTGGGCTAAAAGATGCAGCACTGGGTTCTCTCCTGATAACAGGTGAGTAAATCGGAATTCGTAGTTCGGCTGATTTTAGAGGAATATTATAAAGTTCCAAAACTCCACACTTAGAAGAATTTCCAAGTGAAACCAGTCAATGTTAGCCTATGGAAGGAAATTCAAGTTACTGGTAAGTACAGTTAGAATTACTTTTCAGGATCTGTACTGGGCTGAAAGATGCAGCACTGAGGTCTCACCTGATAACAGGTGAGTAAATTGGAATTCGTAGTTCAGCTGATTTTAGAGGAATATTATAAAGTTCCAAAACTCCACACTTAGAAGAATTTCCAAGTGAAACCAGTCAATGTTAGCCTATGGAAGGAAATTCAAGTTACTGGTAAGTACGGTTAGAATTACTTTTCAGGATCTGTACTGGGCTGAAAGATGCACCACTGAGGTCTCTCCTGATAACAGGTGAGTAAATCGGAATTCGTAGTTCTTCTGATTTTAGAGGAATATTTGTATGTTTCAAAATCGACACTTAGAAACTTTTTCAGCAAAAGCAGGCAATGATATCCTATGGAAGGAAATTCAAGTTACTGGTAAGTACGGTTAAAATTACTTTTCAGGATCAGTACTGGGCTCAAAGATGCAGCACTGAGGTCTCTCCTGATAACAGGTGAGTAAATCGGAATTCGTAGTTCGGCTGATTTTAGAGGAATATTTGCACAATGGTGAAGGAAGGGGGTGGGGCCTGAGGTGACATGTCTGCAAACACGCCCTGTGGCGCGTTTTAAGTAGGAGAATTAATTCCTCCTCAATCCCGAGGGTCCCTAGGGGCCAACTGGCCCACCAGATACCTCCAGTATGCGCCAGAGAGCTGCGTTGCAGAGAGGTGTTCAGAGGCCACGCCCCTTTTTACAACACTGCAACGCAGCTCCGTGGCGCTTACTGGAGGTAAGCGCCTGGAGGTAAGTGGCCAATTCCGGCCCCGGGGACCCCATCCCCCGGGGCATGGCCACTCTTTTTATTATTTTTTAAGGAGGGGGCTGCGTGGCCCCCTCCCTCAGGCCTCCTTTGCCCCGGAGACCCCATCCCCGGGGCAGGCCTTTATTTATTTATTTCTTTTTCTTTTTTTGGGGGGGAGGGGGGCCGCGTGGCCCCCCTCCCGGGCCACTACTTGCCCTGGGGACCCCATCCCCCGGGGCTGGCCCTCTCCGTTGGGGACCGTGGGGGGTCCCCAATCCCCCACAGTCCCAGCCGGCTCCCCGCGTCCCTCGGGAGCCGGCATTGCTTTTCCACATGGGGAGCTGCTGACATGCAGCTCCCCATGTGGAAAGCAATCTGCTTTGCTTCATTGAAGCGAGAGCAGGTTTCCTGCTCTCGCTTCAATGAAGCAAGCAGTTTGCAATGACAGGACGGGAGCCGCGAGGCTCCCGTCCTGTCATTGCAAACTACAGTGCAAACTACAGTGTCCCGGGGGTGAGCACCCCGGGACACTGCAGGAGCCGGCCCTGGGGGGTGGCGGTCCCCAGGGCCATCAATGGCTCCTGGAGGGGGGCCGCGCGGCCCCCCTCCCCACATCTGCAAAGCGCCGGGGAGGTGGTGGTCCCCGGGGCTTCGGGGATCCAAAACGGACCCCCATTTTAAATTTGTTAGTGCCCCGGGGAGGTGGCGGTCCCCGGGGCACTAACGAAGTCAGCGATTCCATCGCTGACTTCGTCAGCACACACGCCATCGCCTCCACGGACTACATCCTCCTCGGGGACCTGAACTTCCACCTCGAGAACAACAAGGACACCAACTCCACCACCCTGATCGACAACCTCGCCACCCTCGGACTCAGACAGCTCGTGACTACACCCACCCACGCCGCCGGCCACACGCTAGACTCCATCTTTTCCGCAAGCCCACACGTCTCCTTCAACCACACCTCCGAACCCCACTGGACTGACCACCACTGCATCCACTTCACCTACAGGAAGCCCACCACGCACCACCGCACCGAACAAATGCCTCGCCGCTGCTGGAGCAGAGTCACGGAAGACCAGCTAACCACAACCCTCGCCCTGAGCCCACCCGCCGAACCCTCCGACCCCGACACCGCCGCCCGCAACCTCAGACAGTGGATCGACGACTGCGCCAACACCCTCGCCCCGCTCAAGAATCCGCCCAACAGCCACACCAGCAAGAAAGCCACCTGGTTCACCGAAGACCTCCAGGCCTCCAAACGAACATGCCGAAAACTGGAGAAGATCTGGCTCCACGAACGGACAGCGGACAGCTACGCCGCCCACAAGAGCGCCACCCGCAATCACCATCACCTCATCAGATCCGCCAAAAGGGCCTCACTCAAAGACCGCCTAGACAACAACGCACACAACAGCAAAGAGCTCTACAACATCGTGAAGGAACTCTCCAACCCCAGCTCCAACACCAACGACATCCAGCCGTCGCAAGACCTGTGCGACTCACTGGCCACCTCCTTCCACCGCAAAATCGGCGACATCCATGACAGCTTCAACACCACAACCGCCCCGGCAACCACCGAGACCACTGCCCCCACAACCACCAACCGCCTGCTCTCCTGGACCAACATCAACGACGAGGACACCAGCGAGATCATGAACACCATCCACTCCGGTTCACATGCCCTCACCACATCTTCAACAAAGCCAGTACAGCCATCGCGCCCCATCTCCAGAAAATAATCAACATCTCCTTCGAGACAGCAACCTTCCCGGAAAGCTGGAAGCACGCCGAGATCACCGCCTTACTCAAGAAACCCAAGGCAGACCCCAAGGACCTCAAGAACTTCCGACCCATCTCTCTGCTCCCGTTCCCCGCGAAGGTCACCGAGAAAATCGTCAACAAACAACTGACCCGCTACCTCGAGGAGAACAACATCCTGGACCCTTCCCAGTCCGGCTTCCGCAGCAACCACAGCACCGAAACCGCCCTCATCGCCGCCACCGATGACATCAGGACCCTGCTAGACAACGGAGAAACAGCAGCCCTCATCCTCCTGGACCTATCAGCCGCCTTCGACACGGTCTGCCACCACACACTACGAACACGCCTTCACGACGCCGGGATCCAAGAGAAGGCCCTGGACTGGACCACATCCTTCCTTTCCGGCAGAACACAAAGCGTCCGCCTCACCCCCTTCCGATCCAAGGCCACCAAGATCATCTGCAGCGTACCCCAAGGCTCCTCCCTCAGCCCAACGCTGTTCAACATCTACATGGCACCCCTCGCCCACGTCGCCCGACAGCACAACCTCAACATCATCTCCTATGCCGACGACACCCAGCTGATCCTCTCCTCACCAAAGACCCTCACACCGCCAAAGCCCACCTCCACGAAGGAATGAAGGCCGTCGCCGAATGGATGAGGACCAGCCGCCTGAAGCTGAACTCGGACAAGACGGAGGTCCTCATCCTTGGCTCCAACCCTTCAGCCTGGGACAACTCCTGGTGGCCAACATCACTGGGAACAGCCCCGCCACCCACCGACCACGTACGCAACCTAGGGGTCATCCTCGACCCCACCCTCTCCATGACTAAGCAGGTCAACGCCGTTTCCTCATCCTGCTTCAACATCCTCCGAATGCTCCGCAGGATCTTCAAGTGGATCCCCACCGAAACAAGAAAAACAGTCCCCCAGGCCCTCGTCACCAGCAGGCTGGACTACGGAAACGCCCTCTACGCAGGAACGACGGCTAAGCTCCTGAGACGGCTGCAACGCATCCAGAACGCCTCTGCACATCTTATCCTCGACATCCCCCGACGCAGCCACATCACACCCCACCTGAGAGACCTGCACTGGCTCCCTGTCAACAAGAGGATAACCTTCAAGCTCCTCACCCACGCACACAAAGCACTCCACAACTCCGGACCAGCCTACCTCAACAGACGACTCAGCTTCTACACCCCCACCCGCCAGCTCCGCTCGACCAGCCTCGCCCTCGCCACAGTCCCCCGCATCCGGAAAACGACCGCCGGCGGCAGATCCTTCTCCCACCTCGCCGCCAAGACCTGGAACACCCTCCCCACCAACCTCCGACAGACCCAAGACCTACTGGCCTTCAGAAGACTCCTCAAGACCTGGCTCTTCGATCAGTAGCAGCACCACCCCCTCTTCCCCAGCGCCTTGAGACCCTCGCGGGTATGTAGTGCGCTTTATAAGTGACATGATTGATTGATTGATTGATTGGGGGGGCTGGAGCCCCCCCACACAGGTTATTTAATTTTAAAAAAAGAAGCCCCGGGGGGTGGCGGTCCCCGGGGCTGCGGGAGGGCTCAGAGCCCTCCCGCACCATTTTGTTTAAAGCCCCAGGGGGTGGCAGTCCCCGGGGCTTGGGGGGGCCTTAGAAGCCCCCCCATATAATTAATAATAAAGCCCCGCATGCCCCCGGGACTTGGCCCACCCGGGGGCCAATTAACCACGAAGCACGGGAGGATCCGCGCACCCAACGCGTTTTCTGCCGATTTAAAAAAAAAATAATAATAATTTTGGGGGCCCTGGGGGTCCTTGTAGGACCCCCTGACCAGGGTGAGCGGGTCAGGGTGTTTCTACCCTGCCCCCTTTTTGCGTTTTGCGCCCTTGTTTTTGTCTTTTCTTGTCCCTCGGTTCTACCGAGGAACAAGATGGCTGCCAACACTTCCTGGTTTAGAGTGTTGACAGCCAATTAGCATGCAGCTCGTGGTCGGGAGGGTGCGCGGATCCTCCGTGCCTCTAAATATCGAAATTTGTATTTTGGATTTTCTCAGCAACTACTGAACGGATTTACACCATTTTTAAAAAGGGTGCTTTCTGAACCAAGCACTACCTTTTGCCAAATCTGGTGTAATTCCGTTCAGCAGTTTTTGCTGTAGCCTTGCATAAAGTTTCCTATGGGAAATCGATTTTTCACTCTTATTTTTTGAATTTCTCCGCAACTACTGAACGGATTTACACCATTTAAAAAAAAGCTCGCTTTCTGAACCAAGCGCTACCTTTTTGCAAAATTTGGTGTAATTCCGTTCAGCAGTTCAGGCTGCAGCCGTGGCTAAAATTTCCTATGGGAATTAACATGGAAAAAACGGAGAAAACGTGTTTTGGGACCCCTCTTTTTTCTCGGCCCCTGCTTGACGAATCAACCCGAGACTTTCAGGGTAGGAGCGGAGTGGAGCGCCCCAACAAGTTGGAAGCTTTCGCAAAGATTCGTCAACCGGCGCAAGAGTTATTTCAAATAGAATGTTGCGGATTTCCTATGGATAAAGGTCCTAACTATAACTATCTACTGGCGACTGCCAGTAGATAATATATATATATATATTTATGTGTATAGTTTTATATAATTAAAAAAATTGTTTTAAAGTAAATATGTATATATATATATATTGATTATTATGTATGTATGTTTAAATTTTTTTATTACGTTTACTTGTTATACTTGTTAAAATGTATATTAAATCTACTTCATTTAAAAACATTTTTTTTATTATTTAATATATTTAATATTTATTATTTTATTTTATATATATTATATATAAAAATCGATATTTTGTAGAACTATATATTTAACATCAATATTTTCCCCCTGATATTTTTGTACCTACCTGTTTAAGTATAGGGAGTTGATATTTTTGCATTCTATCATTTTTCATCAATATTTTTACTTCTATATTTTTCACATCAATATTCTGTCAGTAAACCAGTAAACCAGCACACACCTACAACCACCACAACCACCACCACACCAACATCCCCCACCACACACCACAACTACCACCATGCCCACAAGCACTACAATCACCACCACGCCCACAACCATCACCCCACCCACAGGCACCACAACCACATCCACAACCATCACCACACCCACAAGCACCACAACCACACCAACCACCACACCACACGCAAACAAAAGCGCATCTACACACAAACAATACCAACCAAAAGCAAACCCACACACTCACCAGAATATCAAACACCAGCTAAAAATCACACATCAAAACATACACAACAGACACCAGACCAACACGCAACTGCCAAACATACAGCCACAAGCACTTCACCCACTCCAGCTCCCTCTACCACCAAACTGCAATCCTCTACCACCCCTCCTACCCTTACTCCTCCTTCCAAATTCATATTTTATTTTTCCTTAAACCCCTATCAAACCTAAACCCACCCCTCCCTAGAAAAATCCTTGAGTTGCCTGCTCTGTGCCCAATAGATGCCCCTTCCTGAGGAGGTCACCCTGTGGACTATGCTTAGGAGTCAAGTTATGGGCAACAAAGCCACAGGCTGTGGTAACCCCTTTTGTCCTTCCTATTTCTTTTTATTTGAATAAAAGTTAATGAGAGAAGTTTCTCATTTATAAATGAAAAACATGTATTTTACAAAGTTTGTCCTAACATTGTTATTCATGTACAGTTCATTGATTATTAAATATGTTAATCATGAAAATGTGAAATACATATTCTTACTTATATTAATGACAGAAAATACCCAAGTAAAACATTTAGGGCCTAATTACAATGTCCTTCGGAAAGTCTCTGACCGCTGGTCGGAGGCTTTCAGACCGACGTTGTAGGTTTAAACTCCGACCGCCATATTAAAATGATGGCAGTTGGAGTTTAAACCGGCCAGGGAATCTGACTCGGTTCCGACAGGCTCAAGGAGCCCGTCGGCCAGTCGGAAAGGCCTCATAATCCCTAAATGACTGTGTTTCTGCCGTCAGGATTATGACGGCACTTTCCGACAGCAGTTCCATGTCGGCCTTTCTGACATGAACGCTGTTGGAAAGTGTTTTTTGGGGCCTCTAGCAGGGCCACCTTTCCCCTGGCCCTCCACATTTGGCCCCCCTTCACACTATCCCTGCACCGTGTGGCAGGCCTGTCACTCGGTGCAGGGATGTGTAAATACTTCCATTTGTCAATGGGAGCTTGTGCTCTGGGCGGTTTCAGCCTGCTGCACAAGCTCCCATTGAAAAATGGAAGTTTGCGACTGCACCACGTGTGGTCACATCCTAATTGTGGTGTCGGAACTGTTGACCTGAGGTTGGTTGGTTCCCCATCCGCAGCGATGTCCACTCCGACTGACATTGTAATCAGGGCCTAAATGACATATTTGTAAAGTCCAAACATTATCAATTTAAAAATATAACGGGTATTAAAATTTTGGCGCAAGCATTCTTCATGATAATGAACACTAACACTGAAAAAACAATTGAAATGCTTATTTTTAAGTGTTAACATAGGTGTGTTTATTTATAATAAGTTTATTAATATGTGAAACAAAAGAAACACGTATGCATTACACTTTAACTAAAAACAGAAATTACAATTTTATAAAAATATAGAAAATGCACTAGGCAAGGGGAAATGTTACATAAATAAATAAATAAATAAAATGATTTAAGTTTAGAACTAACATTGATTTTACATTAATTAAAAAAAAACATTTTATCTTGTCTAGTGCAAAGAGTAAATTTTATTAAATTTAAATTATTCAAAACTATTTAAAATGCATGTTTATAATTTGATAGTTTAAAAAAATAATTAAACACACCTGTATGAACACATTATGCATTATGATTAATGTCAAATTTTGTGTAAGTGTCCATTATCAAGAAGAAAGTTTGCACCAAATTTGAAAAAACTTATAAAAGAATTAATACAGGTGTGTTTCTTAACATTTCTTAAATGACAACATTACACACATGTGCATTACACGTTGGAAAAAAATAGCTTGCAAGAGAAATTTTAAAATGCACAAGTCCAGCGTAAATGTAAACAGACAAATCATAAGAAACCAAGTAAAAAATAAGCTTACCTTCGATTCTGGCTATAACGTGGTTGATTTGGTTCCTGGTCTAGTAGCAGCAACAGAGGAAGGACTTTGACAATTAGGTTCATGATGGGAATGATAGTGGAAAAATGATAGAAATTGAACTTTCTACCGTATATACCTTTGAAACCGCCAACTCAGTTGTAGAGGTGTACCCGCCACAGTTATGTCTAAGGGAAGGTGGATCATATTTAGCCCAGCAGAAATATGGGCCGGACTCCCTCCGACAGCCACTTTTGCCAATGACACCATCGACGTGGGAGGAAAATTCTGGTGGAGATGGTGGGACTTGGATCTACTATCGTGCCTAGACTCACCACCATCTAAATTGAGCGGGTGGACCGCCAAGTAGGTGGATGGAGAAACCGATGTAAAAGTGACTGGTGGGATCAGATCTGCCAAGATCAAAATCAGGCCCTAAATCCTAAATTACATTTCCCACATTTCTGTTTTAAGCCCCTTTGATGTCACATCCCCTCCACCCCCAATCAAAACCTACTGGGTGTCGCAAGACGATCAATCCAAATTCCAGTGCCTAGGGTTTGACCACCAACCCATATATAATTCACAGGAGTCCACAGATATTTAGTACAATAATGAATAATCGCACTTTAAATTTACAAAGGCCTAAGGTGTCCTGTTGTGGATGCCATATTCTAATATTAAGGCTCTCAAACAATGCTTCCTTAATCCATTGTATGAATAACAAGAAAAGAGGAAATGCCTTACCTCTTCTACACAGAACACTGATATAGTTTGGGATTGCTCTTTCCTCATTTTGTGGTAAAGTTAGGTAGGGCCAAAGTACCCAGATAAACCCGGACATAAATAATTAATGGAGATAACATTAAATAACAATAATCCTCAAGATATTTTTATGGCTCAAATAAATAGGCATCAAGTAACTGCCTAATATGGCATTGCAAAGGCTGCATTTGGCTAATGTTATTAGGCTTACTGAGTTCATAGAGCTTAAATATATGGGACATGCCAGAAGAATAACACCTATTCTGACCATCCTGTTGGATCAGAGGATTCACCATTAGCTTTCTCTCTTTTAATGTAAGTATTAAAACTCACATGGACTCCTTGTCAAGGGTAGTCTGCAGTGCACAACAATAATGTTGTCTCAAAAATGTCATCAGCCACGAATATCAACAAAATATATTTTGGTGACAGGAATATACTGGTACAGAATTTTCCAGGTAAGAATATTGTTTTTTTAAAGTATTAGTATTGTCTTTTTTAAATATAGTTGTATGTACTTCGATTTTGTATTATTTTGCAATGTTTTATAATTTTGTGTTTTAAGTCATTAATATGTCAATTTTAGTTGTTTGTAATTTTTTGTAATTTTGTTGTTTTGGTAATATTTTTAAAGTGTTGTTTAGAGTTAATTTAAATGTTTTTGAATAATTTGGAGGTTGTTGGGTTTGTAGGAGAGTAGGGTTTGGAAGATATTTAAAAATGTACCTCTTACGGATAGTTGTAGCTAGAGAATGGAATGTCTGCGCTAGAACATTCTGTTAGAACATTCTGGATGGCTAGGATACTTTCTCGTTCCATGTGTCAATAAACTTGGTGCAACCTCCTCACCTGTGGTCTTCTTTACACTGGTGATTAGGAGCCCACGTTTGGAGTAGGGTGCCCCAACGTCGAGAGGTGAGATACTTGTTGAGGTGGCACTGTGTTTTTCTTTGCCTCTCTACGCCTTTGGGTGTTAGAGGCACTTCATAAATTGTACTGTTTCGTTTTTTAAAAACATTTAACTCCTTCTATTGACTTTTGAGCCACTCCTTTAGGCGACTGCTGAGCAGTTACAAGCTCCAAATTGAAAAAACTATTCTGCTCAATTTCCTCTAGATAAGAGGTGTATTAGTTTGAAAACAAGCCCGATCAGCTATAAAGGAAAAAGGCTGCCTTATTTTCTGCGGTGGCTATTTTGAGAGGCTGGGAAGCTTGAGACCCAATTCCTTTAGAAAACAAGAGGACTGGTGAAGAAACAAGGGGGGATATTTAAAATAAAATGTCAGAGCACGGTGTTGCTCCAAAATTGGTAATGCTGGCTCTGACATTTTGTAAACCCAGGGATATGCCGTATTTACAAGAATACGGTGTGCCCCTGTGTTTCTGTTAGCGCTGGTGCTAAAAAAGCTGCCTAGTACCAGCACAGGCCCCCTTGCGCCATGTTGCAAGGGTGTCTGCACTGCAGGGGCGATTGTTTCGGTGCAGGAAGGGACACCTTCCTGCACATAAACAATCTTTAAAGGTGATTTGCTGTTTCTATATGTGCTGCAGAAGGCAGCACACATAGAAAGAGCAAAATATGAGGAGAAATTAATAATTTCTCCTCATATCTCCATCCTAAAACCATGTTTTACCTGGCCTTAGTTTTTGGCACTGCCCCATCCTTGTGAATATGGGGCAGCATCAAAAAGCAATGAGTGTTGCGGCGGAATGCCCAGTGCAACACCCATTGCATGCCCCTTTCCCGCTAAGTGAAGCGTGAAAAGGGCCTTATTTAGAAGGCGGTGTTAAGCCACTTTAAGTAGCTTAACGCCGCTTTGTAAATAAGGAGAAGGGGATATCGCCACTAGACGTGACGTTCTGTTGGCGATATCCCTTGTAAATACGCTCCAAGGTCTGTCTAATGTGGCATTGCAACCTGTGGTGGCCATTTTGAGTGTTTGGGATCTTTGGTTCTACAGAAGTGGAAGACATGTTGCTTGGGTACCATGCGCTGGATTGCCTGCATACTATTGAGGAAAACGATGTGGGCACAAATGAGAAGTGTTGTGAGGAGAAGCTACTTTGGAAGAATTAAGTGTTACAGGGACAGTCATCGAAGTTAGAGTTAGCAGCTAAAAGCATTTACTGTGGATTTTCATGTGAATCTTTCTTAAACTTTAAGTTTTTTCTTAAACAACTAGGGGCCGATTATGATGTCTGTCAGAGTTGCCTCCAACGGACATCATCGCGGAATCGGGACGACCGACCTCCGGTCGGAGGTCCCTACCGCCAAATTATGATATGACCGCACATGGTGCAGTTGCATACTCACATTTTCCTTTAGGAGCTTGTGCTACGGCCGTAAACCGGCTTTAGCACAAGCTCCCATACGGAAATGGGTGGGTGTGTTCATCCCAACACCGCGTGGCAGGCACCTCACGGTGCCTTCCACACAGTGCAGGTATCAACAGGGGGGCACCTAGGCCCTCAACCGGAGGACGCAAAGAGAAGGGGGCTCTGCTAGGGACCCCCAAACTCGCTTTCCGAGAAGCTTTCCATGTCGGAAAGCCCAGCATGAAAAGCCTGTGGGAAACCGAGCATCGTAATCCCAGTGGCGGAAATGCCGTCCATTGGGATTACAGGCCAGACTTCGACTGGCTGATGGGCTCCTTTAGCCTGTTGGAATACAGCTTTAATGACTGTCCGGTTTCAATTCCGACCACCTAGATTGTAATTAGGTGGTTGAATTGAAACCGACGATCTCGGTCGGAAAGTCTCTGACCTCGGGTCGGAGGCTTACCGACCGAGATCGTAATAGGCCCCTAGGTGTTGAACTTCGACCTAAGATTGGATTATTTTAAGCCTGGACAGAGTAAATTTGTCACAATTGTAACAGTTTTCTTTTATTTTGAAAGCAAATGTTCTACAGAATTATTTTGCAGAGGTTTTTTTGCGCTTTGTTTCTCCTTTTTATGTTGCACTGGATCTCAGGCATCATTTCAGATGCCAAAGAAGGGGGCTTAGATTGGCAGTTCTCTGGCATTGTGTTAGATGCTGGTTATTGAGACTTACTTAAGGAGTTGGATGATGATGTCAGAGTTGGTCGCTCGCATTGAATTAGGTGTCGGTGTAAATTTCTATCATTATTTGGAGGCTTGCTTAAACGTGCTTAGAAATGCAGAATGTAACTGTGCCACCATTTTTTTTGTCTAGTCCTAGGTAGCCTGTTAAAATGGCAAAAATGGAAAAAGGTTTTTGAGAAATATGCCAGGGTTTGTGAGTCATCGTTGAGTGCTGAGAGGAAGACTGCCTTGATATTACATTGCTTGGGTTCTGAGGGGCAGGAAGATTTTGAATGAATCTGAGATCTCTATGAAGAAGCTTAATTCACTATATCTTCCGAAGGTTAATACAATTTTGGAAAGATATCTTTTTTAGAGAAGGGTGCAAAGGGAAGGCGAAACAATTGAATGTTACATAACTGACTTGTGGAAATTAGCATCCACTTGTAAATTTGGAAATAGTATGGATGAAAGGGTTAGAAATCAGTTAAATCTGGGAGACGCGCGAGCGCGCGAAACAAGATGGCCGCCTCCCGGTGAGCTCCTCCGCGTTTTCGCCCGTTTTTCGTTAAAAACGACGAAATTTTACACAAATTAAGGCTATGAAGAGGTCGCTGAGGTATTAAGGCTGGTACCTGTGCTGAAGATCGTTTTTGAGTGCCTCTGGATGGCGGAAGTGGTGTTTTTCTTGCATCAGGCTCCTGCTCCCAGTCTGCCTTCAGGTACTGCCAGGCTTGTCTGTCAGGGGGGCGGAGTAAGCACTTAAGAAAGGGCCTGGCTTGGGCCTAGCCACTCCCAATCAATCAATCAATCAATCATGTCACTTATAAAGCGCACTACATACCCGCGAGGGTCTCAAGGCGGGTGAACCCACAGACCATTTTAGCTGCTGCACCAGTTTTTTGAAGGATTTGAGCACCAAGAATATTATACCTTTCTACAAACATTATATTTAATTGCAAATTGGTTCCTTTTTACGTCAAAATGGAAAATAAAAATTCTCTACATAATAAAAGGAGACAGCAGGTTTCACCTCCGCCTATCAAATCAAAAGTGGTAGAGTCATCTGAACCTTCCTTATCTTTAATTTTAGAAGAAATTCAAGCACTTCGTGTTAGTACAGATACCATTGCGTCAGAGATTAAAAATGTGCGCAAAGAAATGGCTTGCTTATCAATGAAAATTTCTGACAACTCAATTAAAATACAAGATAATAAGGTTAAAATAGACGCTTTTACCCCACTTATGGCGAAAATATCACCCATGTCTACACTCCTTTTAGATATGGAAAACCGCAATAGACAATATAACCTACGCATTTTCAATTTACCAGAAGATGTTGAAGGGGCCAACTGCAGATTATATTTGGAAACTTTGATTCCTGGCCTGTTGAAAATCAGTTTTCCAGAAAAATTTGAAATTGATAAGGCTCACAGGATTCCTTCTCATCGCAGCCCTCAACACACAAAACCTCGACAAATGATCTTTAAAGTTCTCCGTCATCACCATTTGGTTTTGATTAGGAAAGCAGCAAGAGAAATTCCTTCGTTGATGGTCAATGGGAATAAAATATTTATCCATCAAGATTTTGCCAAGGAGACTGTTTCTGTTCGCAAAGAATTCACTGCTCTTCGTCCTCAACTAAGAAGTCTTGGTTTCAAGTATGGTCTTTTTGATCCCTCAACAATGCGTATTTGGAAAGATAACTTTTCGAAATCCTTTCAGCGTCCTCAAGAACTGAAACAATTTCTGGATCTACAGTCGCAGCATTTAATGGATACTCATGACTCTACTACTTGATTGCTTCCAGTTATGTACGTTTTGACAAATTACTGAGTTATTCTTCATCGGGCTCCAACGGTACCGGTCATGCTTGTTGAGCGTGTGTGCGTTTCACTCCTGATATTAATGTATTCTGTTTGTCGTTTTTTCCATGTTTTATTTTTTCCCTCTCATCTTCCCTGTTCTAGAGCTACTACCTTCTCACAATCTTTTTGTATTTTTCACTCTCCTTCTCTTTATCTTTTCTCTTTCTCTCTTTCATTATGGCTAGCTTACATAATATTAACGTAGTTTCATTAAATTTTAAAGGTTTACGCCATCCAGTTAAGCGCACAAACATTTTAGATTATCTAGGTAGTTGCAAGGCAGATATTTGTTTTATTCAAGAGACTCATATAGATGATAAAATTTTAGATTATATGAAGAAAAAGTGGGTTGATACTATTGTTTCATCTCCTGCTAATGGAAAAAAAATGGGGTTGCTATCTTTTTTGCAAAAAAATTACACTGCCAAATTTTGAATAAAACTTCAGATGCTGATGGGAGATATATTATAGTTAAAATTAAAATACATGATTCAGTCATCTTTTTACTCAATGTTTACGGTCCTACAGTGGACGACCCTCTTTTTGGTCTAATCTTACTACTGAGGTTCTGAAATTGGGTACAGTTCCGTTAATTGTAGGAGGTGATTTTAATGTCATAGCTGATCCTCTATTAGATAGATTATCTTGTACTAAATTTCACCCTCCTAAGGTTTTTCATGCTTTCAGATTATTTATTCAAACCACTAAATTAGTTGATATTTGGCGCCTACATTTTCCTACAGAAAAAAGTTTTACATTTTTTTCAAACCCACATAATTCTCATTCTAGGATTGATTATTTATTGGTCTCTAAACAATTAATTCAATCCGTGATTTCTCCTAACATTGGCAACATTGATATTTCTGATCATGCTTTAATTTCTTTTGTTTTGAATTTGAATTCATCTTTTACAAATAAATCCCGATGGCGAATGAATACTGATATTGTTCTTAATGAACATAATAAACCAAAACTCTTAATTGCAATTCAAGATTACTTCCTACTTAATCCTGAAGGTTCCACTTCTATGGTTAATAGATGGGATGCTTTTAAAGCATACCTTAGAGGTGTAACTATTTCCATTATGGCTTATGAAAATAAATCCTTCAATAATAATATTAAAAATATAGAAAAACAAATTGCGAAATTTGAGAGACTTTTCGTTACGTCTAATGATCCTCAATATAGACTTAAACTGCAAAAGCTTCGGTATGAATTTAATTCAATCCTTAGCAGAAGAGCTGGCATTCAGATTTCTAACTCTAAAGCCAAATTCGTTTTAATGCCAACAGATCTGGGAAACTTTTAGCTAATTATTTACGTATAAAAAAGAGCAAATCTCAAATAAACTCTATTCATGGCCCTAGTGGCAAAATTGCTTTATCTCACAATGATATCGTTAATGAATTTTTGGATTTTTACTCTAATCTATATAACAAGCCTGATTTTCAGGATGCCTCTTTAATTGATTCCTTTTTAACTACATGTGGTTTACCCAGCATCTCTCAATCAGATAAAATTGGGTTAGATTCTCCCATTACTACAGATGAAATTTTATCAGCCATAAAATCTCTTAAAAAAATAAGTCCCCTGGTCCAGATGGTATTTCGGCTGAGTTTTATAAAGAATTTCAAGTACAACTTTTGCCCTTTTTATTTCAACTTTTTACCTCTTTTGGTTCCTCAGGAATTACTTCAGGCTCTTTTACTGAGGCTTTAATTGTCGTGCTTCCCAAACCAGATAAGGACCCCACCATTGTGTCAAATTACCGGCCTATATCTCTAATTAATCAAGATTGTAAATTATATGCTAAAATATTGGCGTCTAGATTAGCTCCTGTAATGCATTCTATTATACAACCAGATCAATCTGGCTTTATGAAAAATAGGTACTCTGCAAACAATACAAGAGCCTTGCTACATGTTATCGAACAAGCTCCCAATTTAACTTTACCTTCAGGAATCCTGGCCTTGGACGCTGAGAAAGCTTTTGATAAAATTCATTGGCAATTCTTATTTAATACCTTATTGTCATTTAATTTTGGTGAGGCATTTATTCGCATGATTTCTGCTCTGTATTATGCCCCTACTGCTCGTTTATTTATCAATGGCCAAATCTCGAATCAATTTTCACTTTTTAGAGGTACAAGACAAGGTTGCCCTCTATCCCCACTTTTATTCCTTATTGGTATTGAACCCTTTCTCAATGCTATAAGAAAATGTGATGATATTAAAGGAATTAATATTAAAGATGTTACTATAAAAACTTTAGCTTATGCAGATGATGTACTCCTATTTATTAGTGACCCTATATTCTCATTCCCTTCCCTATTAGAGATTATCAAAAACTATTCCACAGTCTCTGGATATAAATTAAATACTAACAAAACTCAATTTTTCCCCTTAAACATTTACTGTACCCCTGATATGATACCTATGACTGATATTATTTGGCAAAAGGATAAATTGAAATATCTTGGTATTTTATTCTCATCCTCTATAAAATCAACAATAACATTGAACTGTAACTTCATTTTAAATTATATAAAAGATAAATTGTCTAAATGGTCTTCATTACATCTTTCATGGTGGGGTAGAATGGATTCCATTAAAATGACAATTGCTCCTAAAATTTTCTACACCCTCGCCATGATTCCCACTCAATTTTCATTAAAGTTTTACAAAGATGTTGATAGAATTTTATCCAAATTTCTTTGGAACTGTAAACCGCCTCGTATCAGTTATAAAAAACTAAAAATGCCTAAATGTAATGCTGGGTTTGGATTACCTGACTTTTTCCTCTACCACAAAGCCTTTATTTTAAAACAAAGTTCCATATGGTTTAATCAGTCCTATTTAAACAATTCTCCTATTTGGCTTGATATTGAGAAATCATTGGTAAATCCATTTCCACTCCCCACTTTGTTAACTATGTCTAATAGGTCATCATTTTTTCATAAATCAGTTATACTAAAGTCCACTAAAATGATTTTTAATGATATAGATTCAATTTTTCTATCTCCTATGTCTATTACTGAAGACTTGTCACTTTGGTATAGCAATGTTATTAAATTGAATAGGAATGTTAGTTACTGGTATTCATGGATTAATGCTGGTATTTTTTATCTTAAAGATATATATTCAAACAATGCTTTTATATCATTTGAGATTTTACGAACAAGATTTAATTTACCTCAATCTGATTTTTCTAAATATGAACATTTATGTAATTCCATTTTAGATTATTTTCCTCAAGATATTCCTTCTAATGTTAAAGCTGATTTATCAATTTACATTCAAACTGTCTCTACTTCATCACATGGTGTTTCTATTTTATATAAAAAATTATCTAATTCTTTAGGTAGTAACATTAATATGCTTTCAGTATTTTGGAATAATGAACTTTCACTTTCACTATCCATTGATATATGGAAGGATATTTGGCTTAATAGTATTTCTGGTTGGTTGCCTGTTTCGCTTTATCAAACCAACTCATATATTTTATTTAATTGTTTATGGACTCCATTACGCCTTTTCCAAGCTAAACTTCTTCAATCTGCTTCTTGTTGGCACTGTAAATCTCACCCCGGTACATTACAGCATATGCTTTTTAAATGCCCTTTAATTTTAAAATTTTGGACTGATGTTTGGGATATTATAAAAAAGATATTAAATATCCATGATGATGTTTCTTACAATATGTTAATTTGCAAATCTGCTCTTCTTTCACATAGTTTAAATGACTTAGAAGGTAAACTTTTTAATTTCCTAATATCAGCTGCTTTAAAATCTATTACATTTTGCTGGAAAGATGTCTCGTTATTATCAGTACATGCTTGGTGGTCATGGGTTATTTTTACAAGAAAAGGAGCTCAATTGTCCTTAACTGGGCTCAATCATAATTCCAATTCTTTTCATGCTTTTTGGATTCCTGTTGATGTATATATATCTTCTTAAACGGTATATTTATAACTAATTTAGCTTTTTATTGATAATATAGTATATTTACTGATTCATATTGTAGCTCTATTTATAGACAATGTAATTGGATTCATTATTGATCCTTTTCCCCCTTTCCTTTTTATGTTCTCCAAGAATACTTATTTTATCTTACCTAATGTAATTCAACTGATATGCCTGTTAATCTTCTTTATTATAACTAGGTATTTTCGCTTTAGAATATTGTTTTCTGTATTGTCTGTTACTTGTTTATTATGAAAATTCAATAAAATATTTTGAACTCAAGAAATCAGTTAAATCTTGGGTGCAATACTGAAAAAGTGAAAGGACGGTTCCACCTTCGATGAAGTATTGGCGATGGCAAAAAAATTAAACATTCCATGAAGTGACAGATAAAAAAGAATAAGGATAAGGACGAAGATAAAGTTCAGATGGTGAGAATGTCTCGTGGGAGTTATGAGGTGAAGTCTGGTTTTTGCAAACCGGATAAGAAATTTGAAGCGGTAATTCAATTTTAATTTCAAGGAAAGTGTTTTAGGTGTGGAAACAAAGGACACTTAGCCAACAATAAAGATTGCACTGGGTGGAAAACTGTGTGTCATGCAGGAGAAAAGGACATTTTCAAAATTGCTGCAAAAGCAAATCTAATTTAAAAAAGATGCATGAACTGTATGTGGAAGTGATGATGCTGACTAGTTGAATGTAGTTAGGTTGTTCTGTTCATTGGTGATGAACTAGGAAATGGTCCTGCTGATGAAGTATTGATAAAAGGGGGAGTCACTCACATATTATTTGATTTGGGGCAAACATTATGTTAATTTAAAAAAAATTCAATAATTGTAGAAGAAAGTTAAACTTTTTTAAGCCTGATATATAGCTGTATGCATAAAGGAAAGTACCTATTAAGTTGATTTGTTACTTCAATGGTTTACTTGAGCATAAAGGAAAGTATGTGAGTGGCAAGATGTATGTGTTGACTAAAGGTGACAGTATTTTGAGTTGGTACCACCAAAAAGATGTTAGATCCAAATAGTGTGCCTCCAATTCTGTTAAAAGAGTGAAACAGTGTGGTACAGTCTGTTGAACAACAGTGTGGTAAAGAAAGGTTTGTACAAAATATTCACAAGGAATTCCCATGTCTGTTTCAAAAGAAATTGGGATGTTTTAAGAGCTATGTGCATCGTATTCACCTGGTTAAGGGTGCCCACCCAGTTCATAGTGAAGTTAGAGGAGTTCCATTTGGGATTAGACAAGAAATGCTGGCAGAAATTCAGGGATTGGAGAGAGAAGGGATTATTGAGGAGGTAGAGAGTTCAAAATGGTTGGCACCAGCAGTTGCAGCAAAAAAGGTGAATGGAGAAATATGGTTATGTGTGGATCTCCGGGAACTGAATAAGTGGGTATTTGTGGACCGATTTCCCATTCCTTACATTACTGAAAAGTTGGCTTTGTTAGGTGCTGTAAAAGTATTTTCTACTTTGAATCTTATGTCTGCGTACCACCAGATTGAACTTGATGAGATATCTACAGAACTTAAGGCTTTTGTCACACCTTTTGGCACATTTGGGTTTGTCTGAATGCTGTTTGGTTTGGATTGGTTTCAGTAGCTTTGGTGATACGTTTTTGAAAGCTACTGCAGGCTTTAAAGTGTACCAGGACGATGTATTAGAGGTTTCGGGGTAATGAATAGGAACATGATGAGAGAGTGAGAAAAGTGCTTAAAGGACTAAGTAAGGTGGATTTTATGGTGATCGATGAGAAATATATGTTTAGAAAGGTTTGTTGGAGTATTTAGGACATGATATTTCAGGGTGTGGAATAAGATGGAAGAGAGCTTTGGTTAACATGACAAATAATTGATGTCACCCTTGAATAAACTTGATGAGATTCTTGGGTATGGCAGAGTATTATAATAATGTTGTCAGAGGGTTTGCGGAGAAATCTTGCAACATGATGAAAAGAAACGCTCAAGGTTTAATTGGGACATGGGGTGTGAAAGGGAATTTGGTGACATTAAGGTGGCTTTGACTTCTGCTTCCAATTTGCAAGGCTTAGAACCTCAGGCCAGATCTACATTTACAACTGATGCCAGCCTCAAAGGTTAAGGTGTGGTTCTCGTGCAGGGTGAAGGTCATAAAGAGAAGATGATGGTGTTTATTTCAAGTAGTTTGATTGGTCCAGAAGCTCCCTATTCCGTTATTGAAAGGGAAGTGTTGGCCATTTTTTGGGCATTAAGGAAACTGAAAAGGTTTTGGCGTGGTTGTGATTTTGCTATGAAAACTGATCACAACATGTTGAAAGAAACTTTTAATAGAAAAGGAGTGGATGCAGTTTCTTTTAGAATTGCCAATTGGCTGATTGCCATTCAGGAATTTAAATATGTTGTGCAGTTTGTACCTGGTACCACTGATCACACAGCTGATACTTTGTCATGCTTAATGCCTAAAGGGATGGAGGATGTTGTGGACGTTAGTGTCGAAGAGGAAAAGGAGGACAGTCAGGTGTGTGAACTTGAATGGAGTGCAATTTTGGAGGATGAGTGGAAGAAAGGCGTGGAGGAAGATTTGGTTTTGCAGGAGTTGTGTTCATGTATCTAGAAAGGGTGGAAAAGGAAGGACCAGGGTAGTAAAGAGTGCAGGAAATTTTGGGGTGTGAGGAATGATTTGGCTGAAAACATGGTGCTATTGTAAAGGCGTGCCAGATTGATTCCGCCCAAGTGTTTCATAGAAACCTTGATTAAATGAGCAGATGAGGGTCATCAAGGCATATATAAAACAAGGGAAAGGTTGAGAATGTCTTATTAGTGGCTGGGAATGGATCTTTGTGTAGAGAGAGAAGTGAGAGATTGTTTGCAATGTTCAGTGAATGATAAGGTGTTGAAACCACAGGTTCAGCCCAAGGTGATTAGAGAGTTGCCTAAGGCCACTTGGAGTGATATAGTTGGATAAATGGATGGTGGAAATAGGCAGAAATTAATTGTGGTGATTTTGGATATGTATTCCAGATTGTCGAAAGTGTTTTATGGCAACAACATTGAGACAAGGAATGTTATAGTGTGTTTGAGGGAGGTGTTCAGGAGGAAAGGTTTGCCCAAAACTATCCTGATAGATAATGGGGTGCAATTAGTTTCCAGAGCAATGGAAGAGTGTATGAGCAGGATTGGGATTAGGCATAAAAAGTGTGCGTTGTATCATCCTGAATGTAATGGCAGGGTGGAATGGTTTAACAGAGTGGTAAAGGTGACATTTTGGGTGGCCATGAAGAGTGGGAAAAGCAGGAGAGAAGAGGTCGAGAGGCTGGTGGATGTTTACATCTGTTACCAAAAGGACACATTTTGAATTGTTCAGAGGAATAAGGGCAAACTCCCTGGCTTAACAGTTTTGGGTGAATGAAAAGTGTCTGAGTTGACAAAATCTGTGCCAATGAAAACGTGGTTTGATGCCACAAAAAGAGTTAAAAGAACAGAGGTGGAGGTTGGTGTTTGGGTCAGAATAAAAAAACAGGTTCTAGCAAACAAGAGTCAACTTTCACAGAGTCTGTCATAGCAACTAAAGTGTTTAGAAATGCAGTAAGAATAGAAGATACCCGAGTGTGGAATCTCACAAAAGTCAATCCTTGTAAGTGTGGTGATGGTTGTGGTGAAATGGTTGAAAGCAGTAAAGGAAATGGTAGTGTGAGTGAAAATAGTCAAGGAAATGCTACTGTGTGTATTGGCGACTGAAGTTAGACAAGCTGATGTGTGACATAGTATTAAAGTGAAGAAAATACCTAAGTCTCTGGATAACTATGTTTATTGAAATTTTCATTAGTGTATTTTATGTCAGGTCTACATTTTAATCATTACTGTGTCAATCTTAATAGACTTTGTTTCAATGTATATTGTGCATAGATTCATTTGTTTTTCTTGTGATAGTTTAGTCCTTGTTGGAATGGAGGGAGGTGTGGGGTAAGCTAATGTAATGTTTGAGTTAGAAAATTCTGTTAGAACATTCTGATAGAGTTCTTTGAAGGGAGCTGGAGATGGTTAGATGGCTGGGACACCTTCTTGTACCATGTATCAATACACTTTGTATAACCTCCTCACCTGTGGTCATCTGTTGGTTCCTGTTGAATCCTTCTTTACAACTTTCCTTACCTTTGCATAGGTTGCAGTGAAAATATTAAAGCTCACGCCTCTAAAGTCTAGCTCTTTCTGAACTGTTGCTTAGGTTGGACTGGGAATAGTAAATCTTACCCTTAAAAGTCCAATATTTTCACCAACATGCTTAGATTGGAGTGAGAATAGTAAATATGACCCTCCAAAGTCAAATGCTTCCCCTACTGTTGCTTAGATTAGACTGGGATAGTAAATGTGACCCCCACCAAAGACCAGCGCTTTCTTTACTGTTGCTTAAGTCTGAGTGGGCATTACAAATATGACCCTTCAAAGGCCCAGTGCTTTTTCCAATGTTGCATAGGTTGCAATGGAAATAGTAAATCTGATCACCCTTCCCTACATTTTCCCTACTATTCCTTAGATTCTAGTGGGAATTATAAATGAGACCCTTAACAAGCTCAATGCTTTCCCTACTGTTGCTTGGAATGGAATGGGAATAGTAAATCTGATTACATCAAACTCCAACACTTTACCTTTTGTAGCTTAGGTTGGAGTGGAAATAGTAAATTCTATAATTCTCAAGTGTAATACTTCTCTGACTTTTTTAGGCTGATGTGAGAGTAGTAAATACTATTTTTACTTTTTTGGGGAATACGGAGTGTTAGTTTTGTTTAATTTATATGTTTAGTTTAGTTTTCATTTAAATGGAGATTAATTGTTTGTGTGATATTTATTTAAATCTTAGCTGCTTTTTTTAATGAATGAGACAGTTAAATTGTTTTCCATTGTTGGTGGAGATATACAATTGTCATTTTTTAATATTAGCATTTTTGAATTTTGCTTATGCTTTTGTTTTAAGTACTGTAAGTTTGCTATTGTTGTTTTAATACATTTATTATGATTGTATTTAATAGTTGCATTTTATTGCAATTTATTAGTAACTATTTTGTGTAATATTAATTTAAAAATGTATTTTTAAGTAATTTTAAATATTTAGTAATTAAATTGCACAAGTGTACTGTTTTCTACTTGTATTAATGTACACTATGTATATACATATATATTTTGTTTTTAAAATGGTATTAATATAATTATTAGCATATGTATTTTTTGTAAAATAACATTTTTTTTTTTGTATGATTACATATTATATTATATATATATATATATATATATATATATATATATATATATATATATATATATACATATATATGTAGTTATATCAATTTTTAAGTATTTGTTTTTTAAATTGATTGCCTTCAATTGTATTATATATATATATATATATATATATATATATATATATATATATATATATATATATATATATATATATATGTGTGTGTGTATTACCTACTGGCAGTCGCCAGTAGGTAGTTATAGTTAGAACCTAGTTTCCATTGGAAAAGCGTTTTTCGATTTGCAAATAACTTTGGCGCCGTTTGACGAATCTTCGCAAAATTTTCAAAACTAATGGGGCGGTCACGGCAGCTGCTGTCAGGTCCCTGTAACCTTTGTTTTTTTTAGTGAATTTCTAAGGTGTTTTTTAAATTCTGTTTGCTAACTATAATGTCCCTGTAACCTTTGGTTTTTTTTGTGAATTTCTAAGGTTTTTTAAATTCTATTTGCTACTATAACGTCCCTGTAACCTTTGTTTTTATATATATATATACACACACACATATGTATGTATATATATATTCACTAGAAAAACCAAAGGTTACAGGGATGTTATAGTTAGGCTTAGATTTCTCACGTACAAAAACATAAAAATTCAGCAGTTATAGTTACCTGAGCTAACTATAAGTTACACCCCTGCAATGCACTGCTTATCACCTTACATATTACATCTCTCATGACATGGTCAGTGACATCACTGATAACAACACTGATGACATCTCAAATGTCATCACTGATGACATCATCTACAGAACCACTCACGCACCCACTCACATACCCATACAACCACTCATACACCCACACATCATCACTCATGATATGGTAAGTGACCTCAATGTCATTGATGACATTGATATCATCAATGTCATTGTTGACATCTCAAATGACATCATCCAGTGAGTGTTTCATAAAAGTTTGTTCAATTGAAAGATATATACTAAGCTACTACATAATTAAAATTAGTATACTTTCTGTAGTACTAATGAGTGATACTATTTCTAACATGTCATCTGAGTGGTTGTATGACTGTCTATATGAGTGTGTGAGTAGGTGTCTCAGTGGCTGTATGGGCATGTGAGTGGGTGTATGGATCTGTCAGTGAGTATGTGAGTGGCTGTGTTGCTTTGTCCGTGGGTATGTGAGTGGCTCTATGGGTCTGTGAATGGGTGTGTAACTGTTTTTTTTCTGGGTATTTGAGTGGCTGTGTGACTGTATGGGTGTGTGAGTGGCTGGATCAGTGTATGGGTGGGTGTGTGAGTGGCTGTACCAGTGTGTGAATGGGTGTTTGAGTGTCTGTATGGGTGTGTTAGTGGCTGTATGAGTGGGTGTGTCAGTGGTTTCGTGGGTGTGAGTGGGTATGCGATTGGTTTCTGGATCTCTGATTGTGTGTCTCTATGGGTGTATGAGTGGGTGTGAGTGTCAGTATGGGTATGTGAGTGTGTGTGTGAGTGGCTGTATAGATCCATGAGCAAATGTGTGAGTGGTTGTATGGGTGTGTAACTGGATGTGTGCCTGCCTGTATGGGTGTGGGAGTGGTTATATGGGTGTGTGAGTGGGTGTTTGAGTAGTTGTGTGGGTGTGTGAGTGGTTGCATGGGTTGTAAATGGGTGTGTGAGTGGTTGTATGGGTATGTGAGTGGGTGTGTGCGTAGTTGTATCAGTCTGAGTTTGTGTGTGTGGTTGTTGGGGTGTTTGTGTGGGTGTGTGAACGGTTGTATGGGTGTGTGAGTGATTGTGTGAGTGAGTCTGTAGATGATGTCATCAGTGATGGCATCAGTGATGTCATTTGAGATGTCATCAGTGTTGTCATCAGTGATGTCACTCTCCATGTCATGAGTGTTGTAATATGTGAGGACATAAGCAGTGCATTATGGGGGGTATAAGTTATAGTTAGCTCAGGTAACTATAACTGCTAAATTTCTATGGTTTTGTACATGTGAAATCTGAGCCTAACTATATCGCCCTATAACCTTTGATTTGTTAAGTGAATTTTAAAGGTTTTTTAATGCTATTTATGAACTTTAACGTCCTTGTGACCTCTGGTATTTTATGTGAATTTCTAAGGTTTTAAAAAAAAAATTACCTACTGTAACCTGTATCATTTAAGAGTGGGTGTGTGAGTGGCTATGTGAGCCTATGAGTGTGTGTGTGTGTGTATGTGTGAGTGGCTGTATGGGTCTATGAGCAGGTGTGGGAATGGCCATATGGATCAGTGAGTGGTTGTGTGAGTGGCTGTATGGATCTGTCAGTTAGTATGTGAATGGCTATATGGTTCTGTGAGTGGGTGTGTGAGTGGTTTTGTGGGTTTATGAGTGGCTGAATGGGTCTGTGAGTGGGTGTGTGAGTGGCTTTATGGGTTGTGAATCAGTTTATGAGTTACTTCTGTGTGCAAACATGTCATATCAGTTATGCACACAAGCGTTTCTTAAACACTACTCCATATACAACAACATCTACATGCACAAAACTACAGAATTCCATGGGAGTGCAGCCAGGCACCATCATCAATTTGTACACCGTTAGAGTATACCGTTGTGTGTAAATGTGGAGCACCAGTTCTAATTTAACTGAGGCACTGCTATGTTTATTTTTCTAAGTCCATTGAAAGAAATTTGTATTTTTTTCAAGTATTTTGGATTAAAGAATCCATTGCGACTCCCTCTGATACGTATATTCCGGATCCACGGCAGGTCTGCAGATCTGGTGTGATTTTTAAGAACACTTCAAAACATATCTAAACAGTATAAAACTGATGTTTGAGGTAAGTGGTTTACTAGAATAATAAGAAAAATATTCCAGTAAGCAAATATAGTTTAGCATGCTGTTTTAATATATTTTCCATATTCACGATGATGTCACGACGTCACCGTGATGTCATGGCAAGTCTCTTGTGATTCCAGAACAAAGGGATTTGATTAGTTAAAAGTCTTTACATGGTTCTCTAAAGGAAGTCCCCACCCTGTTTTGTTCTTCTTTGGGTGTGGTTGGTGAAATTACGCCTTATATATACTTGAACTCCTGTATTTGTTTTCATTTTTTTTCGACAAAAAATGGCATCTAAGGATAATTCAGAGCAACACCAGCAGGACAGAGAGAGCATCCCTTTCGAGGAGGGATGCCCAGTAAAGAAGCAATCTTTTGAGTGGGAATTTTTCACTCTTTCATCTGGTGAGAAAAAAGTGGTGGCAAAGAGGAACGTCACAAGTATTATGCTTAAGCATCTTAAGACTATACATCCTAAGCAGCTTGCAAGGGCGGAGACACAGCTTCATGCACCACAACCTTCAGCATCATATGCGGCGCAAGTAGCACCTAGTTATAGTTTTCCACCAAATAGAACAGCATCTGCTTGAAAGAGCCCCTGAGCTGGCAAATATAGGAATCTTTTACACTATTTGCAAAAAGTGTTGACTGTTGGTGAACAGTCTGTTGCTGCTGTTCTTGAGGCTGCAAGAAACCACAAGTGTTCATTTTTATTTACAATGACACTTGTTGCCAAATATTAGCGCATTCTCTTTTAAACGTTCTTTTTTTTTCATTTGCCATTTTACAATTTTGCAAAAAATAAAAAACACAAAAAAACTCCCAAAATGTAAAAAAAACACAAACAAGCAAGTTCAGAAAAGTAAAAAACAGCCAAATGTTCTTGTTAAAACTACCTTTCTTGTTTAAAAAAAGAGAAAAACTATATGTAAGTGGGTGAGTAAGTGAGTGTATGAGTGAGTGAGTACCTGTGTGAGTGGTTGAATGGGTGTGCATGTGTGGCTCTGTGAGTGGCTATATGGGTGAGTGACTGGCTATGTGAGTGGCTGTGTGAGTTGGTGTATGGGTGACTGAGTGGGTATATCAGTGGCTGTATGGGCATGTGTGTGGCTGTGTGAATAGCTGTATAGGTGAGTGACTGACTGTGTCAGTGGCTGTATGGGTGAGTGAATGGCTGTGTGATTGGTTATATGGGTTAATGAGTGGCTACATGAATGACTGTATGGGTGACTGAGTGGCTGTATGAGAGGCTGTATGGGTGAGCGAGTGTCTGTGTTAGTGGCTGTATGGGTGAGTGACTGGCTGTGAGTGTCTGTGTGAGTGGTTGTATGGGTGAGTGATTGGCTGTGTGACTGGCTGCATAGGTGAGTGAGTGGGTATGTACGTGGTTGTGTGGGTGAGGAGTGGGCGTGCCAGTGGCTGTATAGGCAAGTGAGTGGCTATGTGAGTGGCTGTATGGGTGAGTGAATTTGTATTGGTGTGTGGCTGGGTGTGCCAGGGAATGTATTGGTTTTTAGATGGGTATAGCAGTAGCTATATCGGTGTATGGCTGGGTGTGTCACTGCTTGTACCGATGTGTGGCTGGGTTTGTCAGCGACCATATCAGTATGTGGCTGGGTGTGCCAGTGGCCGTATCAGTGTAGAGTTGGGTGTGTCAGTGGCTGTATCGGTGTGTAGTTGGGTGTGTCAGTCGCTGTATCGATGTGTGGCTGCGTGTGTCGGTGCCTGTATTGGTGTGTGAGTGGGTGTCCCAGTGCCTGTATTGGTGTGTACCTGGGTGTGTCTGAGGTTGTATCAGTGTGTCTCTGGGACTATCAGTAGCTGTATCAGTATATGCAAGGGTGTGTCAGGGCCTGTATCAGTGTTTGTGCTTGGATATATGAGTGGTTGTATCGGTGTTCGCCTGGGGGTGTCAGTGGCAATATCAGTGTGTACCTGGTGGGCAAGAGGCTGTATCAGTGTGTGCATGAATAAGTTAGTGGCTGTATCGGTGTGTGCCTGGGAGTCTCAGTGGCTGTATCAATGTATGGAAGGGTGCCAGTGGCTGTATTGGTTTGTGCCTAGGTGTGTCAGTGGCAATATCAGTGGGTGCCTGGGTGTGTGAGAGGCTCTATTGGTATGTACCTGGGTGAGATACTGGCTCTATTGGTGTGTGCCTGCATGTGGGAGAGGCTATATAGGTGTGTGCCTAGCCGTGGTAGTGGCTATATCGGTGTGTGTGTCTGTCAGTGCCTGTATCAGTGTGTGCATGTGTGTCTCAGTGGCTGTATGAGTGTGTGTGTGTGTAAGTGTCAGTGCCTGTATCAGTGTGTGACTGAGTATGTCAGTGACTGTATCAGTGTGTGACTGGGTGTGTCAGTGCTGTATCAGTGTGTGGCTGGGTGTGTCAGTCCCTGTATCAGTGTGTGAGTGGGTGAGTCTGTGCCTGTATTGTTGTGTGAGTGAATGTGTCAGTGTCTGTATCGGTGTGCAGTTGGTAGTGTCAGTGGCTGAATCGGTGTGGCTGGTGTGCCAGTGATTGTATCTGTGTATCGTTGGGTGTGTCATTGCCTGTATCAGTGGGTGAGTGGTTTTGTCAATGGCTGTATCGGTGTGTGGCTGGATGCATTAGTGCCTGTGTCTCTGTATGAGTGGGTGTGTCAGTGCCTGTATCGGTGTGTGGCTAGGTGAGTCAGTGATTGTATCAGTGTGAGGCTGGGTGTGTCAGTGACTGTGTCAGTGTGTGGCTGGGTGTATCAGTGGCTGTATCTGTGTGTAGTTGGGTGTGTCAGTGGCTATACTAGTGTGTGCCTGTGTGTACCAGTACCTGTATCAGTATATGCCTGAAAGTGTACCCTAAAATATAAAGTTACGGAACAACACTACAAGAATGAATTAGTAAAGTACATTATTCCAATAGATGGTGCCACTGATCTGTATAAATAGAAAAAACACAAATATTAATTAGTACAACAATTTATAGAATACAAACTAATCTTACAATTTCAACAATGCACAATAACATAATTCATAATACTTTTTTCATGCTCCACAGGCAACATCAAAAGTAATTCCTTTGACATTATGCGCAGCTAATCCAGTGGGTGCACTCTGTAGTCTTCTGCAGGAAAGCAGTGAGAACTTGCATTAAAAAACTTTTACTGGTGCCAGCTTGACCACTGACATACAACAATATATGCTTAAATGATGTGCATGCACATTCTTTCTTCTCATGGAGGAATCCATGCTCAACTCTGTCTTTCACCTCCATATACATTTCTCTTTGCTCCTCATTTAGTTGTCCAACTAACTCTTCCAAATTAATAGTTTCCTGTCTTGCTTGTTCCATTGCAGTCTCCACCTCATTCATTGCAATGGCAGCTTCATTTTCAATAATTGGCTGTCCAAGAGGATCTTGACTTATAGGACCTGAACTTTGACTGATTTATGAACTCTCCTTAGCTATCTCAGCAGCAATGGTTTCTTCCTGTTCAATTTCATCATGTAACATTTTCAAATTATTAGGAAATATTGAACACTCAATGCTATCCTTTGTAGCATTTAAAGAGTCTTCTTAGCAGTCAAGCTCTCCTAGAAATTCTGATTCAGAATTCCAAGATGTAAACAGCTGGACAAATCAATCAATCAATCAGGGGTTTGTTAAAGCGTGACTACTCACCCGTAAGGGTCTCAAGGCGCTAGGGGTGGGGGGGTGCAGGTTCCATTCCATCAAGGAGGGGTCTGTCGAAGAGCCAGGTTTTGAGGTTTCTTGCAAAGATGGGGAGCGATGTTGTCTGTCTGAGGTGGAGCGGAAGGGCGTTCCATGCTTTGGCCGCGAGGAAGAGAAGGAGCGGCCTCCCGATCTGGTCTTTCTAGTGCGGGGGACCACGGCGTAGGAGAGCTGGGCTGATCGTAGGGTCCTTTGGGGTGCGTGGAATTTGAGTTGGCTGTTCAGGTATGCTGGTCCGGTGCCGTGGAGGGCCTTGTGTGCGTGGGTGAGCATCTTGAAGGTGATTCTCGCCTCGACGGGGAACCAGTGGAGTGTGCGCAGGTGCTGGGAGATGTGGCAGTGTTTTGGCAGGTTGAGGACCAGTCTTGCGGCGGCGTTCTGGATGTTCTGTAGCTTGCGGGTGAGGTTTTTGTTTATTCCGGCATAGAGTGCGTTGCCGTAGTCGAGTCTGCTGGTGACCAGGGCGTGAGTGACGGTCTTTCGGTGTTCGAGGGGATCCATTTGAAGGTCTTACGAAGGAGGCGGAGGGTGTGGAAGCAGGAAGACGAGACAGAGTTGATCTGGCGGTCCATTTTGAGCTCGGAGTCCAGGATGATTCCCAGGTTGCGTGCGTGGTCTGTGGGGGTTGGCGGGTTCCGAGGGAGGGGGCCACCAGGTGTCGCTCCAGGCGTCGGAGTTTGGGCCCATGATGAGTACTTCTGTTTTGTTGGTGTTTAGTTGTAGGCAGCTGTTTTTCATCCATTTGGCGACGGCTTCCATGCCTTCTTGAAAGTTGCGTCTGGCGGTGTTGGGCTCGTTGGATAGGGAGAGGATGAGGATGAGCTGGGTGTCGTCTGCGTATGACATGATGTTGGGTCCGTAGGTTCTGACGATGGGGGCAAGTGGAGCCATGTAGATGTTGAAGAGCGTCGGGCTGAGGGAGGAGCCCTGGGGACTCCGCAGGTGGTAGGTGTGGGGTCCGAGAGGAAAGGGGGGAGTCTGACCCGCTGCGTCCTGCCGGAGAGGAAGGAGCGGATCCAGTCAAGGGCCTTGTCCTGGATTCCTGCGTCGTAGAGTCTGTGTATTAGGGTGCGGTGGGAGACTGTGTCGAACGCCGCTGATAGGTCGAGGAGGATGAGGGCTACTGTTTCTCCTTTGTCCAGTAGGGTGCAGATGTCGTCTGTTGCGGCGAGGAGGGCGGTTTCCGTACTGTGGTTTTTTCTGAAGCCGGATTGGGAGGAGTCGAGGATGTTGTGCTCTTCGATGAATGTGGCGAGTTGGCTGTTGATGGCTTTCTCGATGACTTTCGCTGGGAACGGGAGCAGGGAGATGGGTCTGTAGTTTTTGAGGTCGGTGGGGTCCGCTGAGGGTTTCTTTAGGAGGGGTTGACCTCGGCGTGTTTCCAGTCATTGGGGAGCAGGCGGTCGCCAGGGAGCGGTTGATGGTGTGGCGGAGCATGGGTGCGATGGTGTCGGCGGCTCTGTTGAAGATGTGGTGGGGGCAGGGGTCCATGGGGGCCCCTGAGTGGATTGATTTCATTGTCTTCAGTGTGTCTTCGGTGGTGAGGGCTGTCCAGTCGTCAATCGCTGGTTTCCGGGTGTCGGGGGTGGTTGGTGAGGGTTCAGTGTGTTGGTTGTCTCCGTCGAAGTTGTCGTAGATGCTCTTGATTTTGTGGGGGAAAAAGGTGCTGAGTTTGTCGCAGAGGTCTTGTGAGGGAGGGATGTCGGTAGACACGCTGGTGGGTTGGGCGAACTCCTTGATGATGCTGAAGAGATCCTTGCTGTTGTGCGTGTGGGTGGAGATTCTGTCTTCAATCGCTTTTTTCCTCGTTTCTCTGATGAGTTGATGGTGGGTGTTGGTGGCGGTTCTGAAGTTGTTGTGGGCTTCTGTGGATTTGGTGTTCCTCCAGGCCTTTTCGAGGCGGCGGCATGTGCGTCTGGACTCTCAAAGTTCGGTGGTAAACCATCTGGCTTTCTTGGCACTGGTATTGTTGTTTTTCTTGAGGGGGGCTATGGTGTTGGTGCTGTCCGAGATCCATCTATGCAGGGTTCGGGCTGCGGTGTTGGGGTCGTCGTTTTCCGCGACGGTTGGGGTGGAGTTGTTGAGTGAGGAGGTGAGATGGTCGTCGGTGATTTTGGTCCAGTTTCTTCGTGGAAGCAGGTGCTGGTGTCTGTGGATGGTGGGTGTTCTGAAGGTGAAGTGGACGCAACGATGGTCGGTCCATGGGAGTTCGGTGGTGTGGCTGAAGGTGATGGAGTTTCCTGTAGTGAAGAGGGGGTCGAGGGTGTGTCCTGCTGAGTGCGTGGGCTTGGTCACGATCTGGCGGAGTCCAATGTTGTGGAGGTTGTCCAGGAGGGATGTGGTGTTGGGGGTCCAGTTGGTTGTCGAGGTGGAAGTTGAGGTCTCCCAGCAGGGTGTAGTTGGTGGATGTGATGGCCTGCGGGGAGATAATGTCCGTGATGGAGTTGGCGAAGGGTCCGTGGGGTCCAGGGGGTCGAGAGATGAGGGTTCCTCGGAGGGTGGCGGTGGGGCTGGCCAGTATCTTGAAGTGAAGGTGTTCCATCAGTTCTGTGGGCTCGTCGGGGAGTGTGCTCAGGCGGAGGCTGGATTTGTGGACGATGGCGATTCCTCCTCCTGGGTGGGTGGGGCGGTCCTTCCTGGAGATCTTGTATCCTTGGGGGATGGCGATGTCTGGTCCCGAGGTGGTGTTGGCCCAGGTTTCGGTGAAGAACGCTACATCTGGGGTGGCGCTGTCGAGGAGGTCCCAGATTTCTGTGGCGTATTTGTGGAGGGATCGGACGTTGAGGAGGATGCATTGCAGGGTCTTCGGTTCGGTTGTGTTCTTGTGGGCGGGTTGTGCTGGATCCGTGTTCTTGGCGGTGGTGCAGGTGTGCTGGCAGCGGTGACAGCTGAAGGGTCCGTGGGTGTCGGCTGGTGATGCTAGCTTGCAGTTGTTGTTGCGGCCTGGGTTGAGTGCGTGGAGTGCTGCTGGGTCATAGTGTTGGCGGGGCGGAGGTCAAGGGTTCCTGGCGCTGGTCGCGGTCGGGTCGCAGACGGGCGCAGACGGGCTTGCCTTTGACGTGCCTTCGGTGCACCAGCGGTGCGCCATTAAGTAGGGGTCGGGGAGGGCTGGACAGCTGGGAGGCAGGAGCGGGGAGGGGAGCTGGATTGGGCCGGTCGCGCTGGGGGTGAGGGGCCGCAGGGGCAGCAGCGGCGGGGAAAGGTAAAGGGAGGAAATAACGGATAAAGAAAAAAGGGAAAATAAGCAGAAATAAGGCACAAAAGAGCAGAGATGCAGAAAAGTGCAGAAAGGTGAAAGATAAAAGAGGGTAGAAAAACGAGTGAAAACGAGTGATAGAGCAGAGCGAGAGAAAGGGAAAATGAGCAGAAATAAGGCACAAAAGAGCAGAGATGCAGAAAAGTGCAGAAAGGTGAAAGATAAAAAGGGTAGAAAAACGAGTGAAAATGAGTGAAATAGCAGAGTGAGAGGAAGGAGACAGAGGTCCACTGGACCACCAGGGATGAAGCGCAGGGAAACCTGCGGGTGGAGGAGGGCCTTGATCACCAACACTCAAGAGTGCAGGGGCAGGCCTCACTTAATGGTGGAGCTGCGAGGGTGGGAGAGCAATTTCACTGACAATGAGTCAGACGAGTGTCAAATAGAAAAGCTCTCTTTTTCAGCAGTCTGCCAACTCAGTTTTCTATGCTTAATTAGACTGCCTTTGCTGTGTCATACCAAACAACCATCATAACAAACTACTGCAAATGTACCTTCATCTATATTTTCTGTGACATTGTTTCTATATCTGTATTTTTAAGTATTTCACATACATTTTCTAGCTGCAGTCTCCTTTTTAGATAGTAAGAATCCAACATGTTTGTTTTGCCAATGTCTGTACTGACTGGGTCAAATTCTGCTAGATATTCAATTTCCAGAAAAAACTTCAACATTCTATTTCGTGTGCATGCATGGCCTAGACTCACCCAAACAATTCCTCTTGACTTATAGAAGAAACTAGCTGAACTCAACCAATCATAGACTCATAGGATGCAATTTCTTTTGAGAAAGCATCTTTAAACTGAAGCTGTGCAATTGTTTTGTTAGAGACTTTTCTGCAGAAATCCCTTCCCACAGATCTTTCATCTCCGTCTTCTCAGATCTTGTTATATATGAAGTTACATAATGAGCAACAGCTATAGATTTGTCCGCCATGAACCGAATATCCATATTGGCATTCCAAATTTTCAGAATAACAGGATTGTAGTTGTTGATATATTTTGAAGCTTGTTTTCCTCAGTTTGTAGGTGTTTGTGGGTGATTTTTGAGTAAGTGTTGTCTCGCTGCAGACAAAAAAACTGTTGTCTCTCCCTTTTGCAATAACAGCTCTTGTGAATCCAAAACAACATTCAGTGTAAAATATTCTTTTTGTGCTGTACTTCCACTGACAGTACTTCTCACATCTATATGATTGAAAATGTAGAACTTGCTGTATTAGGCCTTTTTCCTCACTTTTGGGAGGCTACATGTAACATACTGTTCCATGAAAGAAAGTGCAGACTTATATATGTCTGCTCCAAATGTTGGTGCATCTTTTATCCACAATAACATATGAATATGAGGAGCACCTCTTGCATGGTACACTTTACACTAAAAGGAATCAGTAACTTCTCCAAGAGGTGAATTCTTTTTGTTGCAGCTGTAGGAGAAATGGCTTGAAATCTGTGGTTAAAATACCTACAAGCATTTGCAGGATATAAAGAGCAAAGTTCTCCTGGTGTCTTCAAATTTATGTCCTTAATGTTACAGTTTGCTACTCTCAAAAAGAAATGTAAGTCATCCCATACATTCTCTGCACAACTAAGGGTCACAAACCAAGTTGCTGCACCTAAATTTGTAACATGATTTTTTTGTTTAACCATGAAACGATACCAATATTCATTTGTGCCACGTTAGCATGCCATCAAATTTATTAAATTGTATTCTAACTTCTCATCCTTTCCATGAATTTTGTTGACAAAGTCTCTTGTTTTACAGATTAACTCCTGTTTTAAGAATATGGTTAACAGCATATGATAGTCCAGAAAAATCATTTTCAGATAACAGATGGAATACTTTGATGGAAACTAGGGTCCTCTGAAAATAACCTGGGTGATGTATACTACATGTGTGGGTATGTGAGTGGGTGTGTCAGTGGGTATGTGAGTGCATGTGTGAGTCTCTGAGTGCCTGTATGGGTATGTGAGTGAGTGTGTGAGTGTCAGTCTGTGAGTGGGTGTGTGGGTATGCAAGTGGGTCTGTGAGTAGGTATGTGGGTCTATGAATAGGTGTGTGAGTGTCTTAGGGAGTCTGTGAGTGGGTGTGTGAATGCCTGACTGGGTATATGAGTGGGTTTATGTGTGAGTATCTTAGTGAGTGTGTGAGTGGGTGTGTGAGTATCCTAATGGGTGTGTGGGTATCTCTGTGGGTCTGTGAGTGATTATGTGAGTGCCTTGTGGGTCTGTGAGTGGGTGTGTGAGTAGATGTATGAGCGCATGTGTGAGTCTCTGAATGCCTTATGGGTCTATGAGTGGGTGTGTGAGTGTCTGTGTGAGTCTGTGGGTGGGTGTGTTGGTATGCAAGTGAGCTGTGTGGTCGGAGAGTGGGTGTGTGAGTAGGTGTGTGAGTGTCTGAGTAGGTCTAAGTGGGTGTGTGAGTGTCTGAGTGGGTATGTGAGTGTCTATGTGGGTCTGTGAGTGAGTGCCTGTGTGGGTCTTTGAGTGGGTGTGTGAGTTCCTATGCAGGTCTGTAAGTGTGTCTGAGAGCTGTAATTTATTTTATTTTTTTAAATTGCAGCAGGTTTGCAAATGCATCGCCGACATGGGGGGCCATGCTGAGCACAGTGGCAGATCCACAAATCCCCGACCATGGAAAAAAAATTTTTAAGGCAATTTCTTGACTTTCATAGGTCCCTCTGTGACCCCTCCAACACACTCATAGGGTCAGGGTACCTCTACCCTGATCCCTTCAATCAATATGCACTCTAATTTTACATCCTCAGGGCAATGCCCCAATACATAAAATGGAGGCTGCAACTTTCCAGCCAGTTTGTGGCCAGTCAATCACAGTATAGCTGTTAGCATGCGGATTCACGGAGGCGCCGCAGAGGATGGGCGTCCCTAGATATCTATATATTTTTTTTCTTTTAATATCTATAAAATTACTGAACGGATTTACACCATATCACAAAAAGGGCTCTTTCTGGACCATGAGCTACCTTTCTGCCATATTTGGTGTAATTCCGTTCAGCGGTTCGGTCTGTAGTCGTGTTCAAAATCCTTATTTGGAAATTGCATGGGGAAAATACATTTTGGGACCCCTTTTTTCCTAGCCCCCTTTTATGGATCATCCCAAAGCTTTCAAAACAGCAGCTGAAGTGAGTGGTAAGTTTTGAAAAGTTCATGAAGATTCGTCAAACGTTGCCAAAGTTATTGGAAAAAAAACGCCTTGTTTATGGGAATTAGGTCCTAACTGTAACTACCTACTGAAAAAAACAAAGGTTACAAGGACGTTATAGTTAGGCTCAGATTTGACTCGTACAAAACCAGTGAAATTCAGCAGTTATAGTTACCTGTGCTAACTATAGTGATATCACTGATAACATCTCAAATGACATCACTGATTACATCATCCAGTGTGTGTAAGTCTTTTCTAAGAGTTTATGATTGTTAAATATTCATACTAACCTTCTACAAAAGTTAAATTAGCATACTAGCTGCACTACTACTGAGTGATACTGCTTCTAACATATTATGTGGGTGGCTGTGTGACTGTAGGTATCCTTGTGTGTATGGGTGTGTGAGTGGCTGTATCGGTGTATAATTGGATATGTGAGCAGCTGTTTGGGTGAGTGAGTTGCAGTGTGAGCGACTGTATTGGTGAGTGAGTGGGTGTGTCACTGGCTATATGGGTGAGTGAGTGAGAGTGTCAGTGGCTCTATGGGTGGGTAAGTTGGTGTGCAAGTGACTGTAAGGATAGGTTGGTAGGTGTCTGCATGACTGTATGAGTGAGTGACTGGTGTGCAAGTGGTTGTATGGGTGAGTGAATGGCTGTTTGAGTTGGTGCTTGTTTAAGTCAGTTGGTGTGTGAGTGGCTGCATTGAAGAGTGAGTGTCTGTGTGAGTGCCTCTATGGAGGAGTAAGTGGGTATGTGAGTACTGGTATGGGTCTGTGAATGGGTATGTGAGTGGTTGTGTGGTAGTGGGATCAGGCATGCACATGGTTGTATGGGAGTGTCAGTGGGTGTGTGAGTGGTTCTGTGGATGATGTCATCAATGATGTCCTTTGAGATGTCATCAGTGATGTCACTGACCATGTCATCAGTGATGTAATATGTGAGGTCATAAGCAGTGCATTGCGGGGGCATAAGTTATAGTTAGCTCGGGTAACTATAACTGCTGAATTTCACTGGTTTTCTATTAGTGAAATCTGAGCCTAACTATAACGTCCCTAACCTTTGTTTTTTTTCAGTGAGTTTCTAAGGTTTTTTAATTTTATTTTCTAACTGTAACAACCCTATAACCTTTGATTTTTAAAAGGGAATTTCTAAGGTTTTTCAAATTCTATTTCCTAACTATAACGTCCCTGTAACCTTTATTTTTTTAAGTGAATTTCTATGATTTGTTTTAACTAATAGTCATGTTTGGTGAGTGGTGAAGAAAGAGGGTGGGGCTCTGACCAGCTTTCAAGAATCCTGCTGTGTCAGACTTACTGGAGGTAACAGGAAGGCTTCTTGGCCCCAAGAACCCTTAGCATCCAAGAGGACTTCATCCCCCCAACCAGCAGTGCACCAGGAGGCACATTTGGAGAGTGGTGGAGAAAGGGGGCATGGCCTCCAAACATGTCTCAGTAATTCTGCTGTTTGGGACTTACTGTAGGTAACAGGAGGGCTTGTTAGCCCCCCAAGGGCACTCTAGAGCCAAGGGGACAACATCTTCCAACCAATTGTGCACCTGGAGGCATGTTTGCAGAGTGGTGGAGAAAGGGGGTGTGACCTTAGAAGTCCTTTCAGCAATCACGCTGTGTGGGGCTTACTGGCAGTAAACAGAGGGCTTGCTGGCCCCCAAGGACCCTCAGCATCAAAGGGGACTTCATCCCCTAACCAGCAGTGCACCAGTAGGCATGTTTGCAGAGTGGTGGAGAATGGGGGTGGGGTCTCCGGTCACCTCTCAGCAATCCACTGTGGGGGACTTACTAGAGGTAACAGGAGGGCTTGTTGGCCCTCAAGGGCCCTTTAGAGTCAAGGGGACATAATCCCCAACCAACAGTATGCCAGGAATCGCGTTTGCAGAGTATTGAAAAATGGGGGTGTGGACTCAAAGTCCTCTTAGCAATCCTTCTGTTTGGGACTTACTGGAGGTAACAAGAGGGCTAGTTGACCCCCAAGGACCCTCTGCAGCCAAGGGGACTTCTTCCCTCAACCAGTTGTGCACCAGGAGGCGCATTTGCACAGTGATATTGTAAGGGGGTGTAGTCTCTGGCAGATTTGTAAAATTAAAAAGTCCCTAAATACAGTGAAAAATCAATACACAAAGAATACCAATCTTAACTAATACTGGTGGTTATGCAGTTATCAAATTAGGACGACATCACTATTATACCATGTCGTGGAGTCAAAATATATCATATTCTTGAATCTTGAAAACGGGAGATTAGTGATATTCTCCTCTTCAAACGAGAGCCCTTATGGTGCAAAAAAATACGTTCTGTAGATATGTATACTGGTGCCACCGTTGTTTGGCTAGGGTCCGGGTGCTAATGCAAAGGAGCTGAATACTGCCAACCCATGTAGGATTTATCAGCTTCTACGATTTGGGCTGGTGTGCCACTTATTAAATATGTAGTCCCACAGGTGGGTGGGTTTACAGCCAATAGTCCTGGCCTCTTATATATCACCTGATACACGTAACACGGCCTCCCTGCAACCAGTATACAGCTTCCGGGTCAGGATTCTGAATTCAGAACGTATTTTTTTGCACCATAAGGGCTCTCGTTTGAAGAGGAGAATATCACTAATCTCCCGTTTTCAAGATTCTTAATTCAGACTGAGGGTAACCACCAGATGTGTTAGTTTTCTCAAATACTAACATCGTCTGCAGAATGGTTAGAAAACTGTCCTGAAGAAGGTGTCTATTCCACGTATTCACCGAAACGCTGCGTCGACAACTGTTTTTCAAGATTATGTATTTGACATCTGTGTTCTCAAGATTATGTATTTGATATGATGTTTTTATGATAATTTGCCTAATATTATATATATTTTTTAATGAAATGTTTTTATGGTATTGCTTTTTATAGATGTATTGAATAAACACTATATGCAAACTTGCTGTTTTTTATGATATATTTTAACTCCACGACATGTTATAATAGTGATGTCTTCCTAATTTGATAACTGCATAACCACCAGTATTAGTTAAGATTGGTATTCTTTGTGTATTGATTTTTCACTGTATTTAGGGACTTTTTAATTTTACAGATATTCCCCCTGTCCCTGACTGGATTTTAAGGGGACCTCCCTTGTGGTTTTCTTGTCTCTGGCAGATTGCCAGTCATTTTTAAAACTTTTTGGTTTTTTTTTATATTAGGGGAGGGGGGACTTGTGGCCTCTTTTCCCTCAGCTGTTTTCAGCCCTAGAAAACCCATCCCTGGGGCCAGGCCTTTTTTCAATGGGGAGGGGGCCACACGGCCCTCCTCCCCAGGCCGATGCTGGCCCTGGGGACCCTAACCCAGGTTCCGGCCTTTAAAAAAAAATTAATATAACATGAAAGGGAGGGGGCGAGTGGCCCCCCTCCTGGGCTAATTTCAGCCCCGGGGACCCTATTCCCCGGGGCCTGCCCTCTTTTTTAACTTTTTAATATTTAATAAAAAGGGGAAGGGGGCCCCATTCTCCGGGGTCCAGCCTCCAATGTGTGTGCCCTTGTCCCACCAAGGGCACCCACTCAACTCACCACAGACGGGAACCGCATAGGGAGCCTGAAGGCTCCAGCGATTCCTGCTGGCTCTCCGCCTCCTGTAGGAGCCGGCATTGCTTTTACACATAGGGAGCTGCTGAAATGCAGCTCCCAGTTTGTAAAATGAATTGTGCTCCGCTTCTAGCAAGCAAGAGCATTTTTTATGCTCTCGCTTGCTAGAAGCGGAGCACAGTTTGCTATGGCTTGGCAAACAGCTATGTCCTGGGGGTGGGCACCCCAGGGCATAGCAGGAGCCAGCCTAGGTGGTGCTGGATCCCAGGGCCATGGATGGCTCCAGGCGGGGTGCCACGTGGCCACCTCCTTTATTAGAAGTTGCCCCAGGGAGGTAATGGTCCCTGGGGCTGCGGGGGCCACATGGATGATCGTGTGTCTTTTTTTAAATTTTGCCATGGATCCTCGGGTCTACCCATGAATTCACAGGAAAATTGAATTATAAAAATGCTTTTATCCCACGGCGGGGTTCCTGTGGGACCCCCCACCATATCTGGGGGGTCAGGGTATTCCTATCCTGCCCCCTTTTCCTAATTTGTTACATTTTTTGTGGACTCGGCTTCAAGACAAGCCCCAAGATGGCTGCCAATACTTCCTGGTTGAAGTGTTGGCAGCCAATCACATTTCAGCACAGGGATTGTGGATCTGCGAGTTCACTGAAGGGATCCGGGTCCACAGATATCTATAATTTTTAACCTTAAATGTCTCTAAAACTACTGAACAGATTTGTACCAAATCACAAAAAGCATACTTTCTGGACCAACATCCAGCTTTCTGCCAAATTTGGTGTAATTCCTTTCAGTGGTTCGGGCTGTAGTCGTGTTCAAAATCCCGATGGGAAAATTAATTTTGGGACCCCCTTTTTTTCTTGGGCCCGCTTGATGGATCACCCCCAAACTTTCAACACATCAGCAGAACCGACTGTAGGAAAAGTTTTGAAAATTTCAGGAAGATTTGTAAAGCAGTGCCAAAGGTTTTGGCAAAACAAAAATGTTTTTCCTATGGAAACTAGGTCCTAACTATAACTACCCAGTGGCCAGTAGGTAATATATTTATTTAAATCCCATAGGACCTTTGAACAAGCCTACAGCCCGAACCGCTGTACGGAATTACACCAAATTTGCCAGGAAGCTAGATGTTGGTACGCAGATCGAACTGTTAGTGATTTGGTGTAAATCTGTTTAGTCGTTTTTGAGATTTTAACTGGAGAACAAATTTGTATATCTGGGGACGTGGATTACTTCGGATTCCCTCATAGGTAATCCGCTCATACATGCGCACTGGAAAACTTCTGATTGGCTGGACGCACCTTCACAGAAAACGGTCCAGGGGCTGAAAATTTGTTTGCAATCTCAATGAAGATGTCAGGTGAGAGGTTTCCAGACCCCTTGTACATATTATAAAAGAGGGGTGAGCATGTGTCCTGGGGTCAGAAATTTGAAACAAATGTGTTTTTGGCCACTCTTGAAATCTGCAGATCCCACTCTTATACCCATGCAGACATTATCACAGCCATTCACAAAGCTATAGAGACACTGTGACACATATGTAAATACCCATACAGACTCTGTGACACCCATTAACAAAACTATACAGTCACTGTTACACCTATTCAGAAATCCATACAATCTCACACCCATTCACCTACTCATAGAGACACTGTGACACCCATTTACACACCCATAGAGACTCTGTGACACCTATTGACAAGCCCATACAGTCACTGTTACACCTATTGAGAATCCCATAGCGACACTGTCACACCCATTCACATACCCCTATTGGCACTGAAACACCCATTCAGATACCAATAAAGACACTGCCACACCTATTTACACTGTCATACCCATTCACCAACCTATAGAGACAGTGTCACACCCATTTAAAAACCTATACAGACACTGTCATACCCATTGACATACCGACACATACACTTTCACGCCCATTCACATATTGATAGACACACTGTCACACCCATTCACAAACCCATGGAGACACTGTTACATTCTTTTACAAACCCATAGAAACACTGTCACACCCATGCAGACACTGTTACACCCATTCACATACTCATAGAGACACTGTGACACCCATTTACATACTCATAAGGACTCTGTGACACCCTTTCACAAACCTATTCAGACATTGTCACACCCATTGACATACCAAAACAGACACTCTCACACCCATTCACATGCTGATCGACACACAGTCACACCCATTCACAAACCCATGCAGACACTGTTACATTCTTTTACAAACCCATACAAACACTGTCACACCCATTTACAAACACATTTAGACACTGTTACACCCATTCTCATACTGAAGCAGATACTGTCGCACCCAGTCACATACTGATAGAGACACTGTTCCACCCTTTCACAAACCCATACAGACACTGTCACACCCATTTACAAACCCATGCAGACACTGTTACACCCATTCACATACTGAAGCAGATACTGTCACACCCATTCACAAATCCATACAGACACGGTCACACCCTTCCTTGTACCTAAACAGACACTGTCACATCCAATCATATGCCCATAGAGACTCTGTCACACCCATTCACAAACCCATACAGGCAGTGTCAACCCATTCAGATACCCATAAAGACACTCTCACACCTATTTACAAACTCATACAGACACTGTGACACGCGTTCACAAAGCCATACATACACTGTGACACTCATTCACGTACCTAACAATTACTGTTACACCCATTTACAAATCTATACAGACGCTGTTACACCCATTCAAAACCCCATACAGACTTTGTCACACCCATTCACATACTGATCGAGATACTGTAACACCCATTTATATACCTATACAGACATTGTCACAGCCATTTATATACAATAAAGACACTGTTACACCAATTGACAAACCCACTTTTGCACCTAAAATGATACCCATTTAGACTCCATTATACCCACTGTGACATGCATTCAGAACCCTTTACTAGAATTATTAAAGGTGCTCTTTTGAATTTAATGTCTCCTTTTGGTTTGCAAATCTGCAAGGGATCCACGGTGTTGATAAATGTATTTAAAAAGAGGATTTACAGTTACAAATAAAGACTGTTTGGGACATATGGTGGCTCTTAGAAGAGCTGTTGTGTTCATTATGTGTATATGATGACTACATATATGAGCGAATGCAGAGTTTCAAGTTGTTCAGAAGCACTCTGTTACCTTCATCTGTGAAGGGAACATCATCTCTTCTGTATATTCCATTCAAGTTGAAGCACAGGTTATTACTGTAGACAGAGCCCATGGTATGGTCTCTGAGGAACGCTGAAACAATTTTATAAACATGTTTCTCGGCTTTCTCCATCTGTGGACAAATATCAGAAGACCAGTTCCATTTCAGCCTTTGGAATATGTTAGAAAACAGCAAGGCAATGTGAGGGAAAAGTTGCATTAATTGTTCAAAGGTATTCTTTGTTAGGATTTCTAGTACCACCCCAGTCAGTGTGCCCAGGTCATAGCCACCACAGTGCACAATCAGGAGGTCTGGATGTTGCTTCTTGACAATACTTTCAATCAATGGAAGCAATTGATGCCACTTTAACCCTCTCTGGCCAAACCAATTAATATGCATATTAGGCAAACCTAGGTCTGTGCCAATACCTCTTTTTCTAACAAACTCTCTCCCCCCGAACACAAAGCTATGACTCACAATCCACACTCTAACCATTTTGAAGTACAGAGGAGTAGCACACAGGAGGAGTCTGAAGCTGATTGAGAAAGTTTTCAAAATGATGTCAGTTAAAAATTACTATAGCAAGTAAAGTTTAATGTGTTACATTTGATTAGATAGTGTAAGTAAGGTAGTGATTAAAACTAGGTTGTGCAATAAATTTAAAATAACGTGTGATTGGTTATAAGGAATATGTTTGTAAATGTATTCACTCAACCACATCTGAAAACTTTGCCTTGGAAGTATGCTGCTGTAGAGACAGTTGTGAACTTCTGACCTACAGGTAATAGAGAATGTTACATTGTTGGTCACCATGTATCAGAGCTACAGGAGTATGGGGGAAGGGAAGAAGAAAAGGCTACAATGTTAATGTGAGGAGACATTATTTATAAAAGAAATAGTGAGTAAGATTTGTTTGGGTCCAAATTTAGGGATTTGTAGGAAGTGGTGTGTAATTGGTAGTGTTTAGGAATAGTTTTTTAAAAAGATCTCCGCGAGGGTTAATAGGGGGGCGTGCTGACAATCCCGGATCCCTTCGTAAATCCACGGATTCTACCAAAACTCGCTACTGACTTGGGCTCCCTTTAGAGGAGTTAAACAAAGGGTTAAGAAATGTGACCATTCAGAAGAGCTGTATGATTAGTAAGGAGATGAAATATAATGAAATCTCTGTTTCTATTTTCTCTGTAACCGTGAAAGCAAAGTTGGATAGGGTGCCATTACTTGTTGCCTTGTATGAGAGTGGTTTACCATTCTTCTGCTCGTTGTTTCTGTGCTTTCTTGAGACAAGTTTGACAACCTGATATTGAGAAAGAAAAATACCAACAATCACATTTAACATCTATGTGTATTAAGCTGTATCATAAAAAAGTTGATACAGAAGGACTGAGTGTGAGTAAGGTGGATGAAAGTGAGCAGGATGTTTGACAATAATAAAAGGAAATGTTCAAAGTGAGTAGAAGATGAAAATAAAGTAAAGTGTATTAATCAGGAACTATAAATACAAACTGGTAAAGAAACACAAAACAGAGGTATACAACAATGTAGGGATTGACACAAGGAGTGAAATGGTAATGTATGCAGTGAGATATGAAGGTAATTTTATTATGTAAACAGTTATGCAATAACAACTTAGATATGTAGATTAAAGATGAGCTGGTTCACACTGATGCTTTTGGTAAGGGAGCAAGGTTTAGTTAAATATGTTTACTTTTTACAGATAATGACATAACTATGCATATAGTAACTGATCAAAAACATCAATGATGCATACATTTAGATAGTCAGAAGTAAGTTGATGTGTGCATCCTTTCCCATACTAATTCGGACCTCCTTTATTCTCATTCACATGCTTATACAGACACTGTTATAGCCATTCTCATACTGATACAGATAATCTGACATCCTCTCATCTACCCATACAGAGACTCTCACATTCTCTCACATACCCATACATGCACTGTCACACCCTCTCACTTACCCATTCAGACTTCCTTTATTCCCATCCACATACCTATACAGTCTGACACCCATTTACATACCCATACAGAGAGTTACACCCTCTCACATACCCATAAAGAGACTCTCATATCCCCTCTCATACCCATGTAGACACCCTTATACCCATTTACATATCCATACAAAGACTCTCATATCCTCTCATGTACCCATGTAGACACCCTTATACCCATTCACATACCCATACAGAGACTCTCACGCCCTCTCACATACCCCTACACAGACTGTCACAGCCTCTCATACACCCATATAGAGACTCTTACATCCTCTCACATACCCATGTAGACACCCTATATACCCATTGACATATGCATACAGAGGTTCACACACCATGTCACATACACATACATAGAATTCACACCCTCTCACATAGCCATACAGATAATATGACATCCATACATATAGCTATACACAGACTCTCACACACTCTGAGGTGCCCATGTAGAAACTCTTATATCCATTTACCTACCTATACACAGGCTCTCACACCCTCTCACATATCCATTCATAGACTGTCAGATCCTCTCACATATCTATACACACACTGTCACAACCATTCACATACATATAGAGATACTTTCACACCCTCTGACATATTTATACATACACCCTTATACATATTCACATACCTATACTTAGACTGTGAAACCCTTTCAGATACTCATATAGAGCTCTTATATTCTTATTTACGTACTTACGCAGACTGTGACACCCATTCACATACTCATAGAGAGACTCTTACACCCTCTCACTTACCCATAACAGATACTGTAATACCCATTTGCATACTAATACAGTGACTTAGAGATCATCTCATATAACCATAGAGACTCTTATATCCTCTCACATATTTATGTAGACACCCGTATACCCATTGATATACGTATACCGAGATGTACACCCCCTGCTACATACTCTCATATACCCATGTACAGACTCATATTAATTCACATACATATACACAGGCTCTTACACCCTCTCAGATATCCATTCATAGTCTGCCAGGCCCTGTCATTTATCTATACAGACACTGTTACAACTATTCACATACCTATAGAGATACTCTCACACCCTCTCTCATATTCATACATACAGAGTTATACACATTCATATATCTACTCTCAGACTCTGACATCCTTTTAGATACTCATACAGACCTTCTTTCTTTTGATTCATGTACTTATACAGAGTGTAACACCTATTGACATAGTCATAGAGAGACTCTTACACTCTCTCACTTGCCCATACATATACTGTAATTGGATTGTTTCAAATTAAGCAAGCAAGAGGAAGTCCCTGAAGTGTCTGGAAAAAAAGCTTAGAGGCTCGTTGCTTTCTGCAACTGTTTCCCACTGGAGTAGGCGGACGGTATGATGACCGTCCAGTACAGATACCAGCAGCTGAATACCGCTCAACACGAATATAGACAGAGGATCCAAGATTTCGTCAGTGAATTCCATATATATTTCATCTTCCGTTTGAAAGTGATTTGTCTGGACTTTCTTATACTGTGAATCATATATTGAAGACTTGAGAAAATCTTCAAAATGTGTCTGCAAGGGAATTTGTTGACAAGGTTCAAGAAAAAGATGAAAACTTGGAATATAACTTAAGGAATGTGATGGCATGCCAACGATGAACAAATGAGTATTGGTATCATTGTCATGGAGAACTCAAATGCATGTTGAGAAACCTAAAAGCACTTACTTGGTTTGTTACGCTTAGTTGTGCTGCATACGCGTGGGATGATCTGCTTGAATTTTTGAGAGAGGCAAATTCAAATATTGAGGACATTAATATAAAAACAGCAAGGGAACTTTGCTCTTTGGAACCTGCTAATGTTTGCAGATATTTTGATCACAGATTCCAAGCCATGTTGTCTTTCATCTGTATCAAATGTAATCCTCCACTTGGTGAAGTAACTGATTTTCTTTGGCATAAAGTGTACCAAGCAAGAGGTGCTCCTCATATTCATATGCTGTTATGGATAAAAGATGCTCCAAAATTTGGAACAGAGAGTGATAAGGGTGTGCTCTCTTTCATAGAACAATATGTGACATGTGCCATCCCGAAACACACTACTGACAAAGGCCTGAGACAACAAGTTCTTCGGTTTCAAATGCATAAATGTGGGAAATACTGCCATAGAAGATACAGATCTAATGGAAAAATTTACAAAAGATGTCATTTTGCATTCCCACGACCTGTTATTTCACAAGGAAGAGTGAACAGCTTTTTTTCTGTAGTGAGACATACTGTAATACGAAAGTCACCGAAAAACACATACAATCTGAGAAGAACAGAGGGGTTCAAATACATGAATGATTACAATGAAGTAATTTTGAGAATGTGTAATGCAAATATGGACATACAATTTGTTGCAGACAACTCTATTGCTGTTGCTCGATTTGTCACTTCATACATGACAACATCAGAAATGACTGAGATCAAAGATGTGGCAAGAGATCAGTGCAGAAAAGAGTCTAACAAAAAAGTTGTACAGCTTCAGTAAAAAATGTTGTCACATATGGAGATTGGTTCCTATGAATGCTCGGATAGTTTGAGCTCTGCATGTTTCTACTGTAAGTCTAGGGGAATAGATTGGGTAAGTTTAGGCCTTGCAAGTACACGGAATAGAGTGCTAAGGTCTTTGCCAGATATTCAGTATCTAGCTGAGTTTGACCCGGAAAGTACACACATAGTAAAAACAAACATGTGGGATGCATACTACCCAAGAAGAAGTGTACACTTGGAAATATGTGAAATTCTTCAGTACTACAGATACAGAGCAATGTAAAAGAAAACAGAGAAGGCGGCAAATGTGCCGTTCTCGGATTGGATGGCTGTTTATTGAAACATGCTAAAGGAAATCTGATTAACCACAGGAAACTTAGTTGACAAACTCAAAAGTAAAGAGAGTTTTTCTATTTGGCACTTCTTCAACTTTTCAAACCTTGGCATGCAGAATCTTAATTACTTGAAGGCTATGATTGTAATGAAGATTCATTTAATGCTGTGAAAGACAGTATTCAGTGTTCAGCCTTCCAAAATTATATGCAAATGTTAAGTGATGAGATTCAACAAGAAGAAACAGTTGCTGCAGAGGTAGCCAGGGAATGTTCTCAAAGCAGTCAAAGTTCTGCACCACTTAGTCAAGATCCTCTTGGAGCACCTATTATTCAAAAGAAAGCTGCAATAGCAATGAATGAGGTGGAAACTACAATGGAACAAGCTAGACAGGAAACTGAAGATCTGTAACAGTTAGTTGCACAACTCAACAACGAATAGAAAGACATTTATATAGAAGGAAAAAGAACGTAGAACATGGATTTCTCCATGACAAGAAAGAATACAGTTGCTCTTCCTTTAAATCAGTTTTGTTGTACATTAGTGGTCAAACTGGCACTGGGAAAGCTTTTTAATTAAAGTGCTGACTGCTTACCTACAGAGAACAACATAATCAAATTTGTCATGTGTAGTGACAGCACCGACAGGATTAGCTGCACACAATATTAAAGAAATTCTCTACATCAACTACTAATGCTACCTGTAGAACATGTCAATAAACAGGAATACCAGAAGTTATCTGATGAAGCATGTCATGAGCTGGCAAGAGTTTTGAAGAAAATGAAACATTTAATCATTGATGAGATAAGCATGGTCTCAAACTTAATGCTTGCTTTTACAAGGAACCAGTCCCCATTCTCTCTAGGGTATGTGGTAACTATCCAAAAATCTCAGGGTTTAAGTGTAGATGCAGCTTTTATTAACATTGGTGGTCATCAATTTAAATAAGGTATGCCACGAGTTAGAACGTTGTCCGGTTTGTTTTTACTTGATTTTGATGAAAACAAAGTTAGTGCTGACTGAGGTTGTGTGAGTATAATCGGTTGAGAAGTGTATATGCTCCTCACTTTGGACAGTATCCCATTTATGAGAAACAAACAATCTGTCCTAAATGGAAACTTAGTAATCAATCAATGCATGTTCTTCAAAAGAAGCAAAAGAAAGATAAATATGAGGATAAGAAGAAGAAAATCAGCAAAATTAAGGAGAAATCGTAGGCTTTCAGTTGGATCATATAAATGATATTAACAGCTATGCTAATGTAGTTCTGAATGTAGCCTTTCATTTGCCATATCTAGTAAATGCAATTGAGCATAAAGGAGACAGCAGGTTCTACTCAGAACTGTATCATGTGCTGCACCATTTACGTAGTGGTACGACTGTACTACATTCTACTTCAGGAATACGACATACAGTGGACACAATCACTGGATCTGTACAAATTTCTCAGACCTCTCAACAAGACGCACAGGAGTTTATTATGATTAACCTTGGGCTTTTGGAAGAAGAAGAAATGACTATTGAAGAGTTATTTAGTCTAAATAACAATTGGAATCATAATTGTGTGGATTGCTCTTTTACATCTGCTACTAATAGAAATTCTGAAAGGTTCATCTATTTAACATTACCGGATTCAAAAACTGCACCATTTGACAACCTGATAAGAAATGAAACCAGAACATGACCTGCTTAAATTGTAGATTTGATTATATGTCTATGTTACAGATACATACACAGAAGCGGTAAATAGATTATAAGGATGCTTCAACGATGTAAGGTAGATGGATCAAAAATAGAAACTGAAATTTCAAACTTTTGGGGTGGTGTGGCGGGGACCCGTTGCTCTAGATGTCATGCTATCGAGGCGGAGATGGTTCACATATTTTTCTCCTGCCCCAGCTTAAAATCGCTTGGATTACAAATTGTAGGTTTTTTAGGGGAAGTCTTGAAGCTTAATATCGCTCCGTCACCGCAGCTTATGCTATTGGGGGTGGATGAGTCATTAGTTGGGCCTGGATCGGAAATGGTTTTTATAGCATTGACGTTTTTTAGGCTGTGTTTCTCCTCATCATGGCTAGATCCTCTGCCTCCGACTTTTCAGCAATGGAAAGGGCGCTTTCTGCATGTTTATTTTTTTGAAAATGCACTGTATGCTCGTAAAGGCAAGCGGGCTAAAAGCAAAGGGAGGAGGATATCAGGGTGCTCATGACTTGGTTGGATATGTTTTATTAAATATCATTGTTTAGATCATGTTATAAGCTATGCTTGTTTACAAGTAGGAGTGAATTATGAATCAGTGCTGCTCCTCTATTGAATTTTACCTACCTTGGTTATCTTAATGGATTTTTATGTAATTTATTTATGTACACTTGCTGATATTGTATGGGAAAAAGACATTTCAAACTTTAAAGCTGGACAAATTTTAATTTCTGGAAGAACGTACACAGCGGCAGCTTTCATTTTTAATGAAGGACTACATATAATTTCAGGACACTACACTGTGTACTTAAAAACTCTATAGAGGATGGACGGAATGTAATGACAGTAACGTGATATTTAAACATAAACTACCATTCAAACTTCCAAATTCATACCTTTTGTTTTTGCAACCAAAGTTCTAAAAAGGATTTCTCTTTAAAAAGTGGTTTACTGTGTTTGTACTGTATGGATTACAAGCCTGTAAGACATCATTTGGCCCAGTAGGGGTAATGTCTTGAAAATGGGCTTTTACACATTAATATATGTTGCATCTCTTTTCATAAATGAACTATTTAATATGATAGTACTTTTTTGGGGGATATGTTTATTTGTAGCAGTTGAGTAGGTAGAAGTGAAATAAATTTGTAATTGTTTGTAGGGAGTGCCTGCATAGTATGATATATTTACAGTGTTATACTGTGTAAGTCTATTTTTTTTCTACAATCTATGTGATTGTTTTTCCCTGCTGTTCAATGATAAAACTTCATACAGTACATTGTTTAAAGTGTATCAGTATGAAATCTGAGAACAGTAAAAAAATGTAAATGACATTTTTAAGATAAATATTTATTTTGGTTTAGAGATTTGCAGCTCTGTAATGTTTCTTTATTAACAAAGCAATTTACATTGCAGAAAGTTAAAGTTTATTATGTAAATCTATACTGTGTAACATTAACTTATGTTTATGTTTTCTCTCTTTTATCACAGATCCAAGAAATGATTTATTGAAGTAATGTAGGTACCTATGTATATGTTTATGTTTATAGTAGGAATGAAGAGAAAAAGAGACTCTTCTGTTCCTTCAACAAGAAAATAATCTTTTAATATTTTCAAATGACAACTTGGGACAAGCATTATTTAGACTTCAATCTTGGTTGATGAAATTTAAATTTTCAGAGATTGTTGGCTGATGGTAAGTCTTCCTGCTTTTCCGTCACTTGATGAACTTCCAATGTCTTTAACAACTATAACATTAGCACATATGCTTGTGCTTTTACAACGAAACAAAAAGGAATTAAGAACAGTGTCCCTTCATGTTCTCCAATATGGTGATAAAGTAATCGTTTTTCTTTTTAAAGAAGTTGTTAGCATTTAGAACAGTGAACAACCATTTCTTTAAACTCTGTGCAAGTTGCTGTAATGGTGGTATTTGCAGAAGGTTGGTTGGGCGTAGTTGAAAATCTTCTTGTGTCAGTAGAAGATGTCACATTCTTCTTCAGGATTCTTAAATATTCATGTTCATAGTTGCTGTTGATGTGCTACCACATTGAGGATACCTCTGGAAAGCTGTTTCCTACAGAGGTTACATTCAATATATCTGGCAGTGTTTCTATTTTTCCTGAAAGTACAATGAAAGAGTTCCACCCAATAAAAGTGTCTATTTTGGGTGTGGTTTTCACAAAATTGTAAATGTGGTTAAAGAAGAAACACTGGAAGTGAAGGTTTTAGTTTTATTATTGAGTTATAACAGTTGTAATATATGTGTATACAGTTAAATAGAGTTCTAATAGTTGTATGTAAATTATAAATGTTGTTTAATTGTTTGGTTGAAATATAGTTATAATTGTTTTTATATTTTGTTATGATTGTTACTTTTTTGTCATCTATTTTTCAATTCTATCTACTGGATTGTTTCATAGCTTTTTCATAATTGTTTCTAGATTGATGTTATTGTTTTTGCACTATTTACAGTTCTCTGAAATGTATTTTTCCAAAAGTGTAACACTTTCTCATTTCTAAGCACACACTGCTGTCTTCACAGAGACACACAGTTAAACACTGATTTATAAACTAACCCATAACATAACACTTGTATTTGTAAAGCGCACTTATCACCCATGGGTCTCAAGGCGCTGAATAACAGATGTTTATTGTTACCCAACTCAATGGTACTCATTTTATCGACCTCAAATGGATGAAAGGCTGAGTGGACCCACCGGGATTTGAACCTGTGACCATGAGGTCGAACACAGGCCCCTGCAGTGGATGCATTAGTCCACTACGCCACCAGACCCGGCAACCCACCCAGGTACTCATTGAAGCATACACTAACACACCTCAGCACACACTGATGCATTCATTCACATATTCAGCCACTCGCTCATACACACACTAAGATGCTCTGAGACTAACTGATACACCTAAACACACACCAAACCATTTGGTAACACATTCACACACTCATTTATACTCACCCTGACATATCCTAGGACTGACATGATACATACACTGAGCCACTCATGCGCAAACTCCTGCCTTCACTCACTCACTCACTGACGTTCATGGTTCCTCTTGATGTGCTTCCACATTGATGATGTGCCTCAAATTTACTTTTTTATAGTACCTCTAGAAGCTTGTTTCCCATACAGTTTACACTCAACTTATCTATGAGAGCTTTGTTCTCTGCAGAAGGCAGAACAAAATACTTACGCCGATCACTTCATACAATTATTACATATATATATATATATTTATTTATATAATGTTACAACAGTTGTAGTAGTTATATGTAAGATATTAATGTTGTTTAATTGTTTTGTTAAATACATTTATCATTGTTGCTCATATTTTGGTCAGATTGTCACTCTTTTTCCATCTACTTTTCAGCTCTAGCTAGTGCAATGTTTTCTATTTTTTCCATCATTCTCACTCCTTTTACCTTAATGGTTTTGTGGTATTTACAGTATGTTGTGATTGTATTTTTCAAAACATTTAATAATTTCACCTTTCCAGGCACACACTGATGTATACACTGACACACCGAGTTAAACAGTGATGCATACACTAACACACTCAAGTCCTCATTGAAGTATGCATTCAAATACCCAGACACACACTAATGCATTCACTCACATATTCATCCACTCATTCATACACATACTGAAACATTCTGGGAATCACTGATACATACACTGGCACATTCAGAAACACACTAATTTGGTTAGTAATACACGGTTAGGAATACATTTACACACAAATTCATACACAACCTGACACACTCTAGTGCTGACTGATTCATACACTAAGACACTCATGCACACTGTCATGCAATCATTGACTATCTTAGTAACTCAGTCATATATACACTTAGGCACACCAGGGCACACTAATAGATACACTAAAACACCCCTGCACACGCTTATGCATGAACAGAGTCACTCAGTCATTCAGTCATGCATAAACTGAAACACCCTGTGAGACTTTGATACATACACTGAAACACCTATTGAGACACTGACGCATGCACTGACACAGTCATGTGCACACTGCTACATACACTGACACAAGCATAAACTACCAAATACAGTGACACACCCATGGACACACTAAGACATACAGTGACACATCCAGGCATGCATTCCTTTTTGTAGTCACAGACACAAATATATACTTACACATTAACTGACACAAGCAGGTACACACCTATGCATACACTTACACAGCTAGGGACACAGTCATACATGGACTGACACATGCATGAACACACTCATTTATGGACTAACACAGCCAGGCACAGACATCTACGCATACATTGACACACCCAGACAGACACTAACACATAAACGAACACACCCATACACACACTCATTCATTCACAGAGACCCAAACGCACACTTACACATACTCTGTCACACTGATGTACATACTGACAAATAGACTGACGCACCCATATGCACAATTGTTCTGCAGTGACACATGGACAAACAGTGAGACGTACACTGACACATCTGCACACACTTATTTAAACACTGACATTTCCATTGACAGACACAGAGATAGACTGACACACCAGGGCACTCACTTAGTGAGGCAGTGACATAGCGAAGCACAGACTGATGTTTATATTTGCACATACAAGGACACAGTGACAAATACACTGACACATCCATGCACACATTTATTCATACACTGACCCACCAAGACACAGTAACACATGCACTAACACCCTCACAAACACTTATTAAAACACTGATATAGCCATAGAATAATGAGAACATTGACACAGCTCTTTATGAAAAATGAGAGTATTTTTTTATGCAAAAAAAAGCACTATTTATTATAGTAAAAGTGCAAAAACTGATAGGAAATAGTACTTACAATAGATGAATATAGGCCAAAAGAACATGTAAATAGACAAGCTGCTTTATTTGTGTTCACAATTATTATGATAAATCTAATTTCTCTCCTGTCCGAGGACATGAATTTATCAGATTTTCTTTTAGGTTCCAAGTCCCCCATTCTAAAAGATTTATATATACTACTTATAATGAAATTTGGAAATTATCCTAGATGGAAGCTGCTGCATGTTTAAGACAAATTGACCAAGATAATTTGGACAAAGTGCTTGCTGTTATTGATAATAGTATTAATACGTTGTCATCTCGAATTTACAACTTGAACAACATAGTGTTGTCTGTTATAGATATTGTGCAGAGTGACATGCCCACACTTTATCATGGGCAAAGTCAGCTTAGATCTATTATGCAGTTTAGCTGGATGCTTCAAACACTCAAAAATTGGCGCATTCCATGGCATTATTTAAATTGCAGTGATTTGTTTCTGCCTTTTAATTTAACACGTAAACAACAATTAATGGCCATGAAAGACACGACGTACATAATGCTGCATTTAGAAAAATTAGAACAACTCCAATTCACTATAGCTGAAATGCCTTTGGTGGTGTGGTTGATACACTGAGTTATTTTGCTGTCTCGATCAACATTTCAGTTCCCAGGTTGCATGAAACATTTTTGTGTGGATAGATAGGAACCCCTAGGTAGCAGTTACATACATGAACTATGGTCACTTCCCTTTACTTAATGTTGTGAATGTAGCGACAAGGAAGTTTTTATTACTGGTGAGGAATGCAACACTACTGTTGGACATTCATTTGTTTGAAAACACGTTAAAGTCCACGGCACATGCAATACTTCAGGCCCTATTTGCCTTGTTATTTGAAAGGAATTCCAGTTCCCGCAATTCTCTCTTTCATTACTGTACTCGCTAACAGGTGTTATCTCATGTTTGGTGCTCAAGACTTTTGCGGAATGCGGGCTGGAGTCCCGTATATTTTGTCCATTTCCCAGTTAGTCACTTGTTGCAACAACGTCTTGTTTCACCCTCCGCATGTGATTGTAGATAGCTCATTGTGGCCTTCCATTCCAACTTTGAAGGCAGACTTCAATAAGCTAAGCAGACTCAAAGCATTATTGTTTCAACACGAAGTAGCTCTTACATCTGTGGAGAGGTGTGGTGCAGCGGCCAGGGCAGCTGACTTCGGAGCACAGGGTTCACGGTTCGATTCCCGGCTCCGGCGGCAGCTCAGCTCAGCACCATGTGACTCTGGGCAATAGCTCACTTAATTTCCACGACGGCCCCCAGCGCCTTGAGACCCGTAAGGGTGAGTAGTTCGCGCTTTACAAATACGGATTTACATCTGCTCGCGAGACCTTAAAATTGCAGGTGGCTAGAACTTCTAGTGGAATACAGTCATTGTTAAACACTAACCCTCCCTTGCATTTCGGAGAATTAGTGCATCAAATCTTTAATGCCTCTAATCCAGCCGGCGTTGCCTGCTTTTTTAAGGTTGTGGGCTCTGGCCTCGTTAGTTCTATTCAGACCGTCTTTGGAGTAATCCCGGCTTTTATCCACTCCATTTGGCTACTACCCTACACTCCCCTAACACCCCTAAATTCAGTATTTGGGGGAGCCACTGGCACCAGAAAATCAGATCCTGCCAACATGAAAGAATAAGATGGACGTGAAGAGTCTCAACAGCAAGAACAGAAGATCCAGCAACTGACTTGGCACCAACCCTGCCGGCCTGCCTGCTGACTTCGACAATTGTGCCAAAGGACGATTTGTCCTGCAGCTGCTGAGTCCCCAAAACCTGGGAGAACTGCCAGCACTTCACTCAGGAACTCATGAGAAGCAGCGGACCTGCTTCCATGCATCCTATAGGATCCAAAAACTCCTGAGAGGACTTTGTGACCGCAGAAACCCGACGCCTGATGACACCACTGCACCCGCCGTTCCAAATCCGAGTTGATGTGGGCCAATGGTGTCATTGTGGTCCCCCAGCCCTTGAGAGATGGAGTCCACTGTAGTTTTACCCCCAGTGAACTCCCACACGTCACCTACAGCCTCTGTACGCAGGCCCCCTCTACTGCGAAAGCTCTGGTGAGAAAAACCCGACACCTATGGACACCTCTGTACCCATCACCCCTGGGAAGTGGAAAAGAGGATAAAAGGTGTCCCAATGTCCCAAAGCATTGTGAGGACTGAGCGCCTCTGTTGGTTCAGCCCGACTGGCATCTCATTCAACACCTGCAGCCTCTTTTCACAAGACTGATTACCATGGAGTAACATTGGGCACCCAACGCTGTTTTGCACCTCTGCACCAGCCACCCTAGTGCCGCTGGTGGTGTTCTGGTGGTGCTGCCTTGGACCTTGCCCACCACTTACCTTAACTTCTGGAGATTTTTCCCGTAAGCTTTTGTACTATACCTGAATGCCGCACTTGCTTTTCCCTCATAGGATAACATTGCACCCGCTAAACATTGCACCCGGTAAAAATTGCATTGTCTCGAATTTTTGAACTCCAAAGTATTTCTTTTGAAAAACGTACTTACCTGAACAAATTTTTTCTGGCGCCTAAACATACATAAATATGCAGGTTATTTTTATAAATTGGTGTGGCTACTTATTCAGTCATGTGTGTCACTTATTGGCTATTGTATGTATTTGCTGATGTCTTGCACTCCTCTCTGATAAGCCTAAGGCTGCTCAACCACACTACCCCCGAGAAGAGCACCTTGGGATTGCTAGAGCAAGCCCCTGTCCACTCATCAGGGAACCCCTGGACTCTTTGCATGATATATTCCATTTTGATATATCATATAAAGAGCCACGTTCCTACAATGGTCCTCTCTGTATAACATCTGCCCTATGCCTACCCCACAAAACAACTAAAATATCAGCAGCTTTAGCTGTGAGCAGAGTTCATTGCAAGCTTGCGACAAAGTGTTGTGTCAGCAATTACTTGTCATGCATATTCTGTTGACGTCTGCCACACCCATCATGTGACCCCACCCAAAAGGTGAATGTGAGCCAAATGGCCACCCAAAAACAACGGAGAGCTTAAATTAAATCGGCATATGAATATGAGGTAAAGAGAAACAGAAAACAATATCCACTTGAAACTCTCTTTAAAAGATCTGCTTTATACCTACTCCAGTAAATGATGGAAAGGGTCACAATATTTGGTTCAAAATATCAGCCTGCAACAATACTGAGCCGACAATATCAACTCCCTCTGTATCATCAAGTTAATAAATCTATACTTCTCTTCTCTTGACAACATAGTGGCTGTTGAAATTATGGCCTCAATATTGATTTGGGGTGATATTGTAGATAATATTATCATATACAACCCAATTAAAAAACACATAAAATAGTAGCTGAGCTGCAGATTGTTAGAAAAGCCTTATGTCACCACACATGCACTAGGTATGTATTTGTAAGTATCTTCACCCTTACTTTAATCACACAATTGCTAGTGGTGGATGTCAAGCAAAATGTCTCTACAAAAGGCACTGAGAGCCAGGACTGGTGAGAGGGAACAATCAAATTTAGCTTATGCTTATGTGGGAGCAGCAGATGCAAGCTTCCAGTCTCGGAAGACTCACAGTTAAACCCTGAAGGACTGTTTGTAGATCTGCCTGGATGCTGGAAGCATCTTGGTAGAGGCCATGGCATCCGCCATCCTGGCAAAGCACTGTCCACCCTATTTAGGTATCCCTGCCTTCCTGGGTGTGATCTCTGTGCTATGAAAGCAGCAGCTGCCACTGTAGCACTCTTCCCAGAACTAAAGGTTTCCAAGCATACACCTTCACCGAAAACCTTTTTTGTTTACAGAAAACAAACTCCCAAAGCAGAAGTTTAATTTCTATGAACAAAAGAGGTTACCCAACTCGCAGGGAGTTTGGGAGCATGGGATTCAATCTAGATTTTCTCTGCCCGGCAGACAGGAAGAATCTGTGATGGTTACCCTGCTCTCAATACGGAGGGATGACCACCACTATGATCCAGCATCTGACTCAGCATTGTGGCAGGTGGAACACTGGGTCAGGGGTTACTATTGGGCGAGGAAGCAGAGGTCTGCTCATGCTAACCCTGAGAAGCCCAGAATGCTTAAATGGAGCTGGGGAACTACAGGTTTGGCAGGGTAGGAGAACTGCTGATTGATGACATTTCCCCCACTCCCCACTCCCCAAACAATAAACAAGGCCCTCTGTGTCACTGATCTCCTCACTTCAGTATTCTGAATGCTAACCCAAAGCATCGGCTGAATTGGGCAGCTCCACTACACAGAGGGGAGGGCACCTCAAGTGTGTATCAACAATACTAGCATAATATCTTTTTAGGATATAGTCCTTGAACCAAATTCAAATGTATAGTCTAATTCAATATTAGCCCTAGATGATTGGATGGAACCAGTGTACTTATAGAGCATCAATGCAATGTTCCATATCTCTAAGACATCCGGTTACAGGTGAAACTGCCATTATGAGCATCTGGACTGTTTTCCATATTATTACTCTCCAGTAGAAGAAAGCACCAGATGAGTAGCGTGGGAGGAAGCCCCTCTTCACTTTCTATAGGTGTTGTGTTAGCCAGGTCACAGGCTAACCTGCTGAAACTGGTTTGGCCCAGGCCTGTTAAACAACAAAGGTTTTCTCTTTCACCTCCTCAAAAGATAATGATTGAAGGCAGATATTTGCACTAGACTTTAAAAAATATTTTAAAGGAAAAGGGAAGGAGAGGAGCAGCGCAGATGAAATGCAAGGATATGGGAGATAAGATGCATTGACTACCAGTGACAACTTATAGAGCACCTGTTGCAATTGGGTTCTGCCTGGGATCACCTGGGTTTGGACTTTTTACAGTGGGTGAGTCTTACTACCGGTGCCTCACCTATTGTAATCACATGTCAAATGGACTGCCCGTGTTTACCGCCAGTGTCCGTCTTTTAAGATAAGGCTCCAGAAACACAGCAAGAGTAATGGACACTTGGCTGGTTACACATGAACACGCGCACACGCCTGTGCAAACATGTGTGGGCTGCACGTGGGAGTCTACCACTGTGCACAGCCCGTTAACTGCGCACAGGTAGCCTGGCTCAATGGGGACTCTGCAGGAGTAGGTATTCACCTGGGATATGCCTTATGCTGTTAATGTGTACACTAATAGGGAAAGCTAGTGTAATTTACTGTTTTGTCTATGTTGACACTGTATTATACATATAGGGAGAGAACCACCTTAGAGTGACATTTCACTCCCCTTTGGCCTACAGAGACCACTGACGTCTTGAATTGAAGTGTAATATGTGCGGGAAAATCAATTATGTAACTTTCAAAATGATATCTGTACACCTTATGGGTCATCCAGAGTTGTCATATTTCTCTGGCTCAGCTCAGGATCAAAGCCCAGGACTTTTGTCAACTTGTTGTGTTCAGTTAATTACATATCTCTCCAGCACCAGGAACAAAGGCCGCCCCACACAAAAGGAGCAATTAGCAGTACTTCTCCCAGCTTCTGAGGAGGAAAGGAGGGGCGGAATGATCTGCATCAATCACTCAGCTGTCACACTGCACCAGGGATGGACATGCCCAAGCCCACTGAACAAAGGAGAGTGCCCAGACAACTGGAGCCTACCCACCGGGGGACTCCTTTTGAAATTCTAGTGTGCAAGTCCCTGGCAGTGATGTCAGCGAGGGGTGGAGCTGAGACCCCAGAAGCTGATGTAACCAGTGACTCCTGGATGATGCCATTTTGGACAGTCCCAGCATGCTGTGCAGGAGGGTTGGGACAGAGGTGGAAAGGTGACATGGCGCCCTAGGTTTGGCCAGTGGTACCTGACTTCTTGAACATTCCTCTCCCCTTTAAAAGCTCTTGCACAAGGGGAGCACTGTCTTGCCTGTAGAGTTTTCTACACTTCGCTGCTGGATCCTGGGACCACCATGGAGAACTGTAAGGAGGAACCCACTAACCCCACTCAGGACCAAGGACTCTACCCAGTGTATCCCAGGACCAGTGGGTCTCCCCAAGGGCTGGTGAGGCTGGCCCACTTACATCCCTGAGGACCAGTTGGGAGAAAGCCCGGGACTTTTCTGGCCCAGAAGCCAAGATCAGGAGGAGGGCTGGTGCAGTGAACCAGGAGAACCAGCTCTTGGAGGACTGCAACACTTTGGAGGTGAGGAGGTTGACTGCAACTGCCATTAGTGGCTATAGCTCACCATTAGGAGCAAAACAAGTCCAGGACCATCTCAAATTAGCTCAAAGGGCCCGAGTTATGGCCGTTTGCAGTTTGTCTACCTTTGACCCCCTAAACTCCAAAGAAATACATGGGGCTCTGCTGCCACTTCCAGCTTTGCCCCTGGGGTTGGCCAGGGCATGGGGGCTGCCCCAGAGAAGAAGGAATTGCTGAGGAAGCACCGTTGGGCTTCCCCTGCGATACTCGAAGGGGGCCCAGGACCCTAGCGCTGGGCCCCGTGAGGTGTGCTGATTAGGGGGCACTATCCTGCTTCCCCCGCTGAAGTGGAAAGGGAGCTCAGGACCCCATCCCTGGATCCTGAAACTGATGAAGCAGAGGGAGCACCGTCACGCTCCCCGCGATGGCAGAGAGTGGCCCAGAACCTCATCCCTGGGCCCGATGTCGCGAGAGAGAAGGGGGGAGTGCTGCCACACTTTCCCAGCGGGGCCAGCCCGCCTTGTCCTCCATGATTGGGGTGAGCAGAAAGCCAGCCACCAACCACGTGCCTTCCCACAGGAGTGGCAGGTCAGAATATTTGATGCCGTCTCCCGCTGCAGCTCTCTAGAGTGCTGCCAGCGCGGGGAGCCAGCAGGATGAGTGGGGGTGGGCTCCCCCAACTGTTTCCTAATGAGTGAACTAAGCACACAGGGTGCCTCATTGGGAACCGTGCACCCCGAGACACGAGGCACTGCGCGAAGCCGCAACATAAACCAAAGGGAAAACAATGGAAAAAAAATCATGGCTCCCGGCGGCAGAGCCAATACTCTCTTCTGCTCTGCACTCGCGAGAGCAGCCCATAATACCTTGCAGGGCCTGATTGTTTTTCCTGCAATTTTGGCTGTTACTCCCTTTATGGTGGCCTCGGATGATGGGACCAACACCTGGAACCTAGGAGGATGCCGTCTTTCCCCCTACAATTAATTCCAGAGTCCCTACCCTTGTCAAGGCTGGCCGTTTGAGGAACCTTTCCACCTCACAGCTTAGTGTCAGGCGCAAGAAGTTGCTTTATTACCCTTGGAATCGGCTTCGCCGATTCCCCTCCTAGAGTTTCTCAGGTTGTTTCACTATTCCTCCAATATGGCGGCTGTGATGACTGTTCAGGCTTAGGAGGGGAGTGTTCTAGTGTTTGGTTTAATGTTAAGGAGTCAGGTGTTCGCGCTCGCGCATCAATAGTGCGGAGCACTTCAACCGTCATTTCTCGACGAACGGAGCGTTTCTTTCTCGCTCGTTCGCCGTTTCTTGGATTTCGTTAGTCAGGGGTTCGCATCTCATCCGTATCTCATCCTGACTTCTGTGGCTTTCAGTGCTGCTACGCTGAAGTTTCCAGAGTTCCTCTTTGTGAACAGTTCTTCGTTATTTCCAGCGTGACAAGTTCTGTGAGTAGAGGGTGTGGGAGAATTCCCCTCTCACAGAAAGTAAGTCCTCAGTTTATTTTGGCATTGCTTGGCTCCACGTTTATTTGAAGTTGAAGTATATGAGAGCGCTCTCTTGTTCCGGCGCTATTTTTTCTTTCAGCAATGCCTTTCCAGTAGTTGGCGTTGTCTGCAGCATGCAGTATTTTTCAGACTGGCATTCCCTGCAGCAGTAAATTCTAGTCAACGGCGCAGTCAGTTTTCTTGTGTACAGTCCTTCCTGTGAAGTCAACAGGGTTGGTCAAGTGGTCAAGAGTAGAATTGTTTTATGCTGCCAGGCAAATTCCAGTGCGTAATTTGGATTAAAACATATTTTGAAAAAGACTATTTTGAAAGGATTACAAACAATGCTAAACATCGCAATAAATGAATGTGATATTCTTTAAGACTACATTAAAGATTCAGAAGAAGCTCAGACAAGAATTGGCAGAAGCTTTTCATCTACAAATATCTCTTAATAGTATGTAGCAATATATTTATATTTATATTATACTTACCGACCATTGTTCCTTCTGCCATCTGCAAAATAAAGAAAAGAAACAAGACAGGATTGAATTCATATTGACTCTAATATATACTACAGCTACTAATGAATAAATATTTAAGAGAGAAGCGAATCACTGCAGAGGTTCAGGTATGAGATACGTTTGGGTAGTACATCTTTGTGAAAGTATTTAGATACAGGGATTGGTAAGAGGTGTATTAATGCAGTCATTTGTGTTTTTAGGTGCCAGGAAGAATAGCTAGAATTCCAGAGAGGAAGAGGCACAACAGTGGAGTCTCTCTTTTATCCCATCCCCCTTTCCCCCTCTTTGCTGGAAGTGAAATTCAACATCCATTTTCAGTGGAGTTTGGGATCGGAGGAATAGTCATCTGATCCTGTGGAAGTCCAAGGTTATTCAGGTGCCTGGTACTTGACAACCCTGAGTTGGTGGGGATTCCAAAACCTCCCTGGATTTTCTTTATGTTTCAAGGACTCTCAAGGCTGGGGCTTCATCTCTACAGCTAGAGTGCTGTGTCCTCTATTGGCCATGTGTATGGTGACATTTATGAGGGCCTGAAAGGCCTAAAGGTGATTAAAAGTAATACTGTATTGAAGCACCCTCTAGGGGCCAAGTGTATGGTACAATCCAATGTTATATCAATGTGATGCCCTCTATGGGCTGTTTTCATATTTGCAATTTAATGGTATAAAATGAATAAAAAATACACAAACCCAGGTTGCTCATGACAAATGCTTTATTGGTTGACCATAACAATTTCAAATGCTTTATTGGTTACTGCAATGATGACAATGATTGCTGCTAAAAGTATATAATTGTGTTTTATTTCAGTACAAAATGGTGATACTTCCTTGATATGTTTGGGTGCCCCCTCTAGGGGGTCACCAGTGATTACACAATGTCATTTATGGTATTTGCCATCTGCCAATATACAAATTTGGCAATTATTCTGTAGTATCTATTAGTGTGTTTGTGTGTAATCATTGTACGTCTCCATTTCCTAAAGAAAAAGTACTGACTGGACAATCATGTATTGAGTGTTATTATTGTGCACCAGTGAATGGGGATTACTAGCCCACACCACCTCCCTTGAGTAGGTCTTAGACTGCTTCGCTACCCTGGAGAATCAAGCACTAAAATTGAGTGTTTGGTTCCCATTAAGGATAATTGTGGACCTATTAATTGTGCAGACCACACAACTAATAAACCAATTCCCTACAGCACCCTATAACCTTATTGGGCTACAAAAATCCAGGGTGGGCCTCAACTTTAGAAACTCACCTTATTTGTGTCCAAGCACTCATGTACACTACACTTACAATCAGGGAAAATGAGAGCGGTCAGTCACAACATATTACATGCATTGGTGAGAGAGTGGAGTTAATAAGACCTATACCTCAATACTGTATTGAGCCACCACCTCCCATTAATAGTGTTCATACCTGATCAAGAGTATAGTAGCCACCAACATTAAACTGAATAGCACTTTTGGTGGGTATGACTCTCACAAAGTAGTCTAGCACTTTGTTGGTGATCAACATGCCATAACCATGAAGAATGCTTCAAGATGTGCTTTGATGTGCAGGAGAAATGGATCTACTCCACAAGAAAATACATTAAATAAGCCTGGTTGATAAAATAAGGTGTAGATTGTCACAAGGACACAAGGCCATAGGGCTTTGAGTAAGCACAGTGGGTAGACACAATAAAGAAAGATGTTTCAAATGTATGCTGGAAAAAGTAACTAGTTTCTGCTGATCTCAAATGATACCTGCAACCTGTTTATAAAAAATAATTACATTTTAACATACATCCCTTGCCAATCTTTAAATGTAATTGTTTCATGCTCTTCAAGGCCCACTCTTTCACCCCCCACCACCTCCCAGCATCTTCCTTCACTACTCAGTCCCAACCCAGAAACCTTCAGAGTAGGCCAGGAAGCTACAGTGTTGTCACTGTTCACTTATTTACATTGTGCTTCAGAGGATAAAGAAAAGAAGTCTCTCTTTCCCTGATTGCAGTAGCAGTGTGAGGTCCTAATCAATGTTAGCATAGCTGCTTTTGCACTAAACATTTACTCTGAAATTGCCTGGAGTGCTGGGTTAGGACATGCTGAAGGAGATGGAGTGAGCCTGGGAAAGAAGATATAAAAATACTCAAAATGTCCTACACCATAAAAAAGTGAAGCACAAGTGTAAGTGTAGTGTCTTCTCTGCAATTATTTTAGATTCTATGAACAGCTGTTTGCCCACTCTCACTGTGTGAAGCATCGGGGTACTGGCTGTGCTTGAACCTTTGCTCAATTTAAGGGGGAACCACAGCTTCTTCGTTCCTGGCTGTTGACATTCACAGCACAGAACTATTCTGCAAGGAATACATTATTAAACGCATAGTTAAAAATCATGCTGCTATTATTGACCCCAGTTTACTAATACAATTGATTGTGTTTAGTACATACCAGTGACATTTAAACATGTCATGTCATGCTATAATTTAAAGCAATATGTCTGCTTCTTTAGCCAGGCATAGAAACCATACCATTGATAGATACTGCAAAACTACAAGCAGGGCCGGCTCTAGGGCGGTGCGATCGGTGCGACCGCACCGGGCATTGACGTAGGGCGGGGCGTCATTTTTGAAAAAGTATACTATCATTTTAAAAGCATCTGCTGCCGCGTTCCTGGCCTCCAGCAACTTTCAGACATCAATTAAAATGTCAAGAGAGGTCCGGTGATTAATCGTCTTTCAGGAAAGAGACCGGAGGTTTGTCTAGTGGAAGTTTTGACTCATCCTAAGGTAGCGCAGAGGGTTAAAATACCTGCTGCTAAGAACTTATACCATGCAGATAATGAAGTGCATATAATGTAAATAGGGCAGTGGGTTACTGCTTCTGTAAGAGAGCTCCTTTTGTTGCTAGTCGTTTATAAGTCAAAAATCCTAATATAGAACATTGAGCTATTAACTGTCACCCTAGAGCTGCTGCAAACTGCAAGGTATATGTTAGAGCTATATGTTTTTTTGCCCAGTCTTTCATTATCCTAATCTTGTGAAAAGGGTTCATTTGGGTAGAAAACAATTCTTATTATGAAAGAGAACCCCTAGCAATAATGTTACGGTTTAAATTCTGAATATGTGCCTTTCCTGAATAAGAACTTTAACTATATTGCCTACCAGTATCGATGACATGTCACTCCTACACTACACCATGTAGTACTGTCTGATGTAACATTTCCTTTACACTGATTTACACACATATGACTGTCTCTGTGCAATGTGTGTGTGGTGTAAAGTGCTCTGACACCTTACACTGGTATGAGTGGTGCTATAAAACTAAATGAATCTGAGATACAGTGGTTATGGAGACTTGAGAGGCACTGTTAAAGGGTGCTACTGAGGGAATCCGTGGCAGAGGTGGTCATGGGGGGGGGGCGCCAACAGACATTGTCACACAGGGCGCCACCAGCGCTAAAGCCGGCCCTGACTACAAGGCATCTTGAAGGCCAAAAGTCTCAGAGCCCTATCACCAGCATCAAAGTGATACACATTAGACAGCCCCCGCCCCCAAGGAGTATATTGCTCACCCAGTAAATACAGATTGTGCAGAGTTTGACATTAACCAGGTGCACAATTTGCAGCTAGTTCTCAGCCCTCAGAATAATAGTGCATGTTTTCCTCCTTCCATTGTGGTGCAAACAGTGCTAGTTTAAGGTTTGTCCACCCAATTTGCTCCAGATTTGACCTGGTACAAGTCATGCAGGGAAAAAAGCCCAGTGTGCAGAATATGTGCCAGAGTTAGAAGAGTTTGCACCCTGCAAAGTATAATGTAAGTAATCAAAATGAAGGCCTAGTAATATCTAATGGCATGCTTCATAATTGGGAATCTCCTTGCACCTTGACAACTGATCACGACGTGGGCTACCACTCCCTCACTGTGAAGGAGGAGCTCTTCGGATATTTTATAGAGAGATGGTAGATCCTTGTAGTGAGCTAAAAGGTGAGGAGGTATGCAGATGGTGTCGGTTATAGTGATTAAAAGTGACTCTAGGGTGCACAAACAACAATATTAATTCGCACCTTGGTCAGAGTTAAAACAAATGGACACAGCAGGAGACAATTAGTCCTGCTTCAATGTGTCCCTGCAAAAGGGCCACATGTTTTGCCATTTTACCCCCAGCAGAGGTGTATTGGTATTCCTCAGGAACTGTACAGAAAATACTACTGCTCAAAAGTGTGCTCATGTGGAGAAACCAAACAGTGGTCCCCAGTCAAATTCAGAACAGATCCGTTGTCAAACAACCTGTTGAGAAATTAAAAACAGCTACGTTATAGTTCAAATGTATGTGGCAGTTATGTTGTGCCCCCGGTCACCCCAATATGTGATAAAACAAAGCAAAGCAATCTTTGTGCTCATACACTATTCACCCAGGATGACATGGATTTCAGGCAACATGGTACAGTGTGTGTTAAAATCGATACCAATCCTCCCAAAAAATGAGGCATACCTGCAGTCATTGGGTGAGGTCAAACTCGGGCACCCTGGCATGGGGCTCAGGGTGCACTCTGTCCTACAGTGAAGATTTAGGAGAGTGTCAAAAATGGAAGATGAGGCTCTCAGGTACTGGAGCATTCAAAAGCTGCAGTGTGGGAAGCAGCATTACCATTTACGAAGAAGAACATCTAGTGAGTGTAAAACATGAATTGTAGTGGTGGTTGGGGTAAAGGAATTGGTCAATATAGGACAAATGACCACAGTGAACATAGGTTAAGAGACCAAAAGTCCATGCTGGTAAGGACCCACATTTTTGGAAGACAGGTGTACTAATCTGTAATAATACAATTCCAAATTATGATGATGTGCTAATGTGACATCATTGCAACAAGTAAGGCTAATGTGCGAGGTGGAGAGAATGAGATTGATCTCAAATCCATTGTTAGGCGTAGGATTGATGATGGGCCATTGTTAACATGTGGCATTGTGGGGCAGCGCAATGCTAAATGAGCTGACTATTTGACCCAAAGAATGTTGGCTTCAAGTGCGAAGAGTCATACCATTAAGGGGCCATTGGTAGGCAGCGTAACAAAGCGATGCTAACTTCAAGGTTGAAGCGTCAATGTATGTGCATACTGTGGCAGTCTATAGCCAAAAGGCATAGAACGAGCATGCTGCTTCGAGAAAGTAAAACATATGATCGGCTCATTGGCTGGTGGTTTAGAAGTAAGGAGCCCTAGTGCAGAAGCCAGATCGCCGAGAGGTAGTTCCTCATGGGGCCAGCAGCGCAGTGCGAGGGGAGAAAGACTAACAAAAACAGCACACAAGTATGAACGTGTGCAGAGCACCGCCAGCTCGTAAATTGTACAATATAAGGAGCTGAAAACAAACGGCAAAACACCAAGGGTTAATTGTTTAAGAGCGAGCAACTCCTCCAGAGAATCTGTGCGGGGAACAAACCAGACTAAAACAAAAGCCCAGCAGCTTGCAGAGCACCACCGGCTCGTAAAGTGTTGAGTGTAAGCAGCTGGAGACCAAATGGCAGATCGCTGAAAGTAAGCTACTCATGGAGTGGGAAGAGCATGCCGTACTAGGAAACACTAGAAAACGTCAAATAATCTAATGATCGTAAATGACTCTCTTGCCTCTCGGGAGGCCCCGGGTTACGTTCATCCACCACCGGGTTCGAGGACACTGGCAGTGGCTCAAAGCTTCCTTTTTATGTGAAAGGGAGCCAGTATTGCCAGATTTTGAGACCCGTCCCAAGCCCAAAGACGCTCAAGTATAAGCCCAAATTTAGCCCAACGCAGACCTGTGTCAGCCCAAAAATCAGTCCAAAGTCAAAACTCTCAAAGTTTGCAAAAGCAGTCTTTTTTGAGGATGAATCTAAATTCTATTCAATATACAGATAGTGGGAGGAGGTTAACTGGGCACCTGTGCTAATAACTACTCACTTTCAAGACCAGTCCCCACTTTGACTTTTCATCTTCTAGTTCTGGCACCACAGAACCAAACCCGAACCTGGCATTCATGAGTTACCTCTACAAATGCAGAATATATACCACTTTGTCTATGAATATGAATTTCAATGCAATTTCATCAATGTGTCTCCAAAAACAGAAGGTGTGCGGACAGAATATCGAGTTGGAAATGTCGAACTGCAGAAATAATGAGTCCTAAATATCGTGGGTCAGAAATATCGAGAGCAAGAATATCGGGGTCAAGAATATCGATTTTAAGGTAAGAAATATCGTTTTAAAGAATATAGAAGTTATTAATATCGTTTGCAAAAATATAGTTGTTTAAAATATCAATTTATTAATTAGTGTTATGTATTTTAGTATATATTTTAAATGTATGTGATGTATTTTTGTATAAGAATTGTTTATGTTTTTTAATATATGGGTTAAATTTTTATAGTTATCAATTTTTACTTTAATTACATTTTGCATTTTTAGTTCCTTAGCGGGTTGTGGATTTATAGGGAATAGGATGGGAAGTAATTTAATTATAATAAATTAATGATTATTTTTTATTTATTAATATTTATTTAATTGAGATTGATTTTATAGTAATTGTGAGAAGTAATTTATTATAAAATAATTATTAATTGGTTGTTAATCAATATTAAATCATTAATTGCTAATTAATTATGGTGTGGGGTTTATAGGGGTAAAGGGTGGGAAATAATTTATGTTTAATTAATTAATAATTTGTTGTTAATAACTAATTAATTAATTGTAAATTAATTATGAAAATTGTGTAATTAATTTTAGGTGTGGGTTGTGGGGTTTATAGGGGTAAAGGGCGGGAAGTAATTTGTTTAATTAATTATTAATTAGTTCTTAATTAATAATAATGCATTATTTGAAAATTAAATATGGAAATTGTGTAATTAATTTTAGGTGTGGGTTGTGTGGTTTATAGGGGTAAAGGATGGGAAGTAATTTATGTTTAATTAATTAAGAATTAGTTGATCATTATTATTAATTAATTAATTGATATTTAATTAGGGTAATTGTTTATATTTTTTGTGTGTGGGTTTTACTTTTATAGGGGTAAAGTGTGGGAGTAAACTAATTTTACTTACTTTATAATTAGTTGTTAAATACTATTAGTTTTTTAATTGAAAATAAGTTTTAATTGTGTAATTGGTTTGTGGGGCTAGAGGGGTAAAGCGTGGGAAGTTTATTCATTTTTATGAGTTTTAATTTGTTTTTTAATTTATAATATTTCTTTAATTAGTAATTAATTATGTTAATTATGTAAGTACATTTTTTTTAAATTTAGATGTGGGTTGTGAATTGTGTGGTGTTATAGGGCAGGAAATAAAAGTAAATTTATGTAATAATTAATGTTTTTGTTTCTTAATCATTTCTAATTAAAAATATTCATTTGATTGAAAAGTATTTTTTATTTTATTAAATATAATATTTGTAGCTATGCGTCATATGCATTTAACATTATGTTTTTTCAAATTTGTAATATTAAATATATTTGTATTTTAATTTTTAACATATTTATATATTTTTATTTCTTTCGTTTTTTAAATATTTAAGTTGTTAATATTTTGTTTTGGCTTTTGAACTGACTGGAGTGATAATATTAATTGTTACCCCGCAGCAAACCAAACACTTTCCATACTGTTACACTTATTGGAGTGGGAATAGTAATTTTTACCTCTCCGCTATCCAACACTTTCCCAACTGTTGCACTCATTGGTGTGGGAATAGTAATTTTTACCCCTCCGCAATCCAACACTTTCCCTACTGTTACAGTTACTGTAGTATTTTATCTCTCGGCAATCCAACAATTTTTCTACTGTTGCACTCACTGGAGTGGAAATAGTAATTTTTACCCCTCTGCTATCCAACACTTTCCCTACGGTTGCACTCATTGGAGTGGTAATAGTAATTTTTACCCCTCCGCAATCCAACACTTTCCCTACTGTTACAGTTACTGTAGTATTTTATCTCTCGGCAATCCAACAATTTTTCTACTGTTGCACTCACTGGAGTGGAAATAGTAATTTTTACCCCTCCGCTATCCAACACTTTCCCTATGGTTGCACTCATTGGAGTGGTAATAGTAATTTTTACCCCTCCACTATCCAACACTTTCCATACTGTTACACTTATTGGAGTGGGAATAGTAATTTTTATCCCACTGCTATCCAACACTTTCCCTATTATTGCACTCACTGGAGTCAGAATAGTAATTTTTACCCCTCCGATATTTAACGCTATCTAACACTTTGCCTACTGTTGCACTGACTGGAGTTGGAATAGTAAATTTTATTCCTCCACTGTCCAACACTTTCCCTACTGTTGCACTCATTGGAGTGGGATTAGTAAGTTTTACACGTCCGCTATCCAACACTTTCCCTACTGTTACAATCACTGGAGTGTGAATAGTAATTTTTACCCCTCCGCTATCCTGCACTTTCCCTATTGTTGTACTCACTGGAGTGGGAATAGTAATTTTTACCCCTCCTCTATCCAACACTTTCCCTACTGTTGCACTGACTGTAGTGGGAAATTTAAGTTTCAAGGGGTCGACTACGATGGCGGGCGGACAAAGTCCGCCCGCCATCGCAGTGGCAAAAGGGACCGCCCGCCATAGGTGCGGCGGTCCCACTATACAAATTAGGATGCGCCCGCCACACTGGCGGGCGCATCCCGTATTTTTACATTGCGGCAGGAGGTGCTGCAAGCAACACCCACCGCAATGTAAAAATACATGTTGTGCATCTGCCTGTACAACGTGGCAGGCACCGTGTGGTACCTGCCACCTTGTACATGCAGATGCAGGGGTGTACCTATGGTACCCCCCATGTGCACCCCCCAACACTCTGGGGGCCCGCAACGGGCCCCCGAAGGCATTCTCCACCTGTCTTCTTGCGGCAGGATCTCCGCCGCAGAAGACAGGCATCGTAATGCCTACGGCGGTGCCTGCATGGCACCGCGGCCATTGTCCCATTGTACCGTGTCCCGCAAGGCGGGCGGAAAAGGACCGCCTTGCGTGACCACGGCGGACGGTATTTCCGTCCGCCGCGGTACCATTCCCATTCCCACAGCCATCCTGATTTGGTGGTGGGAATATTCAGGTGGATGGCAGGCGGATCGCCCCCACCGGTGACTACCGCCGGCCCGGCGGGGGCGATCCGCCCGCCATCGTGATTGGCCCCAAAGTTTTTTAAATAGTTTAATGTTTTAATTTATAATAGAATGTTTTTTTTAATAGGTTTTATGTTATTGGTATATATATATATATATATATATATATTCACTGAAAAAACCGTAGGTTTCAGGCACGTTATAGTTACAAATTAGCATTTTAAAAACCTTTGAAATTCACTGAAAAAACCATAGGTTTCAGACACGTTATAGTTAGAAATTAGCATTTAAAAACCTTTGAAATTCACTGAAAAAACCATAGGTTTTAGGGACAGTTATAGTTAGTTGGACATTGCACTCGTACAAAACCCGTGAAATTCCCCCGTTATAGTTAGTTCAGCTAACTATAACTCGCGCTCCCGCAATGCACTGCTGATGACGTCACATATTACATCACTCATGACATGGTCAGTGACATCACTGATGACATCACTGATGACATCTCAAATGACATCACTGATGACATCATCCAGTGACTGTGTGTTTCTGTAAAGTTTAAATATGTTTAATATATATAGGGAAAGGCGTATTGAAGAATGAGTGGGTGTATAAGTGTCTGAATGGATGATTTAGTACGTGCGTGACTGACTCTACAAGTGAGTGATTAAACGTATCTTACTGAATGCATGGGTTAGTGACTAAACTGTGTGAATGTCTGTATCCGTCTGTTGGTGTGTAAGTGGATGCATGGATTTGCGAATAGCTACATGAGTGTCTATATGGGTTATTGATTGGTTCTATGAGTATCTGTATGGGTGCCTGAGTGTTTGTGTGGATGGGGTGTGTGCGTCTGTGCATAGATGTGTGAGTGGGTGATTCACTGGGTGGATGGTTTCAAGAGTGCATCTGTGATAGACTGTATGGGTGGGTAAGTGTGTGTAAGAGTGTGTTAGTGAGTGAATGTATGTCCCAGTGGTACATGTGTGAGTAACTACATATGTGAAAGGCAGTATATATGTGTATTGGAGTATATAAATAGCTATAAGCGAGAGTGAGTGATTGTGATAGTGGCTGTATGGATGAGTGTGTGCTTGTATCAGTGATTGTATAAGAGCGTAACAATGTGCTAGTATTTGTATGATTAAGTGAGCTGGTGTGTGTATAACTGTATAGGTGAGTAAATGGCAGTGTGTTTAATTATTTGCATGACTGACTAGGTGTGTGAGTACCTCTATGGATGAGTGGCGGTGTTTGAGTGTCTATATAGGAGTAAGAGTGCATATGATAGTCCTGTACTGAGTGACCATAAGTATGAGTGACTGTACGGGTGAGTGAGTGGATGTGTGTGTGTAGACCTAAGAATCAGTGAGTGGGTATGTAGTTATTGGTGTTGGAGTGTCTATGGTTTTGCGAATGGCACTCTGTAATTTAGATTGGGTGTATCAAAGGTTATATTAGGGTGTGAGGAGCTGCATCAGATTATCACGTGGATGATGTCATCAGTGATGTCATTTGAGATGTCATCAGTGATGTCATCAGTGATGTCACTGACCATGTCATGAGTGATGTAATATGTGACGTCATCAGCAGTGCATTGCGGGGGCGCGAGTTATATTTAGCTGTACTAACTATAACGGGGGAATTTCACGGGTTTTGTACGAGTGCAATGTCCAACTAACTATAACTGTCCCTAAAACCTATGGTTTTTTCAGTGAATTTCAAAGGTTTTTTAAATGCTAATTTCTAACTATAACGTGTCTGAAACCTATGGTTTTTTCAGTGAATTTCAAAGGTTTTTAAAATGCTAATTTGTAACTATAACGTGCCTGAAACCTACGGTTTTTTCAGTGAATTTCAAAGGTTTTTAAATGACAATTTTTAAATGTATTAATTTTTATATAAATTTTTTTCATACTGATTTACTACATTTTTAGAAACAATTTCTTTTACATATTTTATTTTTAAATTACATTGTAATTACATTATACATTACATTACAAAAATACTTTCTCAGAATGAATTACTTTAGTTTAAATACTTTGCACATAGGCAATAGACTTTTAAGTACAGTAGTTACAGTTGTTGCAATGGGCAACACATTTTCAAACACAATGCAACATTCAGCTCAATGTGAATTTCTAGTTAAATGCAATTAGTTACTTTATGGATTACTTTTCTAACCACAGGACTGGATCCTAGATTCAGTCCTGGTACATCTCCTGTAAACAGTTGAGTAAAAGCGTTTTGGTTACAGTCATGATTTTTAAGGAATATTATTGTATTTTAAAAGTTGACACTTAGAAACTTTTTCTCATAGAATCACCAATGTTATCCTATGGAAGGAAATTCACTTAGCAGGTAAAAACTGTTATCGTTACTTTTTCTTACTCAGTGTTGGATCCTGGATCCAGCACTAGTGCATCTCCTGTAAACAGTTGAAAGAATGCGTTTAAGTCATACAGGCGATTTTTAAGGAATATTTGTAGTTTGTGAAAATCGACACTTTGAAACTTTTCTGCTGAAAACCAGACAATGGATTCCTATGGAAGAAAATATAAGTTACTGGTAAGTACGGTTAAAATTACTTTTCAGGACCAGTACTGGGCTGAAAGATACAGCACTGAGGTCTCTCCTTATAACAGGTGAGTAAATCGGAATTCGTATTTCGGCTGATTTTAGAGGAATATTTGTATGTTTCAAAAATCAACACTTAGAAACTTTTTCAGCAAAAAGCAGGCAATGATATCCTATGGAAGGAAATTCAAGTTACTGGTAAGTACGGTTAAAATTACTTTTCAGGATCAGTACTGGGCTGAAAGATGCAGCACTGAGGTCTCTCCTGATAATAGATGAGTAAATCGGAATTCGTATTTCGGCTGATTTTAGATGAATATTTTAAAGTTCCAAAACTCCACACTTAGAAGAATTTCCAAGTGAAACCAGTCAATGTTAGCCTATGGAGGGAAATTCAAGTTACCGGTAAGTAAGGTTAAAATTACTTTTCAGGACCAGTACTGGGCTGAAAGATACAGCACTGAGGTCTCTCCTGATAACAGGTGAGTAAATCGGAATTCGTATTTCGGCTGATTTTAGATGAATATTTTAAAGTTCCAAAACTCCACACTTAGAAGAATTTCCAAGTGAAACCAGTCAATGTTAGCCTATGAAGGAAATTCAAGTTACCGGTAAGTACGGTTAAAATTACTTTTGAGGATCAGTACTGGGCTGAAAGATGCAGCACTGAGGTCTCTCCTGATAACAGGTGAGTAAATCGGAATTCGTATTTCGGCTGATTTTAGAGGAATATTTTAAAGTTCCAAAACTCCACACTTAGAAGAATTTCCAAGTGAAACCAGTCAATGTTAGCCTATGGAAGGAAATTCAAGTTACTGGTAAGTACGGTTAAAATTACTTTTCAGGACCAGTACTGGGCTGAAAGATGCAGCACTGAGGTCTCTCCTGATAACAGGTGAGTAAATCAGAATTCGGATTTCGGCTGATTTTAGAGGAATATTTGTATGTTTCAAAAATCAACACTTAGAAACTTTTTCAGCAAAAAGCAGGCAATGATATCCTATGGAAGGAAATTCAAGTTACTGGTAAGTACGGTTAAAATTACTTTTGAGGATCAGTACTGGGCTGAAAGATGCAGCACTGAGGTCTCTCCTGATAACAGGTGAGTAAATCGGAATTCGTATTTCGGCTAATTTTAGAGGAATATTTTAAAGTTCCAAAACTCCACACTTAGAAGAATTTCCAAGTGAAACCAGTCAATGTTAGCCTATGAAGGAAATTCAAGTTACCGGTAAGTACGGTTAAAATTACTTTTGAGGATCAGTACTGGGCTGAAAGATGCAGCACTGAGGTCTCTCCTGATAACAGGTGAGTAAATCGGAATTCGTATTTTGGCTGATTTTAGAGGAATATTTTAAAGTTCCAAAACTCCACACTTAGAAGAATTTCCAAGTGAAACCAGTCAATGTTAGCCTATGTAAGGAAATTCAAGTTACTGGTAAGTACGATTAAAATTACTTTTCAGGACCAGTACTGGGCTAAAAGATGCAGCACTGAGGTCTCTCCTGATAACAGGTGAGTAAATCAGAATTCGGATTTCGGCTGATTTTAGAGGAATATTTGTATGTTTCAAAAATCAACACTTAGAAACTTTTTCAGCAAAAAGCAGGCAATGATATCCTATGGAAGGAAATTCAAGTTACTGGTAAGTACGGTTAAAATTACTTTTGTGCATCAGTACTGGGCTGAAAGATGCAGCACTGAGGTCTCTCCTGATAACAGGTGAGTAAATCGGAATTCGTATTTCGGCTGATTTTAGAGGAATATTTTAAAGTTCCAAAACTCCACACTTAGAAGAATTTCCAAGTGAAACCAGTCAATGTTAGCCTATGAAGGAAATTCAAGTTACCGGTAAGTACGGTTAAAATTACTTTTGAGGATCAGTACCTGGCTCAAAGATGCAGCACTGAGGTCTCTCCTGATAACAGGTGAGTAAATCGGAATTCGTATTTCGGCTGATTTTAGAGGAATATTTTAAAGTTCCAAAACTCCACACTTAGAAGAATTTCCAAGTGAAACCAGTCAATGTTAGCCTATGGAAGGAAATTCAAGTTACTGGTAAGTACGGTTAAAATTACTTTTCAGGACCAGTACTGGGCTGAAAGATACAGCACTGAGGTCTCTCCTGATAACAGGTGAGTAAATCGGAATTCGTATTTCGGCTGATTTTAGATGAATATTTTAAAGTTCCAAAACTCCACACTTAGAAGAATTTCCAAGTGAAACCAGTCAATGTTAGCCTATGAAGGAAATTCAAGTTACCGGTAAGTACGGTTAAAATTACTTTTGAGGATCAGTACTGGGCTGAAAGATGCAGCACTGAGGTCTCTCCTGATAACAGGTGAGTAAATCGGAATTCGTATTTCGGCTGATTTTAGAGGAATATTTTAAAGTTCCAAAACTCCACACTTAGAAGAATTTCCAAGTGAAACCAGTCAATGTTAGCCTATGGAAGGAAATTCAAGTTACTGGTAAGTACGGTTAAAATTACTTTTCAGGACCAGTACTGGGCTGAAAGATGCAGCACTGAGGTCTCTCCTGATAACAGGTGAGTAAATCAGAATTCGGATTTCGGCTGATTTTAGAGGAATATTTGTATGTTTCAAAAATCAACACTTAGAAACTTTTTCAGCAAAAAGCAGGCAATGATATCCTATGGAAGGAAATTCAAGTTACTGGTAAGTACGGTTAAAATTACTTTTGAGGATCAGTACTGGGCTGAAAGATGCAGCACTGAGGTCTCTCCTGATAACAGGTGAGTAAATCGGAATTCGTATTTCGGCTAATTTTAGAGGAATATTTTAAAGTTCCAAAACTCCACACTTAGAAGAATTTCCAAGTGAAACCAGTCAATGTTAGCCTATGAAGGAAATTCAAGTTACCGGTAAGTACGGTTAAAATTACTTTTGAGGATCAGTACTGGGCTGAAAGATGCAGCACTGAGGTCTCTCCTGATAACAGGTGAGTAAATCGGAATTCGTATTTTGGCTGATTTTAGAGGAATATTTTAAAGTTCCAAAACTCCACACTTAGAAGAATTTCCAAGTGAAACCAGTCAATGTTAGCCTATGTAAGGAAATGCAAGTTACTGGTAAGTACGATTAAAATTACTTTTCAGGACCAGTACTGGGCTAAAAGATGCAGCACTGAGGTCTCTCCTGATAACAGGTGAGTAAATCAGAATTCGGATTTCGGCTGATTTTAGAGGAATATTTGTATGTTTCAAAAATCAACACAGAAACTTTTTCAGCAAAAAGCAGGCAATGATATCCTATGGAAGGAAATTCAAGTTACTGGTAAGTACGGTTAAAATTACTTTTGTGCATCAGTACTGGGCTGAAAGATGCAGCACTGAGGTCTCTCCTGATAACAGGTGAGTAAATCGGAATTCGTATTTCGGCTGATTTTAGAGGAATATTTTAAAGTTCCAAAACTCCACACTTAGAAGAATTTCCAAGTGAAACCAGTCAATGTTAGCCTATGAAGGAAATTCAAGTTACCGGTAAGTACGGTTAAAATTACTTTTGAGGATCAGTACCTGGCTGAAAGATGCAGCACTGAGGTCTCTCCTGATAACAGGTGAGTAAATCGGAATTCGTATTTCGGCTGATTTTAGAGGAATATTTTAAAGTTCCAAAACTCCACACTTAGAAGAATTTCCAAGTGAAACCAGTCAATGTTAGCCTATGGAAGGAAATTCAAGTTACTGGTAAGTACGGTTAAAATTACTTTTCAGGACCAGTACTGGGCTGAAAGATACAGCACTGAGGTCTCTCCTGATAACAGGTGAGTAAATCGGAATAAGTATTTCGGATGATTTTAGAGGAATATTTTAAAGTTCCAAAACTCCACACTTAGAAGAATTTCCAAGTGAAACCAGTCAATGTTAGCCTATGGAAGGAAATTCAAGTTACTGGTAAGTACGGTTAAAATTACTTTTCAGGATTAGTACTGGGCTGAAAGATGCAGCACTGAGGTCTCTCCTGATAACAGGTGAGTAAATCAGAATTCGTATTTCGGCTGATTTTAGAGGAATATTTGCACAATGGTGAAGGGAGGGGCGGAGCCTGAGGTGACATCTGTGCAAACGCGCCCCGTGGCGCGTTTTAAGTTGGGGGATTAAGTCCCCTTGAATCATGAGGGTCCCTACGGGCCAACTAGCCCACCAGGAACCTCCAGTATGCGCCAGGGGCTGCGTTGCAGAGACATGTACAGAGGCCACACCCCTTTTACACCTCTCTGCAACGCAGCTCTGTGGCGCTTTCTGGACATACCTGTTGGGCTAGTTGGCCCCCAGGGACCCTCAGGATTGAAGAGGATTTAATTCCCCATCTTAAAACGCGCCACGGGGCCTGTTTGCACACATGTCACCTGAAGCCCCGCCCCTCCCTTCACCACTGTGCAAACGCGCCCCGTGGCGCGTTTTAAGTCGGGGGATTAACTCCTCTTGAATCCTGAGGGTCCCTGGGGTGCAACTAGCCCACCATATACCTCCAAAAGCGCCATAGAGCTGCGTTGCAGAGAGGTGTAAAAGGGGCGTGGCCTCTGTACACCTCTCTGCAAGGCAGCTCCTAGGCATACTGGAGGTTCCTGGTGGGCTAGTTGGCCCCCAGGGACCCCCAGTATTCAAGGGGAATTCGTTCCCCCTCTGCAAACGCGCCAGGGGGCTGAAGAGGGGCTGTGTGGCCCCCCTTCCTTTTTCCTATTTTTAGGCCCTGGGGACCCCATCCCCCAGGGCCTTACCCCTTTTTTTTAAATTAAAATAAAAAAAAAAAGAACGGGAAGGGGCCCCCTTCTCTGGGCCTGTATTGGCCCCGGGGACCCCATCCCCCGGGGCATGGCCTCTTTTTTTTTTATTTGGAGGGGGGCTGCGTGGCCCCCTCCTCAGGCCATTTAAGGCCCCGGGGACCCCATCCCCGGGCCGGCCTTGCACTTTTTTTTAAATTTTTTCCCATTTTTTTACTTTGGGGAGGGGGCTGCGTGGCCCCCTCCGTGGCACTTATGGCCCCGGGGACCCCATCCCCGGGGCCTGGCCTCTCGTTGGGGACTGTGGGGGGTCCCCAAGCCCCCACAGTCCCGCCGGCTCCCCGTGTCCTACGGGAGCCGGCATTGCTTACACATGGGGAGCTGCTAAGATGCAGCTCCCCATGTGGAAAAGCAATCGGCTTTGGATATTGGAAGAGAGAGCAGGTTTCCCTGCTCTCTCTTCCAATATCCAAGCAAGTTTGCAATGACAGGACGGGAGCCGCGAGGCTCCTGTCCTGTCATTGCAAACAGCAGTGTCCTGGGGGTAGGCACCCCGGGACACTGCAGGAGCCAGCCCTGGGGGGTGGCGGTCCCCAGGGCCACCACAGGCTCCAGGAGGGGGCCGCGCGGCCCCCTCCCTACATTTTGAAAGCCCCGGGGAGGTGGTGGTCCCCGGGGCTTGGGAGTCCAAAACGGACCCCCATTTTAATTTTTCTTAGTGCCCCGGGAGGTGGTGGTCCCGGGGCGTGTGGGGCTGGAGCCCCCCACACAGGTTTTTAATTTAAAAAAGAAGCCCCGGGAGGTGGTGGTCCCGGGGCTGCGGGAGGGCTCAGAGCTCTCCCGCACCATTATACATAAAGCCCCGGGGGTGGTGGTCCCCGGGGCTTGGGAGCCCTTAGAGGCCCCCACACATAAAATTAACCCCCCCCAGCATGCCCCCGGGACTTGGCCCACCCGGGGGCCAATTAACATCGAAGCGCGGAGACCGCGCTTCGATTTTCGGCAGGATTCGCGCTCCCTGAGCGCATCCTGCCGATTTAAAAAAAAATATATATTTTTTGCCCAGGGGGTCCTTGTGGGACCCCTGAGCAGACCTAGGGGGTCAGGGTGTTTCTACCCTGCCCCTTTGTGCGCTTTGCGCACTTGTTTCTGTCCCTCGGTTCTACCGAGGACAAAATGGCTGCCAACACTTCCTGATTTGGAGTGTTGACAGCCAATTAACATAAAGCTCGTGCTCGGGAGGATCCGCGGCCCTAGATATATCTATCTTTTTACTTTTGATTTTCTCAGCAACTACTGAACGGATTTACACCATTTAACAAAAGGGTTCTTTCTGAACCAAGAACTACCTCTTTGCCAAATTTGGTGTAATTCCGTTCAGCAGTTCAGGCTGTAGCCGTGTCTAAAGTTTCCTATGGAAAATTGCATGGGGAAAACGCGTTTTGGGACCCCCTTTTTCTCGGCCCCCGCTTGACGAATCCCCCGAGACTTTCAGGGTAGGAGCGGACCGGAGCGCCCCACAAAGTTTGAAAATTTTGCGAAGATACGTCAACCGGCAAGAGAGTTATTTCAAATAGAATGTCGCGGATTTCCTATGGATAATATGTTGTAACTATAACTATCTACTGGCGACCGCCAGTAGATATATATATATATATATATATATATATATATATATATATATATATATATATATATATATATATATATATATATATATATATTGCAAACAAATTGCCCTAGAGCTTTCACAGGACGCACTCGACAGCCAGCTAGCCTTTTCTGACAACTCGCATTTCCTTTCAAGTGTAATTCTTTTGCCGACGCGTTTCAAGACTTTCGTCCCTTCTTCAAAGGCAGCTTCATTACAAGTGAGTTACGAATTGCTCCCATTTATTCAAATTAATTCATGTTTCCAATTGGTTCTTAACCCTCAGTGGGCTGCGCTTGGTTCAGAGCAATGACATAGTGCATCATGGAACTGATAGTCCAAAATGGGAGCCACATTACTTTTCCCTAAATAGGTTCCGTACTCACAAAATTAATAAAAGCAATTGTTTCCTTAGTAGGAGCCTGAAGGGAAACCAAGTTTATTATGTCTGGCTCGCTGCGCTGCAACGGTTCAAACAGTTTACAACCACAGCCTCTTTATGTCCAAAGATGGTGCAGTCCTGTCACGACGGGGCCGCCGTGATATTTATTTTGCAAACAATGACGAAAGTCTTGAAACACGTCGGCAAAAGAATTACACTTGAAAGGAAATGCGAGTTGTCAGAAAAGGCTGTAAGGCAGGCTGGCTGTCGAGTGCGTCCTGTGAAAGCTCTAGGGCAATTTGTTTGCAAAATATATATATATATATATATATATATGTTCAAAAAGATTGTGTTTTATGTGATTGCCCATGTGAACAAGGCAGGTGTGCCGAAACGCGTCAGAGCGAAAGGAAAAATAAACCTGAAAGCTGAATGGCAAAGCTAACTCCTGTGTCGGTGTCCGATTCTTATAGTAAGTCGGAAGTGGTTGGAATATATATATATATTATCTACTGGCGGTCGCCAGTAGATAGTTATAGTTAAAACCTATTATCCATAGGAAATCCGCGACATTCTATTTGAAATAACGTTGGCGCCGGTTGACGAATCTTCGTGAAAGTTTCCAACTTGTTGGGGCGCTCCGGTCCTCTCCTATCCTGAAAGTCTCGGGGTGATACTTCAAGCGGGGGCCGAGAAAAAGGGGGGGTCCCAAAACGCGTTTTCCCCATTCATTTTTCCATAGGAACCTTTAGTCGCAGCTACAGCCCGAACTGCTGAACGGAATTACACCAAATTTGGCAAAGAGGTAGCCCTTGGTTCAGTGTTGTGCCTTTTGCTTAAATGGTGTAAATCCGTTCAGTAGTTCCTGAGAAAATCAAAAGTAAAGTCACATATATATCTGGGCGGAGCCTAACCACACATGTCATCGTGAGATCTGATTGGCTGTCAGCACTTCATCCTGGAATTGCTGGCAGCCATCTTGGGACCAATATAAATGATAGTACCTCATTGAAATGCATTGTAGTGAATAGAAGATTTTGAGGGTCACCAAAAGGAGAACTATAAAGGGTGATAACAGGATTAGTTACATTAGAATTTATTTGTTGATGGTACCATACTAATTTTAGGAATTGTGGTGTATTCTAAGGTGATTTTACCATGTGAAAAACCTTCTGCTGGGATATCATGAATCATGTTTGAGAGAACACTATTTTCTCATGCTTGTCCCATGGAGGTTTGGAAGGTGCTCCAGAAGCTAAAATGAGAGCATATTTTCTGTAAATTCACATTATCTTTCTCACTCATGTGAGAATGAAGTCTGACATTCTCAGTAAAACATGTACATCCAACAAGGGCAGAGACTGTCAGTTGATTCCTTTGTGTTCTACTGCAGCTTCCCAGAGTGTTCTAAAGAACAACTAGAGTGCTAACTGCCTTACTTATGACAAAAGTATGGCACACCTGAAGCCATCTTGATTGGAATAAACTGGTAACACTTAAACAATTTAATTTAAAAAGGAACAAAATGATGGGGTTCATTTTGTCATAGAAATTATGGTTAGTGCTGTAGAAAGAAAAATTAGGACATGTTTCAAGTGTGATCTCAAATATCTTCCTGTTATATTTCAACAGGAGTAGCCTGCCAGTTGATGCCTTTGTGTTCTACTGCAGCTTCCCAGAGTGTTCTAAAAAACAACTAGAGTGCTAACAGCCTTACTTATGACAAAAGTATGGCACACCTGAAGCCATCTTGATTGGAATAAACTGGTAACACTTAAAACATTTAATTTAAAAAGGAACAAAATGATGGGGTTCATTTTGTCATAGAAATTATGGTTAGTGCTGTAGAAAGAAAAATTAGGACATATTTCAAGTGTGATCTCAAATATCTTCCTGTTATATTTCAACAGGAGCAGCCTGCCAGTTGATGCCTTTGTGTTCTACTGCAGCTTCCCAGAGTGTTCTAAAGAACAACTAGAGCGCTAACAGCCTTACTTATGACAAAAGTATGGCACACCTGAAGCCATCTTGATTGGAATAAACCGGTAACACTTAAAACATTTAATTTAAAAAGGAACAAAATGAGGGGTTCTTTTGAGCAATGCGTAACT